>JAODTK010003165.1:0-321682 GCA_026419785.1 Sclerodactyla briareus | reverse complement strand
AACCTATGGAGTCACTTGTTTTGTAGTAATTTTATTTCAGTTATGTCAATAGCAACTTGCCTGAGATGTCCAAGCAGATAAAGGAAGCCGCCGACCAGAGGTATTTGCACCACAGAGATACAACTTACTGACATGGTAAACATGTCATACTGCTATTGTATTAGTTATGATATACTCTCATCAGTTATTGTTTGCAGAGGAGCAGAATATTGGCTTAAGACTTATATTTGGACTATTTTCTGTACTGGATCACTTGTGAGAGCAACAGGCAACCTACTCCATACTAGGGGTTAGGACAGGCAGTTCTTTTTATCGTCAAGGTACACACATGTAAATGTGCTGTATGACCGCAAGTGTTGCTGACTTGAGGACTTTATGTGCACTCAACGTGTTGGCTGTCAAGGAGATTGAATTGGTGTCCACTGTTACCAATTTTCCTTCCTTATACTACTTCCAAGCAATGAATGTCATGGTTTGCAGTCATTTGTAACATAACATATTTATTCTCTATTTTTCAGTGGTTATGGAAGAATGGTGGTAGACCTTGCCAATGAGCTCACTCTGGAGATTCTCTACAGCTAGCAATGCTATTCAACCTGCCACCCTGCACAGTTTGACTGTTGCGACGGATTTCATTAGTTGAAATCCAGGAATTACACTCCTCGATCCTGAAGGAGAGAATATCATTCACATGTTTGATGTTACGAATCTCCCAGCAAGTAACTACAAGATTGGCCTGAGAAGAAGCACAAGGTGAAAAAAATTGTTAGCACCATTATCAAAGATTCATTGATCAGATGTGTTATGACATTGAACAGAGGGGAGGGGGAGTTAAGGAGTTATGGAATGGCCAGAAGGTAAGTGGCATCAAGGCTCTGGACATTCACAAAACCACAAAGAAGCACTTAGTGATTACAATGGAATGCCTAAGTCTTGCTTACCGCTATTCAGTTCCGCTAGGCCTATCTCCCGTAAGCGCCAACCAAATTCTGCAAGGCAGGTCGAGATACCCACAGCACAGGGTTGCAGAAATTGCAACATTTATTGCTCGCAAATGGAACACTATGTACGTAAACACACATTAAATATCGCCGGTTTGGAGCAAACAATGAATTGCGATTTCCCACATGCAGTGAATCCGCCACCGTCTCTACGACTCGCCCTCCCCAATATTATTATGAAAAAAGAATCGGTAAAATTAAACTCTCGCAAGCGCCCATTCTGAAAACTGCAAGGCGCCCTGGGCGCTTTAGTGGAATGAATACGGTATATTTACCGTATAATCTGTAAAGGAGCCCCCTGTAATAGAATGGCCCCCCCCTTTTGGTGGCATTCCAATGAAGATTAGGAAGATATTTAACCAAGTAGCAATTATTGAAAATAAATCCTTGAACAGGCTGACACAAATGTATTGTATTTGGGAAGTAGCCTAACCCAGTGTAGTATATAGGAATTTTGGTACCCTATGCTGCAAAATTATATTTTGGCCTCAGAAAATTACCCTCAACTAATCGCCCCCCTCTTTGAAAGTAAACACCCCCGAGGCGTTATTAAGATTATACGGTATAAAGGTATAACAGAACGTGTAACAATATTAAAGTTATCATGAATGAAGCAGCATGAAGCCATATGCAAAAGGTCTCACTTTGATGCTCTCAGGAGCAAAGTAAGTAAACCTTAACCGTGGAGCCCTGGATATCTTTTGATTCCTTGACGAAGTCAGAGGAACCTATGCAGTCATGACAGGTGTGGTGTGTGTGTGTGTGTGTGTGTGCGTGTGTGATGTGGATGTGAGGCCTAGCCTTGTAACGCGATAACTCAACCCCGCTTGGATGGATCGAGTTCTCCCTGGTATGTGGGTTCCCCATAAATGGAGGACATGATCCCGATTGTTTTGAGGTAGACTGACGTCGAGAGAGGTCAAAGTTCGAAAATCTTGTTAACACGAAAAGTCCAGAATGCAAGGTCCGATCAGGTTGAAATTCGGTATATGCAGCTTCTTATGAGAAGTACAGAATCCTATGTTTTTGTTGTGAATCTGGGGACAGAGTTGACAGAAAAAAAAAAATGGGGGAACTTGTGAAAAAATTGATAAATTTGGCTAATGTTAGCTGTTAACACGATAACTCGACCCCACTGGATGGATCGAGCTCCCATATTGTATATGGGTTACCCTATGACGTACATGATCCTATTGTTTCGGGGTCGATCGAAGAAGGTCATTGAGTCAAGAGACGTAACAAAGTTTGAAAAAATCTCGTTAAACACGATAAGTTCCAGAATGCTCTGGTTGTTTCAGCTGTTGAAATTTGGTATGCAGCTCTTTTGAGCCGTTAACAGGACCTATCGTTTTTAGTGTTGAATCGGGGTCAGAGTTGGGAAAAAAATCTGGAAATTGTGGAAATTGATAATTTGGCCAAATGTTCAGTCAGGGCGAATTTTGGTCAATAAGAGGAAATTTGTGAATAGTCAATAGTTTACCCTATTTGGCTTGTTAAACATGATAACTCGACTTCACTGGTATAGATGAGGCCCCTATTGGTGATGTGTTGTTACCCTGTTGGGGTCAGGTTTAGAGGTCATCTGAGGTCACCATAGGTCAAAGTCTGAAAATCGTGAAATTCAGTGTGTATGCTTCCTTATCAAGAGTGTAGGAACCCTATGGTTGGTTGAAATAAACGGGAAATTTGTCAGATGTTATGTTGCCCTTAAGGTGCTAGGTGCAATCACCCATTGTCCTGTGTCTAGCTAGGGTTGTCAGGAGGAGTCAGGAATACAAAGCCTTTTGGGCTTCTGGTTCTGTAGGTATCTTTCACTGGTCGGATTTGCGAAAGTAGTGATGCCATATGTGGTAACCCCATTGGAATGTCCCGGGGAACTGGGAAAACTTAATGAGTTACACAGTGAGTGTTAAACATGAATGTCAGTGTGGTACATATTAGGCCTATTATGTAATTATATCCCCGCGACACTGTAAGTGTCCAGGGATATTTATGGTTTTGGGGTGTAAGCGCCGCCTCCGCCGCCGTCCAGGCTCCGCGGCCGCCGGAAACTTCAGGCGTAGTTGCAAATAACTTGTGAACGCTTTATCCGATTGATACTCAAAACTTGGTACCCACATGTGTGCCCTAGTATGGAATCGGGATGAGTTTGAAAGTGGGCTCACTGCAATGCTGGGGGCTGCTTAATTTGCATAATCACGCGAAATTTCAAGTTAGTCGGGATTGAATGAAACTTGGGTGGGTTAGGGACTATTGTGATCCCGAAAAATGTGGAGGTCATTTTCAAGCTCATCGAAGGTCAAATTTGTGACATTTATGCGATTTTCCAAAACTGTCAGATTTGAACGAAACTTGGTGGGTAGGGATTACAGTTGATCCCGAAAGAAATGTGGAAGGTCATTTCTAAGTCATCGGAGGTCAAAATTTGCGGACATTTATGCGATGTTCCAAACTTCGTCAGATTAGAACGAAAATTGGGGATGTGATCTACATTTGTTCCTCACAAAGTTTAGAAGTCATTTCAAAGCCATCGTGAGGTCAAATTGCACGAAATGTACAAGTAGTTAGAATTTAAACTGAAAATGGGTGGGTAGGGACTACAGTGAGCCCGAAAAAGATGTGGAGGTCATTTCAAGGTATCGAAGGTCATATTTGCAAATTAGGCCGATCCAAAACTTCAGGATACAACAAAACTTGGCTTTATGGGGTGTTAGATACTTTTTCCCCAACGATTGGCTCAAAAGCGGGGATAAACATGGGGAGCGGTCTACTGCCTACACATGACTAGTTCTGTAACTGATGCCAATATCAGAGGGTCAGTTGTTGATGAGAAATATTGTCAGAAACATTTTCAAAACGTTAGAGTTGACAAGGCCACTGGCCCAGACAAAATCCGAATAAGAGTCCTTAAAACATGTTGCTCCCAGCTCGCTCAGTCTTTTCCTGATCTTCCAGAGCATCTGGATGGAGGGCGTTATTACGGAATCGGGAAACTGTCAATTATAACCCAGTTGCCCAAAAACAAAGGTGGTCATTTGTCTAAATGACTATAGACCAGATATGACTGACATCTAATATTATGAAATGTATGGAGTTGACGAGGTAATCCTTGATCACTCCGGGCTGAGAAGGGCGTTATTTGGATACTGATCGTGTGCCTACCAAAAGAAAAAGAGGAATAGTGATGCGGTGCTCGTCTATCTACAGTGTGTCTGAACTTTCTATAAACCCCAAAACATGTGTCAATCAATATTTCTTTTATTTTTCTATTGCCTTCAATACCCATAAAAAAAACCCCGGGAATATTTTAGGGCAGAAAGCTATTGGAGGAAGTTAATCCGATCATCGGATTGGGTACTAGACTATTTGAGGGGCAGACACGGGTGGTGAGGGACGTAGCTCCATCTCTGAATAACGTATTATTGATACTGGCTTCCTCAGGGCTGTGTACTCTCCACAGTATTGTTCTGCCTGTACACGAATGACGACAAGTCTTCTAGCGAGCAATGCAATATCATCAAGGATGCAATGGACACTGTGCTAACTGGTCTTATCCAGGCCCCATCCCCCCCCAGGGTAATGACAGCTCTGCATTTATCAACTGAAGTCAGGGATTGTAGTGAGTGCAATTTTAACGTTTATGCGGACATTGGCAAAACTAAAGAAAGTGGGTTAGATTTTCAGGAAGGTCAAACACATTATGACCAAATTCTTATTTAGGGTAAAACTGGTGAACGAGTTGGTAGTGATAAGTCCGGGTACCCACATCGAACAATAAATTTAATGAATGCCCAAACAAAGCTATGAAGGGTACAGCTTGTCAACGACTGTACTGACTTCTGTAAACTAAAGCCAGTGTAGAGTGGATACTACAATATTGAATATTCTATCAGAGGCATCATTCAAAGCATCCTAACTTTTTGTTATAGGCGTTTTTGGGGGGTAGTAGTAGGCCAAAGAAACATAGAGTAGATCTAGAAGAAGAATTTGTAGTCTGCGGTACGCTGCATTCGGCCTAGATATCCAACAGGGCTATATCTAGAGGGAAAGTTGCCAAAGAAGGAGAGGGTAAATGCAATAACGTGCAATGTCACCCATCCTTTTCAGACCCTCACACAGTACAACAGATCTGCATGAATGTGGGTTCAAACACCAAAACAAGCCGTATCGCAATTCTTTCTTCCGGAGGCTATCCACTTGTATAATTCCCCACTACTCATTATTTATGTTTTTGTTTGTTCCAGACTTTCGCATACTCTGTATGTAATTTGGATTTTGTGTATAATGTTCTGTACGGTCGGCAGAAAACCATTTTCTGTTTTTTCTGTAAAACTGGACAATAAAACTATCTATCTATCTATATTATACCAAAAAAGGGTGATACTTGAAAAAAAACTGCTTCTGGGACATGTCGGTGATAAATGCTTCATAAAAACTTGAGATTTCATTATATTTAAATTGTATATTGCAATAAAATTTCTTACTGTTCTGAATAATCCGAGTAAATATATGTCGTTTAAACCTAAGAAACATCAATGCATGTAATCTCTTAAGATTTCCATTGATGCAGTCTAACTTCAGATGACAGAGTCTGTTCAACAACGGTGACGGGTGTTGAAGAGCATGGGCGCGACGAAGAATTCTGCAGATGACCAAAACCATGCAGAGATTGAAGATCACAAAGTCATACAGACACCCAACACGGCAATCCTTACATTGGCAGATCATGGTCGGTGAGGGACTATCCACACGCGGGTGCTTCACTGCATGTCCTGCGGGGCCCTGGAGGATGAACCAGGTGCTCGAGTGAAGTGATAAATTCTGAATTGCATCTCCCTGGGAGAGATGACAGAAGCAGGTTACATTGGTGAAACTTGAGCCGGATGGCCTCAAATGAAGGTCCTGGGTGTCAAGCCCTCATGCAGCCGTTAGGACCCGAGCCTGACCGACATGCGTTACACGATATTCTGGAAAGGGGGGAATAAAGGTTATTTCATTTATTGATCAATCAGCCTTCGTCATCGTCCTATTGTGACCAAGTGGAAAAATGTTGAAAAAACAGAGGGAAAGTCCACCTAGTAGCTAATACGGAGCCATTTGGTTGAAATATGCAAAATGTTCTTATATAGCCTCAAATCGGGAAATCATGAGAGCCGATCGGTAAGTCCGATGCCCCCAACCAAAACAACATTTAGAGGTCATGTTGGGCGACGAAACCGTCGGTTGTGCGTAATATGAACAAATGATTCTTTCCTCACAAATTGAAGGTGAATGATCATGAGATTTGGTCGGTATTATCATGATCAATGGCACATATGGGGTGTTGGAATTGTGAGGTTAAATGTCATCTAAGGGTCAATTTCTGCCTTTATGGTCCCAATAATAATGAAACCAATTGATCACTATCTCCATAGACCGATGGTAAATTTCGGGTGTGCAGGAACTGTAGGAAAAGGTCACCTCAGGGCGATTGTTCCAACAGTCAAGTGGCATCTACGCAGAACTACAGACTAGATCAGCTGACCATGGGAAGTGGGGCGGCAGGAATAATCATGGACAAAAAACAAAACACATATTGCTGTTTGTAGGTCAAAGGTAATATGGTGGCAAATTTTGAACTTTTGTTCGAGCCGCCATGCGGCTTCTGCTCGTTTACGAAATGGACAGTGGATCATGACAGTTGGCCCTGTTCCAAGGACCATGTTTTCATATGGATTATTCAGGGAATTTCAAACAGTTCAAACAGTTGAGCTTCGCTCCTACAGAGTAGACTGATCGGATAATTCACAAACGTTTGGTAGAATATTAACAGAGGGAAGTAACCTGTAACTCACATCCTAGGTGAGGACGTGACATCAGCATTCTGTTCCTTCATAAGCCAAGTCTGTATTTTTGCCTCTCAGGGGAAGTTACTTGGAGAAGAAGGAAACGTCCCCACTAAGCTTAACAATGACACTGGTTGATTTACACTCAATCGACTGGGATACTTGCTGGTAAATCTACGTGAGTGAACAACTGAGCAGAAACATTAATCAGAGTCGTCATTCGTTTAATGGGGAATTTCCCATATCGAGCTGACATAAATTATGGGCTCAAAGACCTTGATCGCTGAAGGAAATAATGACGATACATGGGGAGTATTATTCCTCAAGTTTGATATTTTTTTTCATTTCTGTGGGCAATTACCAATGAAGAAAGTTTCCTGGACATGCTGTTAGAATAAGTGGTATATTCACCTTGTATGGCGTTAATATTGTATGTGTGTAACACCCTTACATATCGTTTCATATTGCCAGGCTGCTATTGGAAGACAACACTACTAAAGTTCAGACTCGGTGACTATGTTACATATCCGATCACCCGCCATACATCCGCACGCCACTGGAGTGAAAACTCAAATTGGAAGATGATACATATAAATTGATGAGGGATGCATCTGTCAAGGTTAGTTCATATATTAATCTGTTAAGTAAAGGTGTAATTAACTGTCATACTTGAAAAAAACAGTAAGAGAGCGGTTACTGTAATGGTCAATTGGCTTTCACGGTTCTGTTCAGGAGGTTTCTGCAGGAAAATACTTCAGAAATGTTACAATTCCACAGGTCATCTATAGTGTCTAATACACTGACTGGTTCATATATAGGACGATAACGAAAGGACTGTTGGGAGCAGTATTTGATTTGATAAGGCTTGTCTTCTTGTCATGAGGAATATAATGTGTATATTTTTAATATGTAATATAGTAACCTGAAAAGTTTCCGAAAAGGTGTTACAACTCACAAAGGTGTGCATAATTCTATTATTCTTAAAACTCATCTATCTAAAATATCTATCTAAAATAAAAATCCATAATGATGAAAAAAAACCTTGGCAACACATCATTTTCATCTGATATCTTCTCCGAGGGGCTTCAGTGGAATTGATGGAGGATCTTAGCGGTTTAATATCTCCAATGAAACTAGTTTTGTCCATCCCTCTGTATGGTTCTGGAGGATAAGGCATTGTCTTTCATTGAAGGAAGAAGTGTAATATTTCTTGATGAGAATATTCAATAACAGGAAAGTTTACGATAAAAGTGTCCAATTCACAAGAAAGAGTATGGGGTGTGACTACCTCTCTAATATCACTTGATTGTCTATTTAATTTTTCATTAAACTTCAACTCTAAATCGTAAACTGGTTACTTGCCCCAAGTAACTACAAATAAAGGAAACTGAATTTGCATCATATTCTTTTTTCCGGGGGCTGCAGTGGAATCGGAATTCAGCAGTCTATTTCTAATGACACTAGTTCTGCCCATCGCTGCACGGTCTATTAGTGAGGTTTGTGACTAACTTGTCGATAATACAAATTTTGTCCCTGACACAGTTGACATCGATCACGTGTGTAGGGCAAGCGAGTTCAGCATGCCTTCAGACTAAGAACGAGCTGGGTGTCTCTGTAAAATACACGCATCCTAGATCTAACCTGACAGTCCACAGCAAAAGTTATCGGAACGCCCTAAAGACAAGGTAACTTTGATATAATATACATCCGTTTATTGCAACTACATTCTGCAATACGCTCTCTGTTCTGTAACAACTCCGCTGAGCTGTGGCGCAGTTTAATTTGCAATCTGTTATTCTACTCTTTAATTCTTGTTCATTTATTTTCTACATTACATCTCTTCTTTCTGCTGAAATCTACAGTACCTTGCGAACTTGAAAGAACCAGGTGAGGTTAATCAGACGACGTACACACCACGATTAATGTGGTATATGCTCAATATGTCATACACTGTGGGTGGTGATCAGTGCTAACTGTATGGCCTCTATCTGTTTGTGGTTGCTTGTGCTGATGTACAAGTACACAACTAGTTTTCAAAAGGCAAAGTATATTTTACTTGCTTTTTACTGCTACTTGCCATATTTGCTATTTGAATAATGCATTGAATACATTATTATTCCTTATACATTATTCTCAGATTCGGTATCGTATGGTTTCTGAAGAGAGAAGTCGCGTCTTGTCTAGACAAGGACAACTGCAGGTTCCGTGCGTGTACTTTTGAGCCACCTGCTGAGACCAGATAGGATACTGAGGGGAATAAGAACCCTGTCATTGATATGAAGATACTCGATAACAGGGAACTGATCATGCCAACTAATATTGGACTCTAAGGACTGAAAGCCATCCACCTCGACAAGTAGCCGGCTGATACACCCCTACATTCAATCAGCTATAAGAAGAAGACTGATGGTGTACCAGAGGTATTTCTTACTGTACAAATGCCTTATCAGCCCAGCTGGAACCTCCTTTTTCTCTTTGTATTTAGAGGTTTGATGCCATCATCATTATGTAGATTTCCTTCATTCCTCGGGCATACAACAAGGAGCCAGGCCTGTAAAGACGTTGCACTCATAGCAAATGAGAAGCCTAAGAATCCTGTTGAAAGAGAAATTCACCAGGATCCATATTCTTGCTGCCTGCATCTGTCATCCCAGCATATTGGTCTAGAGAGCAAATCCTACAGTTTAATTAGAAACATAGTAGCTCTAATACTCAGTGACCATCATGTGGCAATAAAATGATGGATAGAGTGCTTTTCTGTGCATAATCTATTAGAGGTTGTGTCATTTCAATTGCTTGTAAATATCAAACATGTTGCATTGTATCACAGAACGAGTCACTGCCATCCCCGCTACTAATGCACGAGGAGAAGTACGTAGAGCACTGGTGGAAGGTTACACATTCCCGGCACAGCATCGAGTTATGCTTCCGCGGGGCTCTCCCATTAGTCGGATTGGCCGCCTCGGATTGTCATGCTCCCAATGATGACGCATGGCCATAGCAGGATGTACACCACACCTGTCTCCGTTTGTCAGATGTGAACCAGAGTCTAATTTGCTTAACCCTGTATCCTTCGCAACACACTGTGGCATCTATGAACTGGCAAACAGATGTTGATGTGTGTTTGGCCAAATGGAATATTTCATGAATATTATGATTACTTTGACGTGCTTTGCCCTTTCCTTGTTTCTATATGGCCAGAGTTAGTTTGTTTTACATGATATGTGTCTGTGGGGAGCTTTTGACAAAGTATGTATTGATATACAAGTGTCAGTCATATTAGTCTAATATTAAGTACCATACACCAGGGTGTTTGCATTTCATCTGTTTGTTCAATATGTGACAGATACTGTTCTGATGTGCATTAAACAAAGTTTCTATTCGTTTGTTCAATAGGTGACAGAATAAGATGGAACAAAGCCACTACCTCTGCCAGATCCACGAGCCATCGCACACATTACGAGTTGGTTTGAAGGAACTGGTTGATTGGCCTCCAGTTGCAGCATCCTGATCTGAAGAAAGTCTAAGTGTCCTACCACTCATCAGCAGAATAACTGTACTCTGTATCCTTGACTCTGAGCATCTGGCTGTATAATGATGAGTCACAGAAAATCAGTAACATCATGATAATGAAGCCTGTGTGAAGCTAATATGTAATACACACTTCAGTTTTTTACAAGAATAGATATTTTTATCACTTTGTCAATATATTTTTCTGTCCAGGCGCAATGGTTCATCAACATTTTACGGTTAGGTATAGTCGTCCTTAGAATTTTGTTATGGTGATGTTTTCAATCAGGCTGAAATTTGGGAAATACTTTGACAAATCCTGCAATTTGACTATTCAAATTGCAGTCCTCACCTGTGCTAGTTTGCAAATTAGGGCTACATGCTATTGTTTGCTGAGGAATTGAAACTGTGTGTGCAAATCCCTAAAATGGCATTCTCAACTGCAAATGACTTTTGGGTTTTGTTCATTCAAATCCTTTAAACACAACAAATTAGTTTTGAGTATAAATTGATGTTGCTTCAACATTTTATATCAGTCATACAGATCTTGATAAGAATGAAGAGGTCCCATCTGTAAATCCACTCCAGCAGTACGAGTGCCCTTCACCTTATAGATATGACGAAATCGATGTTCCCTTGCTGTCCAGGTAGGAGGAGCATGACCTACATTGTAACTGCCAGATAGGAGAAGAAATATATGTGTCGATCCTGGTTCTATACAATTCCATTCAAATAAATGCGTCCTCGACAATGTGATGAAAATATACTGAGGTCGGCATTACGACTCAAAAACAACGGCTTTTAGCTAGAAAGGTTACGAAGTAACTCTTTGTATTTCTTAACGTTGTATACTATTTGTCAAGTAGTGAATATCTAACTGCGATTTACAGTCATTTTTTAATTATGGTACGGAGCTGGACAAGTTTGAAGAAAAGACAACCTAATGCCAATTCTATACACGTTGTTTGGACATGCCCATGTGTTAGCAACACACATTGTCTGTAATCCGTGATATTTTCGTATTATGTGGATATATTTCAGGAGATTAACCAAAGACGCTCTGTGGCTACAGGGAAGGTACAGAATTGACATACATCCGGCCATCACCGAATTAAACGAAGAGTAGGTCGGAACATATCTTCATTATATGGTGGACGAGAAGCGAACCACTTCATTTCACGATCACAAAAAGGTGCTAATTTTTTTATCCCGAGAAGTCAGAGGAATCCATGCAGTCATGGCAGTGTGGGTGGGTGTGTATGATTGTGTCTGTAACGATGGCTGGTAACACGATAAATAACGACCCACCTGGATGGATGGAGTCATACTTGGTATGTGTGTTCCCCATGATGAGTCATGAATCCTATTGTTTGGGGTCAGGTGTAAGAGGTCATCTGAGGTCAACAGAACTCAAAGTATGAACCATTGGAAACACGCTAAACCAGAATGGTTGGTCTGATCAGTTGAACTTAGTGTATAGCTTTCATGGGGGAGTTCAGGAAACCCATGTTTTTGTTCTGGTCAGGGGTGAATTTGGCTCAAAAAATAGACAAATGTGGAACAAGTCAATAGTTTGGCCAAGTTTAGGCTTGTAAACACGATAACTCAAACCCACCCGTTGGATGAAGCTCATAATTGGCATATGTTTCCCCATGATGAGTACATGAACCTATTTTTGGGGTAGGTCAGAGGTCAACAGATGGTCAAAGTCCGGAAACCTTGTAAAACGCTAAGTCTAGAATGGTCAGTCTCACAGACACAGTTGAAATTAGGTGTATGTGTTTCTTATGGGGAGTACAGGAACCCGCCTTGTTTTGGTTCGGTTCGGGCGTGAATTGGGCACAAAATAAGAAAAAAAAAAATTGTGAAAAGTCGACATTTTTGGCCTTTGGCTTGTAAAACGAAAACTATACCCCATGGATAGATGAAGATCATACTTGGTATGGTGTTTCCCCAGATGAGTACATGAACCCTTTGTTTTGGGGTCAGGTCAGAGGTCATCTAAGGTCGACAGGGAGGTCAAAGTCTTGAAAACTTAAAAACACGATACCTCCAGAATGGTTGGTCTTAAACAGTTGAAATTGAGTGTATAGCTTCTATGGAAAGGAAGGAACCCTATTGTTTTAGGTTAGGTCGGGGTGAATTTTGGTCAACAAGAGAAAAATGTGGAAAGTCGAGATTTTTTTTGGGCGGCCAATTTTGGCTGTAAACACGATATCTCCACCCCACCTGGGGGATGAAGCTCATACTTGGTTATGTGTGCCTTCCTAATGATGATGCACATGAACCCCTTACTGCTTTGGGGTAAGGTCAGAGGTCTCATCTGAGGTAAAAAGAGGTCAAAATCAGAAAAATCTTGTTAACAACATAAGTCCAGAATGGATTGGTGGAGCACGATTGAGATTCGTGTGTAGCTTTTATGGGGAGTACCGGAAACCCTGTTGTTTCTGGTCGAGGTCGGAGGTGAGTTTTTGGTCAAAAATCTAAAATTGTGAAAAGGTCATATTTTGCCAGTTTGTGCATGTAAACACGATAATTGACCCCACCTGGATGGATGAACTCATGTTTGGTATAGTGCGTTTCCCAAGATGAGTACATGAGCCTTTTGTTCTGGGGTCAGGTCAGAAATTATCTGAGGTCCACCAGAGATCAAAGTCTGAAAACTTGAAATTTAGTGAGTAGCTTCATATCAGATTAGGAGCCCTATTGTCGTTTGGGAAAATATGGGAGATTTGTCAGATGTTATGGTTACCATAATAGCTGGTGCTGCAATCTCCAATTTGTACCTAGTCTGGCTATAGGTTGTCAGAACGACGTCGAGGAATCCAAGAAGCCTTTAGGCTGCTTTTCTGGTTTCATATAGCTTGCAGTGGGTATTTCTGTCCAATTTCCGTCTGGATGTAGTACTTTAAGCAGGATCATGATCATTCCATTTTTTAATTCCCACTGTCTCGTTGCATGACTTTGTTTCAAGATACAATTGCGCGATAAACTGCTAACCTGGAATAGGGGTAGTGAAAAATGTACACTCTAAATGGCAACCAAGTGAAGGATCCACACACTACTCTTCTGTTATCCGTTTCTACATAGACAGTATGCCAACACTGAATCAAAATTTGGCCAATGAGCAGAATGGATAGATAAACCATCTTTTGTACCAAACTTTCACCATATATGCGTGTGCGAAATGATTCCGCCTCATCGGAAAATACCATGATTGTGCAGACAGTGTTCATGACTGCAGTTGGCAAGAAACATTCACTCTGAGAACACAAAATCCATGATGTATACCTGGCAAAATTATATTATACCTTTTTTTTCAGGTGAGGGAGCTACGCAAAGAGAGTAATCCTGGATGGCACACCAGCTAAGCCTATTTACCTGAAGGTGACTATTCACAATTTTACAATTCCCTAAGGTATCAAGTTTAGGTCTCCCAACTGCATAATAACACATTTTGGAAGTGGAAAACCTGTCTGAATTGATTATTTCGGAAGTTCTAAACGTACGTGTATTATTATACCAGCCCCACTCCACGAAAATATCCTCTGGACTACAATAGGAATGGCGTGATGTTAAAATCTATTTTCTAATACTTAACAATTAACATGTACACTGATAGAAACACTAAATCACGCTTCTTTCTGGTTTCAATCTTTGCAGTGAGGTTGTTATAGTGACCAGGCTTCTGTGATGTGAGGTGCTCAGATATAGTTCTCTTCCAGGAAATGTTTGGCAGGAAGTAAGGCTAGGTTGTGAAATTTTCTAACGATTCATGAGGTGGGACTGATTACAGCTTTTCACCAAACACATGGTTGATTAGACAGGTCATGCAAGACTACTCTTTCTGACTTTGTTTTACTTTATAGTTACAGCATTTTTAGTGTGTCTGAAGGATA
Organism: Sclerodactyla briareus; assembly: GCA_026419785.1. NCBI lineage: Eukaryota > Metazoa > Echinodermata > Holothuroidea > Dendrochirotida > Sclerodactylidae > Sclerodactyla > Sclerodactyla briareus. The sequence goes on along the minus strand of JAODTK010003165.1, from coordinate 307,447 downwards.
CATCTCTCAATCCACCGACCATGTGAGACAGCAAGATATTCCTGCATAGTCATTTGGCAATGCTGATTACTATTTCTTGTTGTCCATTTAGACACTGTCATGGCATTCCAAGAACTGAGACTGCACCTCTTTAGATGCATCAGTGAGACACCGCTACGCACCTATCGAGAATGTTGGGTTTAACCAAGGATGAGACATCACAGATAATACACGGCAGAGACCCAACCAATATACTACTGGAGACTCTGACGGGAAATGTCATTTCTATCACACGACTAGCACCGCTGGAGAATGCGCTAGTGGAAATGGAACCAATGATGTGCCAGCTTGTACAAGAGTTTCAGGAAGGAACAAACAGCACTTTCCTCACTGAATGAGTTTCGCTTATATGGATTCTTGTGTCAGTCATGAGGGCCCACCAAGTTTTTTATTCCATGTCATAAAAATTTATGCAGTCAGTGAGATACATGTCCCTATCGTTTTGGGGTCGGGTCATCAAAGGTCACACCTAGGAGGCCAAAAGAGGTGTAAATCGAAAAGATTGTGATACGATGAGCTCATAATGCCTGGTTCGATAGGCAGCTATTCTATGGGGAGTACAAAAACCCTAAGGTCTTGGTTTGGTAAAATGGGTCAGTTGGAGGGAAAAGTTGAACAATGGGAAAATTGTCAAATTTCAGCTTGTTGACACATTAAACGTGATCCCACTAGCGTGGATGAAGCTCATTCTGGTATGTGGGTTTCCCAATCGATTACATGATCCATATTGTTGGGGCGTCAGTCAAGGGTCACCTGCGGTTAAGAGATGTCAAAGTCTGACAATCCCTTCAAATCAATCAAGTACAATCAAGAATAGTGGATCTTCAGGATCGATAAGGCTGGATTCAGTTATCAGCTTTTTTTTAGGGGAGAGCTACCAGAATCCTGTTGGTTTTGGTGTGGACGGATTGGTTAGTTTTTGAGGGGAAAAAAAAATTGTATTTTGGTGTGTGTGAAATATGAAATTTTTGCAAATTTTCGCTCGATCGACATCGGTGGAGGAATCTCCACTTGGTATGTGGGTTCCCCACCAATGAGTACATGATCCTATCGTTTGGGGTCAGGTCAAAGGTAAGATCATCTGAGGTCAAGGTAGGACAAAGTCAGATGCTAGTTCCTATCAGGTTGAATTTGGTATGCAGCGTTTAAGGAGAGAGAGCAAGAATCTTCCTGTTTTGGCATAGACCTGGTATCAGTTCTGGGAAAAAAAAAAAAAAACAAAAAAAAAAAAAATGGTGGGAAAAAAAAATATATGACCAACTTGAATCCCACCTGGACGCGGATGGAGGGAGCTCATATTGGTATGCTTGCCCATAGAGATTAAAAATCCCTTATGTTTCGAAGTGAATATGAGGTTAGAAAAGGTCATAGTTCTAAAAAATCATGTTAACACATAAGCCAGTGCTTGGTTTGATCCCTATGTATATATTGTAAGCATGTGAAGTCGATAATGCTTGCTTGATCCATTCCTGATCAGGCAAGAACTAACTAAGCCTTTAATATTTCTGGTTACTTAGTATTAAAGATTCTATGCAGCTCTTCATTCTGCCAGATATGGCGAGGCCTGGATGACCTCCATCACAGGCTAGTCACGATCTAGCTGGGTTCTGATGTTGTCGATAGAATCCCATCACAGCTAGTTCACTAAGTATCTACCTGGGTCTGGATGTTGTCTGGTTAGAATTCCATCACTGCTAGTTCAATATCAATGGGTTCCGATGTTGTCGAGGTGGAATCCATCACAGCTTGTTCACGATCTAGCTGGGTCTGATGTTGTCTGATTGAATCCATCACAGCTAGTTCACGCTCTAGCTGGGTCTGATGTTGTCTGATTGAATCCATCACAGCTAGTTCACGCTCTAGCTGGGTCTGATGTTGTCTGATTGAATCCATCACAGCTAGTTCACGCTCTAGCTGGGTCTGATGTTGTCTGATGGATTTCATGGGAATCTCTGTCAGACTGCGGTTAGAGTAGAAGCCGACAATGACTGTCAATACAAACAGCTTTTTAAACCCTGAATGGTCTTTGACTCAGATACCGAACACAATGTTGGCCTTGGTCATTGAATGAGTACCTAGCACTAATGCTGAGTTAGGCCTGTAGGGCGAGTTCAGGAAATACTGTAATGTAATTCTCACTATTTATTGTGTGGATTTGAACGTTAATCGTGTAGTACTGCTGTAGTTTATGAATTATTGTGCCTGGACAATATGCAACAAGCAGAGACCTGGACATGCGTCAAATAGTCTCTGTATTTGATGCTCTATCCCAAGTGCTTTTTACTGTAAAGCAAACAAGGAACAGGCTAGAGTGAGTCAAGTGAAAGGTTGAGAAAGTTATAAAAATTGTGAAGTGCTCGCTTGCAAACTTATGTTCTTCTTGTGACTAGTGGATTTCTGAGGGCACGAACAGGAAACTGTTCAATAGGGGGGGGGGGGGGGGGGGGGGGCGGGAAGGTAAAGACCTCTTCCTGGGTGGGGCGAGCTCCAAACAACAAAAAACCATTATCATTATACATATATACATTAAAATACATTAACTTATATATATACTTAAATTAAATTATATTCCTCCAGGAGGAACCTTGTTTTTAATATATTCGCTAACTATCCTGGGTTATAGCAAGTGTACTTCGATCTCTATGTTCTAGTGGGCTGGATCCGTCTTGGGAAAGAAGGAAACGGCCCTCCGCATTCCACGGTCGTACCTCAGGTCGCAGACAAATTCTTGTTAGTCTATGTAATACATCAGAGAGTTAGTAAATATTTAGATGTTTATAATGTTGATATGTCATATTGTATGTTTCCTAAAAAACTATAGAAAACGTCATGAAACCCATTAGTCATGATGTTACAGGACAAAGCCATTTAGGTAATTCCTCAATGTCAACTTCAATAAGTGATTAGAGTGTGGAACCGCGTATGGTCTAGGTGAAACTGTGATTCCGTGAGTGAAAAGGAGTAGTAACTCGTCTGTTCACATGGGGTTAACCTACCTAAAGAGATGGGTGCATACATGGTAGTATGTTTGTTGTGATGAGTAAGGCGTGGGTATAGTCTTCGGGAAAGAGGGCAATATTTGAAGTTACTCCAGATGAAACCATGTAAAATCATGGTTCTGCTTTATATTTGATGAAGTCGTCATTTGGTGCAAAGCTTTTTTATACTTAATCATTGTCAACATTCATCGTTTCATTAATTGAGTTTAAATGATTTCACATTTTCATGCATAGAAATCTACACAGGAAAGACTGTCGTAGTGTCGTTTAGAAGTGTTTTGAATTAGTATTAGTTTTGAGCTATGATAATGCAGTCTGACAAGTAGCTAAATGTCAGACGAGAGCGGATGTATCTTGATAATCAAAGGATTCTAAAGCATTTCAGTGAAGCGCTATGTATGTATATCTGCACGTCTTGTTTGGGGAGGAATATGGACACTACAATGCTGGCCAGTTCACGTCCAACTCAGTGGGTTTTGTTTCGAGACGGAGTACACAGGGCTAGTTATTTTAGTGTGGAGTGGGGGTCAGAGTTTGGAGAAAAGAGTGAGAAAAGTTAACATATGGCATTTTGGGGACTCAAATACCTTGTTAATGAACCGAGTCCCCACCATACCTGGCCAAATGAAGTTGAAAATGTGTTGATGTGTTCCCATGACGAGTACACAAGCGCTACTCATTTTAGTACAACTCGAGGGTCACTGGATGGATCAAGTTAAACTTGTATATGGCTCCCATATGAGTAAATAATCCCTCTTGTTTGGGGTCAGGCGAAGGTCATATAGTCAAGAGAGGTTCAAGTCTGAAAATCTTGTTAAACGGATCAGTTCAGAAGCCTGGTCCGAGCAGGTTGAAATTTGGGTATACAGCTATTTTTCCTTATGAGGAGCAGGAAACCCTATGTTTTTTTCGGGTGAATCGGTGGTAGATGGGGAAAGAAAATAAGAAATTGTGAGAAAATGAATATTGGCAAATTTTAGCTCGGTTTAACATCATAACTCCCCCCACTCGAATGGATCAAGTTATATCAAGTGGTATATGGATTCCCCTAATGAGGGACATTATCCCTATGTTTTGAAGTCAGGTCAATGTCATCTGGGGTCAAGAGATGGTCAAAGTCTGGAAATCTTGTTAACCCGATGAGTCCAGAATGCCTGGGTCCGATCAGGTTGAAAATTGTTGCAGCTTCCTATGATAAGACCAAGAACCCTATTGTTTTTGTGTGGACCGGTGGTCGGGATTGAGAGAAACAAAAATGAAATTTTGAAAAAAGATAATTTGCCAAATTGTAGTCGTTAACACATAAATTGCCCCACCTCAATGGATTAGGTTCATTACTTGGTATATGGATGCCCATAATGAGAACTGATCCCATGGTTTGGGTTCAGGTCAAGGTCATCTGAGCGTCAAGAGAGGTTAAAAAATATGAAAATCTTGTAACACGATAAGTCAGAATTGCTTTAGTAGGCACTATTTCATGAGCAGTACAGGAACCATATTGTTTTGTCTGAAGCGGGGTCAGGGAAAATTGATAATTGGCAAATTTCAGCTCGGTAACACGTAACTCGATCCACTGATGGATCAAGTTCATACTGGTATATTGGTCCCCATAATGAGTACATGCTCCCTATTGTTTGGGTCAGGTCCAAAGGGGTCATCGGGGGGCAAGAGATGGTCGAAGTCAGAATCTTGTTAACACGATAAGTACCGGATGCCGACCGATCAGGCTGAAATTTGTATGCAGCTTTTTAAGGGAGTACGGGAACCCTTTCGTTTTTGGTTAAACCGGGGTCCGATTGAGAAAAAATGGGAATTGTTAAAAAAATATAATTTGGCAAATTTCAGTGTAAACACGATATCGCTGCCCCTGCCATTAATGAAGCTAATACTTGGTATGTATGGTTCCCATAATGAGTGCATTATCCCTACTGTTTTTGGTCAGGTCAAAGGTCATCTGTGGTCGAAATAGTTCAAAGCTGACCAAAAATTTGTTCGAGAATGACTGGTCTAATACAGTTGAAATTTCGGTTGCAAGCTTGGCTAGGAACGTAAGAACACCATAGTTTTGGTGCAGACCAGGAGGTCTGTTTTGGGGAGGAAAATTGTGAAAAACTGAATTTTTGGCCAGGTTTTAGCTGGTAAACAACAAAACTTGGACACCCATATAGATGGATGAATGTCCGACTTGGTATGAGGTTTCCCATTAATGGTGAATATTCCCATTGGTTAGGGGTCAGACCAAAAAGTCATTTAGGTTCAAGAGAGAGTCAAAGTCATTAATATTGTAAACACGATGAGTCAGAATGTTCTGACCCGTCAGTTGGTATTAAGTATGCAGCTTTCTTATGGGAAAAAACAAGTATTGTTTTTGGTTGTGACTGGAGCATCTGTTTTGGAAGGCTATTGTGAAAAATGATATTTTGGCAACTTTTGCTTGTTAAACAAGACATCATGCATGGATGTCGTCATACTGGTTATGGGAGTTGCTATTTTGAGTACTACAATTGAGTCCTGTTGTATATCTTGACAAATGCTGAGCTGATCAAGTAAGGATCAGTAAGGGAAATCACTAAGCCTTGTGCTTCTCTGCGTAAATTTTACCACCAGATTAATACACTGAATGTCAATAAACAATGACAAATGAGAGGCACAGAAAAATATAAGCTGCTGTAGCACTTATCTCGAATTAAATGACCAGCACATGGTATTATTATTCAGGTTTCTGAATTGGCGTTGTTGTGGTTCATAATCACGGATTTTCTGTTCTATCGACATAGGCCCTATGATATATGGTTACCCTGAGAAGATCTTTCCACAACCTATATGGAGACATTATATGAGGACTAATGATCGTGTGTGAAATCGTTTTCACAGTAGCGACCTGTTCGAAAGGTTGAAATGATCAGGTGGAGAAAAATGTAGATACTGACGCATATACTACTAATATAGGTTTTACCAAGCGCTCCACATATATTATCCAGGACCGCCAGGAACTCCGACGCACCAACGCCAGTGTGTGGCATTGTCTCGCCTAAAATAAGTAAGGGGGACTTAGCGATCACGTTGTGGTGGATGTGCCGTGTGGTCCACTTTCCGTTAGCAGATTTCTCCGAAACGTGAGAACGATTTTGATGAAATTTTGTTTGTATGATCGGGGTTGGCTGAACAAGATCTGATAGATCGAAAGCACAAAAGGCACTGATGTAAAGCTAAGTAGCATATTGATGTAATTATGTTTAGGCTCGTTAAGCACGATCCGGTGACCGAAGGTGATATGGATACTCGGTTGGTACATCGAGTTGATATAAAACTTGGTGAATATGGTCTACCTGCAGTCCCCAAACTTTTTAACAGAGATTCGTGGTCATGGAGGCCATTCAAGTATCTATTGCGAAATGCATGCGAAATCTTGAAGTGGCTTGGATTTCCATGAAACTGGGGGCATTGGGACGTGATTTCGGAAATGTTTCATTCATGGATTCGGATCACTGGAGGTCATTCAACTTGTTAATTGCCACAACATTATTCATATAAATACCAAAGTTTGCTGGATTTCCATGAAACTTGGTAATATGGTTACTTTCACTCTCCAACATTTAAACCATAGACTGGAGGTCATTCAGTGTGCTATTTTGCCTGGTATTCTAAAATTAAAGGTTTGTTCGATTTTTGTGGAGCTTGGTGGGATTGGTCTACCTTTTCGTCCCCAAATGTAGCATGATCGATTTACTGTGGGAAAGCAGTGTGCATAGAGTGCTCATTCTCAAATTTTACGTTTGTTTGGATTCCCATGAATGTATTAAGTGTGGTCCAACATTGGGCCTGAGATATTTTAAAGTGAGAAATGGGTCAATGGAAGTTTAATATTGCTTCAAATTGCATAATTTAGGTCAGAATAGAAGAAAACCACTGATCGCGAAACCAGGCCGAGACACTGGGGCGATCGACTTGTTTATATCCGGACCGAGCGACTTAACAAGATGAAGCCAAAGTGCAATTCGCGCTCATTTCAATGAATTCCTGCGAGGAAGAAGGGAACATAGAGACAGTTCATGACAAGCATCCACAAGTGGTATTTAGTAGGTTACAGGGCGAAGGGGCAGCCGAGGTCAACGGACCAAAGTCCGTTAAGAGGCAACATTGTTATAGGAAATAGAGGGCTCACCCTTAGGTTATAAATGCTAGCCATTCAGGGTGGATGATCCCGAAAGTCAGGAAAACGTCGTGACATAACTTTCAACGAAAATATGTTGCAGGTACGTTGACAGTGAACGTGGGTGTATTCTTCATGGTTTTGGGGCATTTTCAAACATGCCTAAGGGTCAACAGAAGTCTGAAAATGTCTTTGAGAACGGTAACTGGACAAAAATGATGAAGGTTTAATTTAACTTGGCCAGTGGAGTAGATGATCCCCAATGTTTCCATGTCACGTTCGAGGTCACCTAAGGTTAGTCTAAACAGGCTCGTGAAAACGATAACCTGCCAACGAAGAGAAAGTAGAGGGATAATTATCGAATGACGTTGGCCATGTCGACCTGTAGATATCCCATGAATGTTTTGGGCGTGTACAAGATCTAAAATAAGTCGACAGAGCTCAAATCTATGAAACGTTTTGAACACAACTGCAACAAAAAGATACATGGCTCAATATTGGCTGTGATGGTTCTTTGTGGAGTACATGCTCCCTATTGTTTGGGTCAGGTCCAAAGGGGTCATCGGGGGGCAAGAGATGGTCGAAGTCAGAATCTTGTTAACACGATAAGTACCGGATGCCGACCGATCAGGCTGAAATTTGTATGCAGCTTTTTAAGGGAGTACGGGAACCCTTTCGTTTTTGGTTAAACCGGGGTCCGATTGAGAAAAAATGGGAATTGTTAAAAAAATATAATTTGGCAAATTTCAGTGTAAACACGATATCGCTGCCCCTGCCATTAATGAAGCTAATACTTGGTATGTATGGTTCCCATAATGAGTGCATTATCCCTACTGTTTTTGGTCAGGTCAAAGGTCATCTGTGGTCGAAATAGTTCAAAGCTGACCAAAAATTTGTTCGAGAATGACTGGTCTAATACAGTTGAAATTTCGGTTGCAAGCTTGGCTAGGAACGTAAGAACACCATAGTTTTGGTGCAGACCAGGAGGTCTGTTTTGGGGAGGAAAATTGTGAAAAACTGAATTTTTGGCCAGGTTTTAGCTGGTAAACAACAAAACTTGGACACCCATATAGATGGATGAATGTCCGACTTGGTATGAGGTTTCCCATTAATGGTGAATATTCCCATTGGTTAGGGGTCAGACCAAAAAGTCATTTAGGTTCAAGAGAGAGTCAAAGTCATTAATATTGTAAACACGATGAGTCAGAATGTTCTGACCCGTCAGTTGGTATTAAGTATGCAGCTTTCTTATGGGAAAAAACAAGTATTGTTTTTGGTTGTGACTGGAGCATCTGTTTTGGAAGGCTATTGTGAAAAATGATATTTTGGCAACTTTTGCTTGTTAAACAAGACATCATGCATGGATGTCGTCATACTGGTTATGGGAGTTGCTATTTTGAGTACTACAATTGAGTCCTGTTGTATATCTTGACAAATGCTGAGCTGATCAAGTAAGGATCAGTAAGGGAAATCACTAAGCCTTGTGCTTCTCTGCGTAAATTTTACCACCAGATTAATACACTGAATGTCAATAAACAATGACAAATGAGAGGCACAGAAAAATATAAGCTGCTGTAGCACTTATCTCGAATTAAATGACCAGCACATGGTATTATTATTCAGGTTTCTGAATTGGCGTTGTTGTGGTTCATAATCACGGATTTTCTGTTCTATCGACATAGGCCCTATGATATATGGTTACCCTGAGAAGATCTTTCCACAACCTATATGGAGACATTATATGAGGACTAATGATCGTGTGTGAAATCGTTTTCACAGTAGCGACCTGTTCGAAAGGTTGAAATGATCAGGTGGAGAAAAATGTAGATACTGACGCATATACTACTAATATAGGTTTTACCAAGCGCTCCACATATATTATCCAGGACCGCCAGGAACTCCGACGCACCAACGCCAGTGTGTGGCATTGTCTCGCCTAAAATAAGTAAGGGGGACTTAGCGATCACGTTGTGGTGGATGTGCCGTGTGGTCCACTTTCCGTTAGCAGATTTCTCCGAAACGTGAGAACGATTTTGATGAAATTTTGTTTGTATGATCGGGGTTGGCTGAACAAGATCTGATAGATCGAAAGCACAAAAGGCACTGATGTAAAGCTAAGTAGCATATTGATGTAATTATGTTTAGGCTCGTTAAGCACGATCCGGTGACCGAAGGTGATATGGATACTCGGTTGGTACATCGAGTTGATATAAAACTTGGTGAATATGGTCTACCTGCAGTCCCCAAACTTTTTAACAGAGATTCGTGGTCATGGAGGCCATTCAAGTATCTATTGCGAAATGCATGCGAAATCTTGAAGTGGCTTGGATTTCCATGAAACTGGGGGCATTGGGACGTGATTTCGGAAATGTTTCATTCATGGATTCGGATCACTGGAGGTCATTCAACTTGTTAATTGCCACAACATTATTCATATAAATACCAAAGTTTGCTGGATTTCCATGAAACTTGGTAATATGGTTACTTTCACTCTCCAACATTTAAACCATAGACTGGAGGTCATTCAGTGTGCTATTTTGCCTGGTATTCTAAAATTAAAGGTTTGTTCGATTTTTGTGGAGCTTGGTGGGATTGGTCTACCTTTTCGTCCCCAAATGTAGCATGATCGATTTACTGTGGGAAAGCAGTGTGCATAGAGTGCTCATTCTCAAATTTTACGTTTGTTTGGATTCCCATGAATGTATTAAGTGTGGTCCAACATTGGGCCTGAGATATTTTAAAGTGAGAAATGGGTCAATGGAAGTTTAATATTGCTTCAAATTGCATAATTTAGGTCAGAATAGAAGAAAACCACTGATCGCGAAACCAGGCCGAGACACTGGGGCGATCGACTTGTTTATATCCGGACCGAGCGACTTAACAAGATGAAGCCAAAGTGCAATTCGCGCTCATTTCAATGAATTCCTGCGAGGAAGAAGGGAACATAGAGACAGTTCATGACAAGCATCCACAAGTGGTATTTAGTAGGTTACAGGGCGAAGGGGCAGCCGAGGTCAACGGACCAAAGTCCGTTAAGAGGCAACATTGTTATAGGAAATAGAGGGCTCACCCTTAGGTTATAAATGCTAGCCATTCAGGGTGGATGATCCCGAAAGTCAGGAAAACGTCGTGACATAACTTTCAACGAAAATATGTTGCAGGTACGTTGACAGTGAACGTGGGTGTATTCTTCATGGTTTTGGGGCATTTTCAAACATGCCTAAGGGTCAACAGAAGTCTGAAAATGTCTTTGAGAACGGTAACTGGACAAAAATGATGAAGGTTTAATTTAACTTGGCCAGTGGAGTAGATGATCCCCAATGTTTCCATGTCACGTTCGAGGTCACCTAAGGTTAGTCTAAACAGGCTCGTGAAAACGATAACCTGCCAACGAAGAGAAAGTAGAGGGATAATTATCGAATGACGTTGGCCATGTCGACCTGTAGATATCCCATGAATGTTTTGGGCGTGTACAAGATCTAAAATAAGTCGACAGAGCTCAAATCTATGAAACGTTTTGAACACAACTGCAACAAAAAGATACATGGCTCAATATTGGCTGTGATGGTTCTTTGTGGAGTATATCCTCCCTGTTCTTTTGATGCCAGATCAAAAAATACCTTTGGACGGAAGCGAATTTTGATTACTTGTCGAGGAGGGTCAATGGAAAAACCACGATCCAAACCGATGAAATACTGTTGAAATTCACCCTGATGGACTGCACGTACCGCGTGGATCGCTTGCACCCTCCTAAGACTGGGCTGTTCACTCCAATCTTGCGCCAAAGAATACACGGATTAGGACTATGCAGATAGGGCTATCGAACTGCAAGTTGTGATAATAGTCAGGACACATCAAAGATAATTTTCCAGTGAAACGGGAGAGGCATCCTAACTTCAGACCTATTGCACATAACATTTTCAAATTGAGATATGATCGTAATGCACTTATGGCGTTTTTAGCTCAAACCATTTATGCTGGTTGAGATATTGGAATCTGCATATCACTATCTATCCAGTGTGTACAACAATTGCCTTTTAGGCCCCCAAACAGTCATTCTGTGAGGAATGGACCAAACTTGACACAATGTTTATGAACCAACTGGGACATCAGTTTGACCTGGTGATGGTCAAGGTCAAAGGTCATGATAGGGGCACAATAGAGGCCATTATGGTGAGTGTTGCACAGCACTGATGTTCGGTCATAAGGATGGTCTAACAGCTTCTTCGGGTGTTCGGAATTTTTGGTCCGTTGTCCCACTGGAGGCCCTTGGGCCATTTATGAAATTTCAAAAAAGGGTACTGAATGCATCTCCTCCCACAAGGCTTCTAGATTGTCTTCCAAGTACATGAAAGTGTACTTGGGGAGAGGGGCAACCATTGGGGGTGTTCAGGAATTTTGACCTCAGGGCGCTGCACAGGGATTTATAATCCCAGAGGCCAGTGGGGCCCTGGGGGCCGGGCACCATCATGTGGAATATGCAGAATGCTTTTCCTCTCAGGAGATTTGGTGCACAGGGACCTTTGGTCATAATGATCGGTCTAATAGCCGTACCTTCGAGGTTGTTCAGGCATTTTGGTCCAAGGTCCAATTCGAGCCCAAGGGCGTTTTAGAAATTCATTCCTCCCACAGGCTTCAGTGATTTTCTTCAAAGTTACCAGTAATGGTCCTTGGGTAGAGGTATTGGGTCGTTCGGGAATTTTGGGCCTAAGGCCATAAATAAATACCCAAACATCTTGGATCTTCAAATGAAGTTGCACAGTGCTGATTTTGGTTATACTGATGGTCCAATAGTGTACCTGCAGGGAGCACAAGAATCAGGACCAAGGCCCCGTGTGGCCTGGATCCCATAGGTGAATTATACAAATTGCAAATGCTTCTCCTCGTATGAAGTTTGGGGCTCAGTGTGACATACTGTCATAATGGTGGTTATCAGCCATCATTGTTGGGTTGTTAGGAATTTTTCAGCGAGGTCCCATGCACTTGGGGCCGAGGGTCCAATTCATGAAATATCACACAATAGCATACTTGAAATGCATCTCCTCCACAGTTTCAATTGATTTTACTTGCTCCTTGGGTGTGTCAATTGGTGGTTGTTCGCGAACTTCTCGGCCAAAAAGCCCGTTGGGCCTAGGGCCCATAATTTGAAATCATGCAAAATGCTTCACTTCTTACAAATTTTGTTGCACATCGTTGATGTTCGGTCATAATTTTGGTCTAATAGCCATACCTCCAGAGATTTCAGGAATTTTGCGACTCCAGTGTGCGCCCGAGGGCCCATCCGGTGCAATCACGCAAAAAATGCTTCTCATCCTACAAAGCTGAGACATTTGATGGACCACATGTGAATTAACTTACACTGCAGTTGCCTGCAATGGTACCCATTTATAAACTTTATTTGAATTTGTAAGGCATGTTCACATTTGCATTACCCAGTATGATATTGGAATCATGACTGGTATCCATTCCTCAACCTACGAAACAAGCCCACATACTTGTATTCTATTTTAGGCGTAAATGGGGTCAACCTGCTCGGTCAAACTTGTTTATTAAGTTATTCTGAGCAGAGAAGGAACACGTTTACAGAAGAATATCGCCATTGTCTTATTTCCTGGAATAGGGAAGTTGGTGAGAGGGACAACCTTGGACTGCTCAAAAATTATCATAACTAGTGAGCCAGCCATAGTTGATTATTATTGAGTAAATATAAAAGGCCATGTGGTTCATGCAAACGTTGCAGTGTAGTACCAGGGAGCAGGGACCACTAAATTTGGGATTGTTCAACCGGCAACATCTAGAGGTCTGATTGACAGAATGTTAATGGAACAATCAGGAACAGCCACAGGTAGTATGTCCAGAATAATTGTGGTATCAATTTTTTTCTACAGGCCATTTTAACGTAAGGGGTGCGCGACGATATTTTCATGGAATTTGAGGTAGAGTTGAAAAAAAAATAAGCAATAATCTTTGCAAATCATGACAAATCTGAACATTTTAGTATCAATGCAATCGGCATTTTTTTTACGACTTTTGCAACCCTGTAATGTACATGCAGATTACATTTGTTGAAAATTGGCAGCTGCTACATTTATCTGACGTTAAAGCGCAACAATCAAATTCCTTCAGAAATGTTGATACAGATACAACAGATTCTTTTTGCCCATTGCTGGTGGAATAGATTAACTGTGCTAGATTTCTGAAGGAAAAAAAAAAATTTACGCGCATGGTATCATTTTGGATGGATTTTTCACAGATTATGGCAGTTTCAACCTATCTACCCTTAACGATTTTGCTGTTCCTTTCGGTGATTGATTGGGTACCTAGGTATCTTTTGAACTACAGTGGTTGTCTGTTGTATTCTAAACACACTAGATCATTTTGCAAATGCAAAAAGCATAAAAATGGGTTGTTCTTATGTCACTTTGACCCAAAAGTCATACTAATTTCACAGTTAGTCATCATACTCATAATGTAATCTTCAAAAGCCTGAAACAGAGTCAGCACAAGCTTCAGTGCAGGACGTTAATCTTCTTGCACGCACACGCTATCCTACTGACAAGGAATCATGAACTACATGATGTGATTTCCACCAGTCCACTTGGTGCTGGGTCTCTGGTCTTAACATAGGGTGTCAGAGAGTCACGTGCACATCCAACCATGGTATTCTGGTCGGTGGCCAAGTCTGCAACTGGAATGACGAGCCGCCCCACACGGGTTTCTTGGTCGTTGGCTCGCTTGATGTGATGGAGAAGGCTTCTGATGTAGGACGTAGAGGCGAAGCTTCATTCTATGGCCCCTCTGATAGAAAAGCCAGTACCTGACATCGCTGGCTTGCCAGCGTTCTTGTCCTTGGTGTAGAGGTTGCACAGGAATGCTTAAATTCCTGACAGAGTGTCCTCAGACACTGTGACATTGGTGCCCAGCTGTGCTACACTCTGCTGGTGTACAGGTAGGACCCCTGAGCAATTGCAAGTTCTTCTTGCCGATACCACAAAGTGACTGGGGAGTAGCATCTGTACAGCGTTGTAAGCCTAGCAAGGCATCACAAATTCTGAACCCAGTTCAGCAGCCAGTCTTCATGCGGATGTGTCTCAGCGTGTCTTTGACACCAGTGCGGGACCACAGTTGATCACAGATGAGACGTGTGTGGTACAGAGTTACAGCTACATCTGTATTTGGTGACTGAATGACATCCTTGTGGAATGTGTTGGTGCATGCTCGGCATGCAGCACAGCAACTGGTATCTGACTCCTCATGGTCTGACTCAGAGCTGATACGTCCTCACCAGTGTCCTGTTCGCCCTCATGCTCGTTCCCCCTCGACCCCCGGGCAAGGGAGCAGCTGCTGACCTGGGCAGGTTTCTTGCATAGAGCACCAGCTCTCTGACAGGAGGTGGTGCTTGGGCCATGTTTTATCTCCGAGGGGCGCTCTCGCCTTTGATGGGACTTGTCCTGTGTGATCCATGGGAACAAAAACCAAAAGCTTTTCGGGGGGATCGTGTGTATCCGTCTGACTAAGAGGGGGGGATCAAAGGTGATGCACCACCATCTTTGAACATATGCACTGACGCCATTACGCAAAGAGATAAGAAGTTGCCATCTCTGGGGGTGGTTGTTTGAGTTTCCCTGGAATCTGCCACTTTTTCCAGCCGCGAGGAGTAGTACATCTTTGTGGTTTTCTCGGAATCCATCACTGTGTGCAAGAGTCATGGAAAAACTGTAGAAAGATAATAGGCAGGACTGTCTGGGTCAAGCTGTCTTGTCTTTGCTTGAAAACCAGGCGACAAAAACAGAGGTCGGTAAGCAGATACAGTCTCATTTTGTCACTGTCGTCTTGACTTGCTTTCTTTTTGGGCCAAGATGCTGAACGTCTGATACCGAGCTTTGGTATGGGATTCCAGAATGGTACTCACTGGTGTTCAAGTCGCTGTACACAAAGGTGTCATTATGTGTATTTCCAGGCTCCTAAGTTTAGAGCAAATCGCTGTTCTCCATTCTTGTGAGGCAGGGACTATACAGGGGCGATGTTGGTCAGTTGTATTCTGGAATCGCCAATCATCTCATCATCAAGGCAAAATGGGTGGGTCATGAGCCCACGTGTGACAGTGGACAGGAGTGCCATGACAGCTACCTAGTTCCTCTCTAGTCTGTCTGTTACAGCCTCTTTGGGGGTGCCGACTCAGTCAGAGTCCTGCAGGACCACAGGTTCGTATTGATTGTGATGAGAGCCCGCTCGTGGCTGGTTAGGAACCCCCGTTTCAGAGCTCAGTTTTACTGGTGATCCAAAAATTGCCCCCTTTGGTCTTCGATTCAGGTTTATGGACCTGACTCCAGTGCCATCTGTACACACCTGAGCAAACGCAGGTTGATCTACTGACGGCTGGTTTACAGTGACATGCTCCTGGTGAAATGTAGGGTGAGTCCCAACAGGGACAGATTCATGTCTGACAGGTAGACAGGCAGCCCACAGAGAGTAGTTTCGCTGGTCCATGGCAAAGAAGTGCGGCATCATGCCTGCTGCTGCCGACAGATGAAGGCTCCAGTCACCACTTCTCTCAGCCCTGATAACTGAAGAAGCAGGGAACATGGGACGTAGTCATCCAGAATGCAAACAGGGAAGACTTGGAGCGTGCTTATCGGGAACATTGTGAAACTGTTCATACACTGTTCTAGATGCTGCTTCAGCTGCTGCAGGGCTTCCTCAATGTTCTCATCATCCTCGACTGCTTGCCTACAAGCTGTCACTGCCGCTGACTATGCTGATTCGGTGATACCTCCATGACTGGGCAGACAGGTCACGAATGCTTGCCACCTAGTCCAAAACACATGGCCGCATGAGCAGTTTGTGCCCGCGGCATGCCACGATTGTATGATTTGCCTGCAGAAGGTGTGGAGTGTCGCCACACTGCCATACACTACGGATTCGAATCAGCAGATCTTCTATTCCTGAGCCGTCATACTCCTCCCAACGCGAAAGGGTGTTGGTTGCAAAATGAAAAGCCCAAGACCGGATGAGGATGTTGGAAAACTCTTCAGGTCGGAGCCATTGGATTTCTTTTGCATTCAATTAGATTCGCGAGGTCGAAGGTTATGAAATCTCTCCTGACGAAGGCTGGTCATCATAGCCTTGCACATTCTTCATGACGTTGTACCCGTGCTGATTTCGTTGGTGATCATCATCATAGAGACCAGTAGTGTGTTGTGTTTTGGTGATGGAGGGATGGCAGGTGGCACCATGGCATTGTGAACCCACTACTGATGGTATGATCTGCTGGTCTGTTGGTTACAGTGGAGTTACTTAAACCTCTTCGTTGGGCACCAGTTCTCACCAGAGCCCATGGTATTGTTTGGCATCTTACTGTTTGACTTCAAGGACCGCTCTCTCTTTGAATAGTCTGCATAGATTCTACGCCGACGGGCTAGACCAAAACTGACCGTTCTGGTACAGGACAAGGGTTGTTGCATGGGTTGTGGTCTCTTCCGCAGGGTTCCTTCATTGAAGATCATGTTGTTTGCTGCAGCTTGAACAAACCTACCAGGCCACAAGGTGGAGCAATGCTATTCCAGAGGGATCAAACTGTGCCAGAACATCTTTTGCCAGGCTGGTGTATATGGCTTCACTAATCAATGAGAGCAATGACCCCTCTGTTTGAGCATGGTTGGACAACTGCTTCGATCCGTGAGGATGGCGGACGGCCATTTGCTAGGCTTCCATGCCTGGGATCTTCGGAGACAGGGATGTGCAGTGTACAACATCTTGTGCTATCATCACAACTCGTCCTTCATCTGCCAGGTTGTGCGTCAGGAGACAATGAATTCGTCCTCACCTTGCCGTTGAGGGGGGTTCAACGACCAGCGGAGGCATCCACATTATAGAGACTCTGGTCAGTCCTCTTTTCCCCTCTCTGGATGTGTGACACCCCCATGATGCAGTGTAGGCAAGCAATAAACTTGGTGATTTTGACATGACACTGCCAAATTTCTTGAAAATACTGTAGGTTGCCAACCATGCAGACATTTTGTTAATGAGAAGGTCTGAATATCTCCGAAACTTTCAATGGTGTGATTGAAGGGTTTGTGGAGTTGCACCAGCATCCATTCATGCTTGGGAACTCTGCATTTTCTGTAGGGCATTGTTTAGAAAGAAATATAGGGGGCCTACAATGGCCGTTGTAATGGGCTACATAGACGATACTGGAAATACCCATTTCTTCTGAGCAGTAAGCAAAATCCGGGGTAAAACTCATGCTTCACAGTATACGGAAATTATTTATAAAGAAGATTGATCAGGATATTTACCTCATAGTAACACAATATCTCACATAGACAGAGAGAATATTGGGAATTTTGACAAATGCAACCTTTTGTGTACCGTCCCACTTAACCGACATGGAGGGGTAAGTGGGCCCAACATGAAGAAATTGAATGGTTAATCCAAAAACTATCGGGTCAAATGTAGTAATAAACCAATCTGGGGTAACTTCAACATAGGCATAGGGCCTAAGCACATCAATTACCAACTGTAAACTAGTCACCCTCGAGGGGGCATACAGTTGAAGGTTCGTTTAGCCGCGAGAACATATCATTTCCAAAATGGCGCCACCTACAACCCTGAGTGCCATATTGACACTCTTCGGCAGATCTTTTCATTTCAAAGTCGAGGATGATTACATTTGTACACAATATTCGTGTCTGGACTATTCAATAACACTGGTAAATTCCTATATTGCAGGTAAATTTGGTTGAGAAAAATCCTTCAAAGTACCAGAAATTACCTTATTTCATTAAGACATTCTTAGCCCCACCCCTTCAGACCTGATGGAGCACATACCACAACACAAATTGGAGCCATATAGACCTAGAGTCACTACGCCACACGTGCCATTTGTGACGAGTCGGGACCTACACTGTACAGTGCATCATGGAATACAGTTGTTAACTTTAGAACTGAATAAACAATGAATCATTCACCTGGGACGAATAATTTCCTTATATGGACCTAAAGTTACAAGGAAATCGTTAATAGATAGGTCAGACATTTTACTAACTCTAGAATACCCGCAATGATTTTTGATTTGGAAAATCCCTAGCGATGTCTTCAGCTGTATGCGTTGTTACATAGCGAATACTGGTATCAATAAAAGCTGGGAAGTTCAGCTTGAAGTTAGCACACAGATTAGCAGACATTGGCAACAGCACTGCATGTTGTACAGGAAGAGTATAGGTGATGTCCCAATTTTGGGAAACCTATGGCTGATTTTCAAAAGGGCGGCCAATTTGAAAAAACGAAGGCGTCTGCGCACCCCTTATTTTAGAAATGGCTGTAGAAAAAAAAAATGATACCACACTGCTTGTACATCCTACCTGGGGGGATGTTCCTGAAGGTCCATTCTACATTCTGTCAAGTCAGACGTGATGTAGTGCCGGCCGGTTTGACGAACTCAAAAAATAGAGCACTTACAGAACTAGTGTCCTGGACTATTGGAATGGGGCTATTGAAAGGTTTCTGGTTTTGATGGTACATTAGGTCCGTAGTCTTGGTAGGTAGTCCATGGCCACAGGTTAATCTGGCAGTAGGCTGGGCCATGGGTTGGAAACGACCTAGGCAGCCTGTGATGATCTACTTCAATAATTGACCACGTTCCTGCTCTCCATCAGAATAAAGCTGAGTCAAATCATAATTATGCTATACATTCCATGTGAGGGTGCACCTCCTTTGCCTTCTTGCAAGCATGGGACAACATGATGTTATTCGCAGGTTGTCCCTACTATTCAGGGGCGTATGCAGATTTGTCAACCCGGGGGCGTGGGTCACTATCTAAGTCGAGCGCCACCATAGTTTGGCGCGAGCGTAACCCGAAATTTCGAGGTTTCAACATCTCCCCAGATGGCACTTCGGGGGCCTGAGAAGGCCGTTTACACTCACAATATCAAAATAGGAGTGACTTCTCTGGAATTACACACTGAAACCAAAATGATCTTCGCACTCTTACCGTAGTGGAATATATGAATCTAAATGTGAGTGTTGGTTTTCTTCCTCCACATACATATTCACCCATATACAGACCCACGCCATACGATGACAAGCATTGATTCCTTCTGCCGTTCAGCCCATCGTATATGCCCGACCTGAACAAACTCTATTTATGGTCACTGATATGATTACAGTGCCGTCATAAGTGAACTTTTATCCTGTGAAAATGGTTCATCTATTATTTCAATATATGTTTTTTTTATCTCATGAACCAGAGGAAGATGAATGTGACAATCGTTCATGTTTGATTAAACTGATGTGTAAGTGTATTGGCAATGTGCATTCTTCTCCTTCCTACGTGGCAACTTCCTATATGGCTGGGTATCATTGATGCACATTCAATACGGCCTTATCTCTTCAGAGTCGGGTCGGACAGGAATTGATGCAAATTGCATCAGGCTTAGGGGGCTGCAGCTGATCTTGGAACTGCGCTAACTACACTGCATGCAAGACACGAACCAACGCCTGAACATCATGTATGATTTTCTTGCCAGAAGCAGTGTCACATTTCGCAAACGACCCCCCCCCCCTCCCTCCCCCCAACAGCAGTGAGGGAGGGTTCATAAGTGGCAGCTTCAGGGCGTACTAATGATGCAGAAAGTTTGAATACGGTGGTTAGCCCCATTCTCTTTGACGTTTCTTCCTCAAAGGTATCTGAATGCACGATCAGGGGGTCAACCGTTTCGAAAAGGGGGGACAATGTGAGGGCGCGCCACCATTGGTGGGCAGGTTTAACGGGAAATGTGGATTTTTATACCTCATAGATCGCCGGAAATGGCACTGGCGCGCCTCATTGCAAGAATTTGGATGTGTCATTTCAGTCAGAAAAGAATGTTGAAGAGTTGTCACTCTGCAGAATATAGGCAGCGATCCCTAAGCAAAACAGCATATACGGCCTCCTTCTATTTTATAAGAATAAGTCAGCAAGTGATTCCCAAAAAGAACGAAATACCAAGAACTGCAAGATTACAATTTACGTAAACAGGTGAGCTAGGATGAACCCCAACTCTTCATTATTTAAGCCACCATATCCGATCAGTAAGTGTTCAAATAGGTGAATTGAATGTACACTCTCGTTGTGAAATGTGGAGATGATGTTGCCGGCTACCTAAACGGAAGCCTACTATTGTTGGCACGATCGTTGAAGAAAGTTCGCAGGAGAAAGAAGTCACAAAGATGGCAGGAAAAATAGTAGTTTCGGTAACTTGACTTCAGTGGCGTAGCTAGATTTTCCAGGTGAGTGTGGAGGAGATGGGGGAGGGCAGAACAGTGCGCGGACTTTTTTTTGTCTGGGGGGAAATAAGTTTCAGGGGGCACAAGATACTATCTAAGCGGAAGCTAAGCAATACGTTGGCGCGGGCGTTCACGGAATTTGTCATCGTGGAAGTCAGCAGATAGCTGAATATGGCCTTTTTCCGGGCGTTTCAGGCTGAACACATACCAAGCTTCACATATGGGCATTTTAATGATCACAAATTGTAATCGGTGGGATATTTGTCGGAGTCGGGCCTATTGATGCCCCTTTAACTTTGTAGCGAATGTCAACAATCAGCTGCGCACCACTACTATCCACCAGTGCGCGCGATTTTTCCACGGTTTCCAGAGGCACATTGAGAAAGGATCCCATCAGAAAGTAGTTTTCAAGTCAGGGAGAATGTCGTTGTTTTTTTTATTTCCACAGTATGTAGAGTAGGGGTCAATGAAGCAGAATTCCCAGGGAGCTCGCAGATAAGTCGATCGAGAGACGGGAGAGCAACGGACAAATCCCCACTTAGCATTACGCGGAACATGAACTTTGTACACTTGAGGCAAATTTGGCACAATACTGCCTTTCTTTAATAAAAACCAACAAATTACCCAGGTCTATATCCAAAAGATGATCGCATTAACCCCACGATTTTTTCCCCGATAACCTGTAATGGGTGGAGGGGGGGGGGGGGGAGGGGCTTCCGCCCCGATCCACATATTTTATCATCCGGGATACCGTAAGCTGATGATGTACACTGATTTGCCAGCGAGGGGGGGGGGGGGTTGTGCAAAATCTGGGAACATTTTTCAACACCTGTTCATTTGCGTATACTCACAATAGCCTACGTCACTCTTCAGGTTTTTGGTTCTCTCGATTTTTTACTACCACCCCTTCCCCTCTTATGCCTCTTCCCCTTCCTGCTTTTTTTTCTCCCTGAACCTTTCCTCCTTTTCTCTCGCCCCTCTTTTCCCTTTCGTTTTCTCCTCCTCCCCTCTTTCTTCTTTCCCCCCTTTTCTTTTTGCCCTCCTTCTCTTACCGTGGGGGGGGTGGCGCCCTCAAGCCCCCCCTTGTTAAACAGCAATGACTATCACTTACGGGTCCTTTCCCGTAGTGTATATTGTACCCTTCTCGCGCGCTGACGTATCGCGTCCCGGGGTTCGAGATCCCCACCGAACATGATTGTTTTCATTATAGCTTTATGAAGGATTTCTTATGCAGTTCGGCTCCGGGTCTATTAGTACGGAACAGTTTTTTAACATCATTTTATGTTAGGAAAGTTTTGTACATAGTACGCGCGTGTACGTGTTTGTTGACCCTACAGCGATTTGCGTGTCTGCACAACTACCTGTCACGTTTAACCTAAGGCACGCCCCTCCAAATTTCGCTGCTTGGTTACTCAAGTCTCAAATTCTTAGTTCTAATCACAATTCAATGTGGCATTTTTCTCAGAGATGGAAGAGCTTTAACATAAATTCAAAGTGTGTGGGCTAGAGACCAAATGGAACTCTTCTTTCTTCTCACTTGGAATAGCGCAAAAGTCATACTTATCACCAATCCTTATGACTTCAGTGTCCTTATGATTAAAGGTCCCCTCACCTCAAGTCGAAACTCTTCAATGGACACACGGCATTAATCCACGTGACAACCCTTCCAAAATCGACTATCCCTATATGTTCACTATTTCATCGCGAGGATGAGTGCGTAGCATTCTGGTTTAAATCATCGTACCTTCTGCACGCTTCGTTTTTCGCATCCAACGCATTGCGAGAGAGAAGTTCATTCTAGAACTCAACATTGTTTGGGTGTCATAAACTTGATACCTCCTGAAAATCGTGTCTCTTGTGCTTAACCGTATGCACACGGTCATGCAGATAGGCAAGTTTTTAGCAACGTCGGCAAACCGTGCTCATGAAGCCTTGTAATGTGCTTGCGACACTCGTGGGTTCTTTTAATGACGCCATCCCGCTTCTCAACGGTCAGATTCTTGGCCCCAACTTCGGTGAGCAAGAATACACGTGGGGGCGGTGGTCTTTGACTACTGGGTTGGTGAGGTGGTGTTCGTGGCATTTTGTGCAGAGAAATCGTTTAAACTTGATCAGTAAGCAGTGCTTTTAGCTTCGGACTACAATGGAGACCTTCAATGGCTCATGCCTGACCGATTCATAGAGGGTCGATGGAATTTCTATGATGTTCTTTGTGTTGAAATCTAAGGAATAAGCGAGGGGATGCTTAAGAATCTTGTCCAGACAGCCTCGACAGAAGTGGTGTAGCAGGAAAGTAATTCAAGGTTCCAGGATCATGAGCCGATTAAGACCGATGAACACTGGAGAAACTTCTCGTCAATCCTTCCAGGGGTGATGCGAGAGGCCCATTTTCGATCCTGGCAAAACAAAATATTTTACCCACCACAATTTCTAAAACAATGCATCGTCACTAAATCTTAAAGGCAATAAGTATTATTTGTCTTCTGTGAGGTACCAGTTTCATAAAATATCCAGTTTCGAGAAATATTTTAGGGTAGTTATTGTTCTACTTATTGTTCTACAAGTTGCAGGTGAATACACTGGTTAGACTGGTCAAGAATCATGAATATACAATTCATCTGACGTACGGACGGTAAGACGGGCGGACAAACAGACAGGCGGACAGATAGATAGATAGATAGTTAGATAGATGGATAGATAGAAGATTAAACAAATAACCAGAAA
The DNA here is from genome assembly GCA_026419785.1 of Sclerodactyla briareus. Classification (NCBI taxonomy): domain Eukaryota; kingdom Metazoa; phylum Echinodermata; class Holothuroidea; order Dendrochirotida; family Sclerodactylidae; genus Sclerodactyla; species Sclerodactyla briareus. Next base: position 284,266 of record JAODTK010003165.1, on the reverse strand, counting down.
GGTAATCACACATCACGATATGCAATGTTGAAGAGTGAGTTTTAAGTCTACTCTTGAAAACTGGAGACTGGATGATTCTTTAATATATAGTTTGGGGGGGGGGGGTCGTTCCAGAGAACCGGGCCAGCCTTGGAGAATGAACGATCACCGTAGTTGACTGTGCGCACTTTTGGGACAGAAAGCATACGATGGGAGTTGGATCTGAGACATCTGCTGGTGTAAATGCTCCTCGAGTACCCGGTGATATGGCGCGCTAGAGACCATTTATGCTTCGCATACCACTTGGCTTGTACGATGAAGAAACAAAGGTGTGGTTTTGTGACTATTCACACACACACACACACACCCACACACCCACACACACACACACACACACACACACACACACACACACACACACACACACACCCACACACACACACACAACACACACACACACAAACACACACACACACACACGCACACGCACACGGACACGCACACGACACACATGCACACACAACCACACACACAATACAACAATGCACCAGCGTAACGGCACCTTATGTGCACCTCATTGCTAGAACATGTTGCATCGTAACGATATAACGGTATGAGCTGATCAAAGCTATTCAATTTGGAATTCAGGGTCATTTATGGAAGTTTTCCAAAGCATATGTTGCCACCGAAATGTTAGTTAAACTTCCACAGGCAAACGGCGCAGTCTATTATTCTCGGTTTTTAGACGATAATCCTCTTCGCTATCCGTATCCAAATCCTCATACTACTTAAGCTGTATGTACGTCTCTATACCGATCCATACATCAGCAGGGCTAGCTAACCGGACAGCTTTTACTCACATGCGGTTTCACGCTTAAAGAAACAATATCGTCTGAGAAAACCGTCCCGCATATATCGAGCTAATGTTATATTGCATGTCAAAAGATGATGAATTGGTCGGACGTTCCTCAAACAGCCTCTATCATTCGACGGGTGCATATGACGCGATCACTCATGCTTTGCGCCCCCCTCCCCTTATGAAAAGCCTTGTTACGCCCCTACTTCTGATCCTATGATGGCATAGCCTGATTAGTATTAGCCCTGGTGTCCCGCTAAGCTAAGCTAGGCTGAGCAGACTCCCTGGTAAGACATGGGACAGCGTGTAAGCTCATGCCCTATCAACGAGTCCTGCAAGTCCACAGTATTTGAAGACTGCATCATCGTTTCCCCCCCCTGGTCGCAACTGTCTGAAAAGACAGCGACGTTTTGTATACGTCTGAATCGAACAATTTTTTCAACAATGTCGATGTCCCTACAGTGGTGCGTTTCTGCCGACTGTTGTGGATATATCAATTTCGCACGGAAAAAAAACCCCCCCCTACCTCGAACGCAAAAGGTTCCTTTGATCATTTTATTTTGTAATCAGCTGCTTGTAGGGGACGTAATTTTGTAAACAAAATCAGTGCTGGCAGTGTGCGTATATATGTCTGTGGGCCTAACATCAGTCTTTCGTCGGACTTGTTAGCTCTGTTAGATGATGGTAATGGTGTCACATGAACTCGTTAGCCAATCAGGTCCTTAATTGAGGCTACTGCACGTCATTATCTAACACTACAGTCGAATAAAACGTAGCCAGTATATCACAATTAGATTGCAACATGTTCAGTCCCGAATGCATCAATTTTGGTTTTGCTGCGACTCGTTACGTAATTACAATGTCACCTTCCCTCACTCCTATGGGTAATGTGATACGGTTAATTTTTAACCAGAAGAACAACGGTCCGGGACTTCCTGTGATCACGTGTTCAATAATTTGACAGTAAATTTTACTACAATGTTTTCCCAACAGATATAAGGCATGAACTATGCAGATATAAATAAAGTATACCTTGGATTGTGCCAAAAATGGTGAGTTGCACCAGCCACCTTGGCAAAAGTCAAAGGAGAAGTGGAATTTCGAACAAATAAAATCAAGATGTACGGTTACAGCAAAATATGAACCGGGTGTACAAGTAATTTGGAACCTTGCTTCAGAATAATCTCCTCAACATTCACCGTATGCTATTGATGGTGATTGATGATTGATGATCTTATACATATTTCAGCATGGTTGCGGGGATCGTCTTCCATTTTTCTCGGTCCCCTATGACCATGCTCCTATACAACGTAGTAATGGATTATGCACGACTTGCTAGTGTTTGGTCGGTGTTCGAATTGCAGTTTCAAATTAATTCCCTGCTATCCGGAATGTTGAGTTCCTAATATAAGTAGGCCAACGAGTAATGATAATCAATGGAGTTTTCACTACGTTGGTCGCCAATCTCTATTAATATTACAGTGGCCTCTATAAATAACAACAAGACATCATTTGTTTCAACGGAACTCCTCCGGGATCGATTCTATCATCGACGGGATAGCTCGGCCTACCTTTGTTCAGTAATAGGTCAAGTTTTTCCCTTGGCTATTCTGCAATGGCGTTGGACGTGGCTGGGCATGGTAGAGTGAGAGTGGTATCAGTGACAATGTGCAAGCACCAGATTCAGGGTTCAAGTCCAGCAGTCACAGGACTTTTTTCCATAGGTGGCTGTATTTGCAGTTGCGGTCGGCAAGGTCTTGGTCTCCACTCTAGGAGTTCCGCTGTGATTTGAAGTGAGGGACATCCTGGGTTACGTTTTTTCGGATATTTGCAATGAATCTCGTCTGATGGCTGTGAGCAGTCACGTTCCAACTTTCACTTCGCTCTCCTCGTTCCGCGAAAGTGGTCGGGTCATTAGATGATAAGAGTTCATGATAATATTTCGGATGGGGACGTAGAATGACAGTCCTGTTAAGCAGGTTGGGATCGGTAACACCCCTGCATGCATGCCTTGAATAATCATCTGTGCACTAATCGGAAGAGAAGGCGATTTATCGCCGGTGCTCATCCACAATTAATAAGGCAGGGTTCCTTGATGAGTCCTAAATGGCTCAATGGTTGGTGAAGAGGGTCATGGGGGGCGTGGGCAGTCATGCAGGCCCAAGGGCGGCAAACGTGTTGTTGGCGACGAATGAGGAGGAGTACGCACAGAACAACCTCGGCCATACCTCTCATTCAGTAATCGGATGAAGTATAAACCTTGCTCAAGGGTGCATCGTGTATTCACTCGGACACAACCCCTGAGCTACACTACTAGACGCCTCAAATACGCGAGACTACAAGTCGCTAGGACTAGCCAACTAGTAGGCCTATACTCCCTGGTTATCGTAGTTTGTTGGGAGGAGTGGAGAGCATGTACAAACAGGGGGACAAAAAAAGGAAGAGACAGGGGACCCAGAGCAAATTGTGGGCGGGGGGGGGGGGGGGGTCCAGTTATAACTTATAATCAATACTTTGTGTGAGAAAACGACGTATGTTGAATCCCATAAAGTCACGGTCGGGATAAACGACCGCGCACCGAGTACCGAAGCTGAGCTGACAACGGCATAGCGCAACAAAGCGCTTTTAACGTGACAAGAAACGGACAACGGCGACAACGAAGTTGACTGTCCTGGCATTGTGAACTCATGAAGTAAGAGTAAATCCACAAGATATAGACTCTAGGTCCCAATTCATGTAAGAAGGTGGAGATCTACCGTGCGGCGAGCATTATCCGATTTGTATCAGCAGGGCGCCCTCGTCAGCAAAAGACTTTGCCAGTTTTCGTGTCATTGATCATGGGAGGTCTTTCACTGTTTACGATATGTATGGTTGGCGCCCACTAGCACTAGACGGCACCATCTAAAAAAAAAATCCATGGCTAATCCAGCACAGAGCGCAGTGAAAACAACAATAACGCAACGCTGGTAGTCTTGTATGTCAGGTACTATGCAAAACCACGGCCAGCAGTGTTTTTCACTGCCATGGGGGACACTTACAAGTGATGGTGTATTATGGAAAGATTACACCATCACCAGAAGGTACCTGACTGTCTCCAATTCGGCATAGTGAAACTAGAAGCATGTCCGATATGAATTGTTCTTAGCCGGAAGGACCACCCTGAAGTCATCGGTATTAACAGTCACATGTCCCTAATTCATGCAATACATTGATAATGATCGTGTGCGATAGTTAGTCTGGGTACAGTCGGTCAATTGAAATTTATTCATGTAAGAATTTGACCAGAAATGGCGTATAAACGTGGGAATGTCAGACGCTTCACAAAAATGCATGATCACCACATCTGTCTGAACCTCGTAAGCCGCGTTTCCATGAAGGCGGGCGGGCGGGGCGGCGGGCGGGCGGGCGGGCGGGCGGGCGGGCGGGCGGGCGTTTTGGGAGACCTTCGTTTCCCATGCACGCGGGCGGGCGGGGCGTTTTCTCTTTCTCCTCGGGTCACGCACCTCTTCTCCTTTTATGTGTATAGGCGCTATATTAAGACCGATGTAGCCTCCTATTATTATTATTGTTATTATATTGTTGTTATTATTATTATTATTATTATTTTATCTTATTTATTATTATTCTTATTATTATTATTATTATTATTATTATTTTATTATTATATTATTATTATTATTATTATTATTCTTTATCACACACCGGACGCCTCACTAGTGTTTACACCTAAACACCGGTGTTTATTTCTACAAACGCATTGTTCTGAATGTCACGATTACCCGCCCGACCATTAAAACTTCACAATTGACAGTTTGGAGATTTAATAGCAAATACTTGACATATCACATCGGTTTAAAAACATGTAATATGTGTTCAAATAAATATGTGTAATGTGGCCGTTGAATAAGAGACAATCTGTAAAATCTCACATCGCTAGTTTTGAAACATTTATGAATGTTTTTGGAACATTATTTGAACATAAAATTGTCCGCTACTCTCCATTATGGGGCTTCAAGCCGGTAAGATTGCCAGGGAAATCCCCGGGAATTGATGCGAATACCACGCGACACGCGGGCGGGCGAAAAAAAAAAATCGCTACAGAAAATGGACCGATTCGAGAAAACGCCCGCCCGCCCGCGTGCATGGAAACGGCTCCATTGAAAATAACTAGAGCGGATTTAAGACGCCCGCACGCCCGCCCGCCCGCGTGTCATTGAAACTCGGCTTAAGTCCAGGTTCTCAGTCTAGATCATTGGCATTATCAGCCCGTTGTGTTCAGCTTGGGTGCCGTTTTCGTGAATCCATGTTGACATTTCATGAGTTGATAGTTATCCATAAAGTTCATGATGTGGCGATGATAATGTTTCCAAAATAATTTTGCACGGGGTAAACAATTTACACAGTCTCCATCTGAAGACAGTTAACCAGTATTGTAATTTCTGATGGATCGGCTGCTAAATAATGGTGCAATTGAAGCTGACCATTCTTAGAGTGCAACGAGACGACACCATCACCTCGTTTCACTGGTAATCATCTAAAGCTTCTCCACACCATTTTCTGCTGAGTTTGATGTCTGAAATTGAGATGTTTCGCTACCGACAAGGAGTAGATGATAATGTGCCTGTAATTCCTCCCTAAAAAAATTAAGGTTGCATATGTAGAGAGAATGGAGGAACCCTATTGTTTCTCAGCGTTATGTCGAGGTCATTTAGGTTGTAACGGTGCACACCCAGAGAGCTTGTCAGCAGCACAACAACTGAGCGAACGTAAGTTCACAATGGAGCAGTATGCCCATGTGGAGAGGTGTTTGCATGTTTGAATATCGCCGCAGTCTTTAGCTCTAACTATTAACACGGGTATAAAAGTCGACTTCAGTCATTGATTCGGTCCCCGCGATTTAACGTGGGACACCATCCATACAGACTACTGGTCGGGGCGTGTCAGTCTGAACTATCTAACGTACCCCGTCTTCATAGAACGATATTTTTATGCTTCGAAAGGGCAAAGAATCATACGCAAAGTTGTTGTTATTAATTACCATGTGAAAACGTTCCGACCGGTACGGTCGCATTACGGGCGCGGCCTGTATGGTGTTTATTTATATTATAAACACCTCCACAAGCCAGAACAGTGTGCGGGGTCCGCTATTCTAATTTTATTGAAACTGTTATTCCATCCAAATTTGAGGGCGAGCCCCAGTACTGTACTAGTAGGCCAACCACTTCATGAATATATAAGACACTAAGGCAACATATTAAGTAGCATGCTCGTACCAGTGTTTATGCTCGGTCAACATATTTTATTTTTTAGGCCTAACTTAGCCCGAGCCTAGCCTGTCGTTCCTTACTGCGTTAGTGTTATCCTACGTCAAGTACCGTTAGGCCCAAAAGTCGGTAGATAACACATGCACAGAATTAAAACATTACAAACAGTTCTTGATTGAAACAACGTATAATGTGTGTATCATAAGACGGTCAGTATCATGAGTCGCTCATTGCCATAGGACTATATATATGCATTATACACACACTGAAGTCTCGGAAGGTGACCGACTGATGGTCGTGCCAGTTATACATCTAATAGAGTACTGACGCACAATAAGCCAGTTTTTGAGATGATAACGATATTGTGTCCAAAGGTCATATTTAATTTGGGACGATGCAGTGCAACGTTGAACGTACAGTTTTCGAAACGATCTTTCGAAACTCCCCTGCCGGAAAAGCCCAATTCCTGTCAACACAAAACTTCACAGCGGTTCCCCATACTTAGCCAGGGTGCCAAACATGAGAGATCTGTTGAGAGGTGAGATCGTTGGGATGACCATTGAAGGGGGGTGGAGCGCAGCCATCAGTTAGCGCGAAGCGTCCGCCAGGAGTTTTCTGCTAAATGACATTAGATCGCAGAAAATGGCACTTCCCATGACCCTTCACCCCATCAAAGAACCCTTCAATGATAGGTTTTTCATAGCAGTAAATTCAGTGATTAGTTTTATCAGTCACAATATTGTTTCATAAAAATTTATGACATCGATATGATAAAAAAGGAACCAAACCAAAAACGTGTTGTTCTTTTTATTCTCTGTAATTTCGTTCTCACAGGGGGAACAGGAACCTCTTAGGCTTCATAAATGAAGAAGTTTGGTTTTAATATGTAGTTGCACACTGCAGTTGAAATATAACTTTATTATGAAATTCACATGCATTATTGCCCACTTTCGAAGGATTTGAGATTCATCATTCCCTTGGGATGGACATTGTGTACTAAGATTCCTGTTCAATCGGACATTGTGTGGAGAGTTATTCGCTAACGCCTAAAGTTCCGGCGGGGGACGGGGCACAGCGCCCAAAATCATATATCACGAACACCATAAAAATGTTGCGGGGATAAAATATCTTCACTTTCACAATATTATTAAATCAAGCTTTCTCGATTATGAGATAACTCACGCCAGAGCCGAGCGGTCGCCTGCTCATCAATACTTTTTTTTTTCAATTGTGTGCGTATTACGTATATAACTTAGTAAGAGTATGCTAAATGTGGTCATCATTGACATAGTAACGGGACCCCGCAGTCTTTTTCTACTCTTTCATTGCGTAATTTTGGAAGGCGAGGCAAAATTGTACACGAGGTAATTATCATATCTCACAAAAAGTCGTACACGTTATCTGGAGGATTTGTACTTCTGGTGGTCCTGCTGACGGTTAAAAAAACTTCCAAGTTACGTTGTGCTATCGGCCTGGTCTGTTAGGCTCGTAATTGAATAAACCGTACGCTTTTACTGCTAGTTCCGCACAGTAATGCTATCGCGTCGAGCAGCGGAAAACACGTGTTTGGGAGTAATAACCGCTCCAGTAGTATTATAAACACGGTCACACTCGGGTTGCGGCGGCATAAATATTTACGATCTGTGGGGTGCGCGTAGTCTGCGGGGACCCGCTGAGAGTCAATCGAGGGCCGAGAGGTAAACTATAATTTTTTAAAATCATGAGAAATTTATGCCTCGACGTGAGAGCGTGAGTCGTACGAATGCACGAGTCTCAGGCCCATTGCATGAGACTTGGCAGGCCCTGATATCAACAATAACATTCCAAAACATGGGAAACAATGGTTGCATTTTTGAAATAGTGGTGTCAGTTTGAAAATAAGTCGTAACGATATTACGGTTTGTTTCGAGCGGAGCCGTGCAACGGTTTTATTTCAGTGCCCTGATTGTGATATGGGTTCTACAGGCTCTGACCAGGTCTAGTATGAGGTACGCTATGGAATGAGTGTGACTCAGCTTATGGGTGACAACTTAGAGGACTGACCCCAATGTAAACCTAGCCTAGCAGCTACTGTTCATTTTTCAGTAGTCGTTGTTGCGATTCTTCCTCTACAAGTTAGGCCACCTTGTCCTCAACCCTCAGACAAGGGTGAGGATTCTCAATGATAATATCTGTTAAACAAAGCCCAAAATATGTGATTAAAGGGCGTTAGGCCTGTTTATTTGTTGACACTTCATGCGAAATTTGTCAGATTTTAGATCAAACAAGCTATGCTGACGAGGATTCCTATTGTGTGCAGGTGGTCAGTGGTGGTCATTTGAGGTTAGCTACAAAAAAAACTGAAGATATTTAAGCAGATGTAACACAGTGTCCATTGCTCAGAGTGTCACATAAGTAGGATGAGGATAGTTCGGTAGGTTAGAACTATAGTGGCATGAACTGAATTATTCGAAAAGGTCAATTCATGAATCACCGTTACGTCCGTGGGTTGTACGCCAGTGGCATATGTTATTCGGTACACCTGAAGGGAATCCTAAACTTGTGTTGGGGAATTACTCACTTTTTGGTTACCGCGAATGTTGCAAATTTATGCACAGCTACAATCTATTGATGAAAACATTTCCGCTGTTATGTAAAATAGAAGGAACTGATACATAAATTGTGTGAAAAAGTTTGAGGAAACGAGTAAGTCCCATTGGGTTTGTACAAGGATTCACCCAGTGATGTCTGTGCCGATATTTTGCTATGTGCGTGAAGTGTTAGCGCGTAATCTCGGATCATGAATAGATAAACAAAGTCAGAAATCTTCTCTCATCGATATCTCGCAAAACGATACATTTGGAGGGATGGCATAATGGAGCGTTTGTTCGTCAAGGTGAAAACATCTGATGACCTACTTTACCTCATTTGACCTTGGGGGCCTTTGGTAATTTTTGTGATGACTGGATTGCCTTGTAATACAAATACAAAAAGTCAATTATACATACGGTAATCTTGTGTGAAGCGTATCTCAAGTTACTGCCTAAAACACTATGGCACCAACAGTATTTGCCTTGCACAATAATCCATTTGCCGGACACTCCATTTTGGACAAACCTGGTTTGCTAATGGCCACTTTACAGTAACTAAAAAATAGATGGGCAGCAACCAAATCCAATACTGGGCAGGTTGGCCAGACCTGCGGCCTGGTGGCCAGCTCTCTCTCCGGAATGTAAACATTGACCCCGCGGCTCAGTGGGAGTTCAGGAGATGCATTGGGGAAGATCTATCTGGGATGGCCACAGTTGTTGTGGAACTTTAATATTTTAATATGAAGGGTACTATTGGCTATAGTTATAATATGAGGGGAAAAGGGAGGATTACTGTAAGGGGGTCATCTCTGGAGGGGGAAATAGGACAATGACAAGACCTATGGTCCTTTACACTGACTACTGGGGTTGAGGGAAAGTTGAGGGGAAGTAATGACACTGGTCATTCCAAGTGGGGTCGTTAAATTTGGAAGGAGGATACTATGGTACGAAAGCGGAAACCAGGCCTAGGAAGGGCGGGGGGGAGATAGCATTGGTGAATGGGGGCTTACATTTGGAAGGGAGAATGAAGAAGAAACACACAATTGAACAGTTGTACTTACAGGGATGTTCAGAATTTGAGGCTCAAAAGCATTGGGGGTCATTTTGGTTGAAAAGGTCATTTTTGGGGGTCACAGTTAAAAGGTTTCTTATCCAACAGATTGAATTGGATGATCATGATTGTTGGTCAGTGCCATCATTGACCAATGGTACTACATACAGGGTGTCCAGTAAGTTGAGGTCAAAGGTCATCTAGCGGTCAATTTTGGCCATTTGTAAAAAAATGCAAAATGCCTCTTTTCCTACAGTTCAAATGGATGTTCATGAAACTGGAAGTATTATCAATGACCAGTGGTGCAGAGTGTTCGGGAAGTTGAGGTAAATGTATCTAGGGGGTATGTGGGTCAGGTCAAAGATCATCTGAGGTCAATGGAGGCCAAAGTGTCATGATGCATGATAAAGACCAGAATGCTCATGATTATGATTTAATTCAGATGCAGAGTACAGGAGCCTCATAGTTTTTGGGGCAGATGGGTGGAGGTGATTTATTGAAAATTGAAAATTGTGAGAAATTGTTGTGGGGGGTTATACAGTAGTTCGAAGGTCAAAGTAAGTAAATCTTGTGAACACGCCAATTGTCAACAATGCTTGGCTCAGATCAGGTCAGGATCAGTCAGGAATCACCAAGCCTTTTGTTTTCTGGTTTTATCGTTCTGAACTTTGTTAAAGAGAGACATAGTGCTCACATTGTTGTTGTGTGTCTGCCCATCTGTCTGTCCGTATGTGCCGTTCAATATCTCCTAAACCGTTTAGAAGCCGTCATGGCGTGTACCTTTTTGTGGAGGTGTCGTGGATGAGTTGTGAGGTGCATCTACTTTCGTCCAAGGATGGTACTATTCACATAATTTGGCATATTTAATGAAAATTGACCCAAAAGTTGTGTACAAGATATCTCTTGATCGTAGATGCCTAGTGATGCAGTGCGCTTATAACAACTATGAAGTGTAGATGAAACTGATAATTTCGGCATAGGGCTAATAAGTAGTAAAATTTGCATTAATTAATGCAAATTTCAAAAGTTTGTGGATTTCATGAAATCAATGGAGATGGTTTAGTTATAGTCCCGATATAGATTGACAGTTGAGACGAGGTAAACCGAGGTCATTTAATTCAAGTAGTTCCAATTTGCCTAATTTATGCAGATTTTAAAGGTGGTGGATTTCTATGGAACTTGTTAGAGATGGTACACACTTCAACCCTGATCAATTTAACAATGGTGTCGAGGGGTCCACTGGAGGGTAATTTAAGGTGACAACTTGCATGCATTATGCAATTTGTCATAGTTTTCTATCCATTGTCATAGAAGGGTGTTCGGAAGATTGAGGTCAAAGGCCATCGTAGGGGTCAATTTCCGCCATTTAGTGAAAAAAACTGCTAAATGCTTCTCCTACAGTTCAAAGATGGTTCATGGAAAGTGGTCAGTATTATAGATGACCAATGGTACATACGGGAGGTTCGAAATATGAGGTCAAAGTCATCTAGGGGTCCAAAAGTCAAAAACGTTCTTCTCACACAGATCGAATGGATGATCATGATAGCTGGTAATTATTATCATTGACCAATGGTACTACAGGGGTGTCAGAATTTGAAGTCAAAGGTCATATAGGGGTCGTTTTGGCCCAATTTGCGAAAAAACGCTAAATGCTTCTCCTACAGTCCATGGGATGATCAGAAACTTCGTCAGTCTATTAATGACCAATAGTACATACATGTATGGGGTATTCAGGAAATTGAGGGTCAAAGGTCATCTAGAGTTATTTTGGCCAAAAAGACCTTGCAAACAAATCCGTCTATTATTATGTGTGGTGAGACATTTTCTTCTTACATTAATATAACAAAGGTGTGGACCAAAGAACAGTCCATAGATTTTTGTTAATTTTTTTTTACGTTATGATTCAGGGAGTAGTAGAAATGTCAATCAAATCAGTTCTGATGAACATTGGAATGGCCATCAAAAAACAACATTCATTTAATCAGTACTGAATTGGCGGGTGGGCTCTGTGCCAGTGGCACTCTTGTTTGCCACCGTTCCTATTCCACCAATTGGTGTGCTGTTTTCTACTCCGTCCACTAATACCCTGGGTTTTGACAGCATGTCAACAGGTCGCCTGTTCCTATATAAACAAATAGCCCCTGGGGATTTGCATTCTGGCCAGTTGAAGCAGCCTGTTGATCGTGGTTTTAAAGATTTGTGGATACTGCAGTGTCATAGGGCAGGTAGGGTGGTCAGCATATGAGAGAATTTTAGAGTTTCCAATCAGGACATCATATCCATGTGTGTTCAAAGTAGAAGAGGGACGGAGAATAGGAAACATGGGGAACATAGGAAATGGGAAAGTGAAATATTGACCAGCCAAATATGTGTACCTTAATGTGTCTGATATGAATATGAGACGACTCCCCCGTCTAAAAATATGGGATTGAGTGAAAGAAAACAACCCTGACAACATTCCCCCTCCCCACCCGGGTCGGGGACAGTAATATAATACAATTTGTTTACCGTACCAGACCTTTGAAATTTATAATTGGAATATGATGAGCAATCTGTTCAGTATACACAATTCAAAAGGAGAGTACAAGTATGAACAAGAAAGTATAATTTTGAAAGACCTTGCCATCAACTCGTTATGAGTTGGAAGGGCGTTATTGTCTACCTTTAGTCCCAAAATCCTAACATTGACTCAAGTCACTGGGGGATATTCAACGTGTATAATTTGCTTTATCCATGCAAATGTCAGGTTGGTGAGAAGTCCCATTAAATGTATAATGGTCCACCCTTGTCCGAGATATTTTGTGAAATGAGAAAAATGGGTAAATGAAAAGTTGAAATGTGTCTAATTTGCCATAAATTTGGCAATTTCAGTCAATTTCACCAAAAAACTCCGTGGTAGATTGCCATAGTGGAAGGCTTGGCTCATAAGGCTAAACCAGATAAACTTTGTAGTAAACCCTTGTTAGATATGGGTTTAATTAAAATCTATAGAGTCGCACACTTGGAATTACACAAAAAAAATAAATTATCCTTTCCATTCCTGCCCTTACCTTAATTCTACACTTTGGTGGAGAAAGAACAAATTACCTCCCCATCCATACTGAAGTGTTAGTCCGGATCGGAAAAAAAAAAAACAAAAAAAATTTTTTTATTTGGAAATTTAGTAGCCTTCGGGCTCCAAAGTGGCTGAATCTGGTAGCCCGAAAGGGCAGAACTGGGTGTTCAGTATTACCGGTTTGTGCAAAAAAAAAAACAAACCCTGGAAATGAAATATCGATCATTCCCCTGAGCCCCACTCTCATATTGCGCTTGCGATTTACTGGGCTGCCTCTGCTGGTGCCAATTCCACCGATGCTATTCTCCGACCTTGGATCTTTCCCACATCATCTCCGCCACGTTTCATGCCACGCGAGATATAAATGTTGGCTAGGTAGCGCGGGGGGGTAGTGTGCATGGTACCTATATTTTTTGAACTGGTATCACCGAAAGTCCTGGCACCAGTATCGGTGGCCGGTACGGTATATTCGCGCTTGACCAAATAATGTTAGCGAGTCGTTATATTACATGCATACTTTGCAGCTCACTGGAGTCATTCGCCGTCTTTTAACATCCTATTTTTAGTCAAAGATGCCCCCAAACAAATAGTTGTATATTAAATGTTTGTATTTCTCGTTTTGTATCGGATGTTGAAAAGAATTTATTGACAACGTCGATGGCAAAACAGCACATTGCATGCGACCACATGTCTTGCTGTTACGAGGCAGAAATACATGTACAATACTACATTCTTCCATACGTAAAGATGTACGCCCAGCCGGCCGGTCCGCACAAAACAGTCGTAGTGAATTGACAGTAGGCCCTAACGTAACTGTGCATTATTTTCAGCTAGAAAACTGAAGCAAGGCAAAGTTTAAAGTCCGCCTTAAAGAGGCCCAAGATTGCAACTAAACCTTATTGTATAATTATTTCTTCCACCAATGGCCCAATTAATCACATTAATTCATCATAGAATTGTGAGGCCTCGCGAATGCATTGCAGGACCTGCAGTATCGCGGAATCGAGGTGGATCGACGATCGCTGATAATTCCAGTCCTTAATCACAGAGTTAGTATTAATAAAACTCCCATAGATGTTGATTGTGTTCGATAAAAAGGTTTGATGTCGGCGGCCTGTACAAGTCAATAGGAGTGGCCAACTGGTATTGAGTAACGCATTGTACATTATAAGTGGGAGCATTGTCGAATGATAGTCAACCGTAGTAGGTTGATGACCACGTGTTCCAAACGGGCATGTATTGAAAAACTAGTTGTGCAACAGCATAGGGGAGAAGCAAGCAACATCTAGCTTTGCATGCAGTTTTATTATTATGTTACATTAAGCTGCGATGTCCATGGCAGCTGAGATATTCCGCAAAAAAAAAAAAAAAAAAGAATGCAAGTACTCAGCTCGCAACACACGTGAGGCAGTTTATCATTCCAAACAGGTTGCGGAGGAGTGCGATGTAGCGGCGGCGGCTGGATCGGCGAAAAACACATAATCATATGGTTGGGCTGGTGGCGATATCGTTGGGTCGTAATACTGTACCTTGAACTTATACAGACTACAGATTACGGTAGCCCGACGGGCATTTCGACTGAAATCAAGTAGCCCGACGGCAGGAAGGGGGCCCCGGGCTACCGGCGCAGAAGATTTTTCGAGCCTGTGTTATTCAATTTCTGACAAAGTTGGGAAACACAAAAAGTAAGCAAATTGACCTCCGGTGACATTCAAAATGTCCCTGACTTTTGTCAGGGACAATTGAAGAGGCCCCACTGCAAGTTTCGAATACATTAGGACAAATTTTTAAATTTTGCAAAAAAAACCGGTGAAAAGATGCAATTAGTGGGACGTACCAGTACATACAAAAGTCAGATGGGGTCAACCCAATGGATATGCCAAAATTGCTCCGTAGAATCCAAGACCCTTGCTATTGGGTAGGTATTGTTGATAGGCTATTTCAGAATCGATCTCACTCTGTTGACCTCGATGAGCTTTGACCTGACCACACAACATCAGGAGGGGGGGGTAGAGGCAAACAAGTAGGAGTAGGAGGTTTCAAGTATAGCCAGATATGCCAGTATAGTAGTATGGTCTGATTAGAGGTTTCCACGATGAAAACCGGCTTCTTCTTGAGAGGGTAGGGTAAATAAGGTCATTTCTGTTATGACCCAAATGTTTAAAAAGATATCTTTTGTTCTTGTCTAATTAACGTTGATTTTTTTTTTTAACAGAAAACAGGTTTTGGAGATATATGAAGTGCTATATTTCACTGAGGCCTTTTAGAAAGGTTTTCATCCCAGTCAAACTGTTTGCAATTGCGTACGGTAACCTGTCGTGTGTGGGGGCGGGGGTAGTGGTAGTGTTCCCGGTTGTGTTGGATTTTACTTTGAGCTCGGTCACCCGCGTTGAGGGGGCCTTACATATGTACATGTATGTCAAACAACATGTGGGCTCCCATACATACTGAAATTGCATGCAGTTCGCCGCTGGACGACCAAATCTTTCATGACAACATCTCTCTAAAATGTTTTGCTGTGAAGATGTCAATGTCAAAAGTCAAATAGCAACATTTCCGGTTTTAGGGTGTCTTGACCTTCCAGGACCGTGAGTTCTTTGAGATAGGCTTGTGTCGATAGGAGGGTGGTATCACATTAGGTTAATCACTTTATGGGTTTGTCTCAAACAAGACGCATATGGTCATCACAAAAAATAGCAATGTCACAAGGCCACCCTCGACCCCCCCGCCCCCCCCCACCCCCCCCGGTAAATTGAGGTCAAAAGGTCAAATTGAGGTCAAATTAGGTCACCAGATTAAGCTCGCCCAGAAAACAAAAAACTTTCATTACAATCACTATAAACTTGTTTCCGTTGCAAGATAAAGTTATATGAGGATTGTTGATCCTATAGTGAACTTACAGGTCCATGACCTGACACCCAAAAAACAATAGGGTTCATCCTCACATATGTCCAACCCACATAACTAATTGAACTTGATACATTGCTTGCGTTCCTAGATACTCGTGCTGACAAGCTTTCTGAAGTTTGCCCTCTCGTGACCTCTTGAATGACCTTGAACGGTAATTACTTCAAAAAAACAATATGGGTTCTTCTTTTTATTTTTTAGTTTTTTGGTTTTTTTTTTTCCCAACCCACATACTTAATTAAAACTTGCATACATGCTTGCAGTCTTCGATATCGTGCGACAAGGGATGTCACAACACACACACACACACAAACAACACACACACACCACACACACCACAACACGTTTCATATCCAATGGTAGGGACACCAAACCGAGGACCTCAAACAAACAAATGGGGTGTGTGTTTGGTCCTCGCAGGATAGGAAGGGTGTATTATTGACAGGGAGGTCCTCGGCACAGATAGGAGTGTCGTTACAAAACAGACTGCAGAATTGTTTCTCATTTCGTACCCACCTCTTCCGAGGACCTATCCCTAACCCCCCCTAAGGGTGTGCACGTGCCGCCCTCTTACAGCATTTCCATGCTTTCCTCCTGAGGACCGGGATTTCGGTCCTCGTCCTCCAAAATGACCTCGGTCGGGCGGTGTGTATTCTGACGATTGTCCTCGATGAAATAGTAATACTAGTAAACGCACACACCACACATAAATACACCCACACACATACCCGCCACGGTGCGTGACTGCAAGATCCTTCTTGTCTTTTCGGCAAGGAATCAAAATTTGAAAGAACACTTGAATGTCCTTGTGATTGTGTTGTGCATGTGACTGATAGAAGCGACCACTGATCGTGCAACCAGGCGAGACCGGGGCGCTTGCCTTGTTTCAGCAAGGGCGCAGCCACTGTCTGAAAGTTGGGGGGGGTTAACCCGAGCAATTTGGGAGGGGTCCAAAGCATGATTGAAACATTTTGTGTGCTGTGGACAAATAAGTATGTCGGGAGGACTTTCCCAAGTTGGGGGGGTCATGATCCCCGGACCCTCTTACACTCGCTGCGCCCTTGTGTTTTAGGAAGACATAGCTAATATCGCTCTCCATGAATGTTGAAGGGAGAAGCACTGCGCGGTTTATCTGTGAAACCCCCCGGACTGGCAAACTGCGTAGCCTGTCTATGATGCTTTTAAATTCTGACTCTACCATCACTAACTAGCTTAATCATCCTCTTCCAACCTCTTCAGCAGGCTGGTTGGGAAGCAAACATTTGATCTGCGAGACTAGTTCTAGTATCATCTATAATACCTCTGATGCGAATGCATGACATGTACTACCATCATTATATATGAATCATGCTTTTGTTATACCAATATCAATAATTATTGAGATGATATGAAATGTAAATTGGTGACCCCTTGGCCAAATTCTAATAATGTTTTTTGGAAGAGTGGAGGAGACCGTTCCAGCATTTTGGAGGTCTAAGAAGCCAAAAAAGTGGCACTCATCCATAGATAACTGTGGTCAATGCCCATAGCCTAATATGAATTTTTTCGAACCCCTCTTGACATAACTGTATCCTGTGAATTGGCCTGCTTATCGCCCAGTTTCGATTTTTATCCCTTCTGACAAAATCCAGCTGAGGGGCCTGTTATGGAATAACCCTTGTTTTAGGGTCTGCCAGGCGAAAAGCAATACACTAGTATAGAATGCCTGATTTTATTTGAATGCCCCTTGAATTGTTTGTACCACCAACTGATCATGTTTTGGTAGAACAAACTGCTTTTCATAGGTTGTATGATGTAATGTGCTTCTATGTAATTTGCTTTTGCCAGTGGCCTCCCCATCCCCTGCGGCCGGCACACCCGAAAGGCAAGACAGCGTGGGAACTTTGCGAATGTTGAGTGAACTTATCACTGAATGATTGGCCCAAGAGCCCTTACAAGGGCAAGTCATTGAATGACGTTGAGCAAAACTATAAATATGGAGCCTGACTTCTCAGTTATTAGAAAAATCCTATTCTGATCAGATGTTTCTTGATATTTAGAGTAGAATGTTGAGAATGAAATATGTTATGATTCATGGCAACATAGCCACAACTAGTATGATAGGCTATCTTGATTTGTGGAGCTCACCTTAGCCATGTGCTGGGTGAGCTATTCCATCGTGTGTGCAAACATGTATAGTTCTGTAGTATTCATATATCTGCACACATTAACATAATAACTGAATTGAATGCTAACAATCAAATTACCTCTCCTACCGTCCACATCCTTAATGGTCATGATGACACTGTGTCACATTGAATGACCAAGTGTTCACGAAAGTCTCTCAGGGGTCTTTTTGGCTCTTGCAATGATCACATTCGTCAATATCTTTCATATTCACATAATATAATTCGAAAGTCATATGAACAAAGGTCCCTCTTCTCTTCCTAAGATTGCAATTGGATGGGTGTGATATACCTCAGTATTACTAATTGCCAATCATATATTATGGGCGGCACTCAGGAATTTCAATCATGTCATTGAAGAGAAGTGATCATTAAATAATTCAGCATATCCTTGACCAATGGGGTGAGTATGCGATGTTCAGAAATTTGATGTTAAAGGTCATTTAATGGGGGTCAATTTTCTTCAGCAGGTTATGCCTGGGAAAAGCTATAACAGATTGTTGGTCATAACAATAGTTTTAGTTTTGCAGGTTCTAAATTAGGAAATGTTTTACAAATTGAGCTGATAAAGTATGGTACAATTTTGAGATTGCCGAAATATGCTATAGATTGATTGATTGAATTTATTCGGCAAGATATTCATCCAACACATAACAGCATTAAATAAATAACGGCCTAGATAACAAAATAAGAATGCGAAAAAACAAAAATCACAACCAAAAATAAAGAATGGTCCGTCCCAAAGGGGTTCCCCCCCCCCCATGCACATTTATGGTAAATTGATAAACTACATGGTTTTTGCATCATCAGAATCTCCAAAATCCTAGTTCACCCACCATAAATCTT
Source organism: Sclerodactyla briareus (assembly GCA_026419785.1). Taxonomy (NCBI): domain Eukaryota; kingdom Metazoa; phylum Echinodermata; class Holothuroidea; order Dendrochirotida; family Sclerodactylidae; genus Sclerodactyla; species Sclerodactyla briareus. Next base: position 265,573 of record JAODTK010003165.1, on the reverse strand, counting down.
TTTTTTGGATTCAGGTATCAGAATGAGAGTTACTTCACGCCATGGATGAGTCCTCAGTGAAAGAAAAGAGGGCAACGTCTGAGTCAGAAGTCAACCGATGTGAGTACTATGCATGTTTTTCTTATGCTATTATAGATTTCTATGTTCAGTTTTTTAGTTCAGTGAACATTGTCACTCATCTGTTGGGGTGTGAGCTATGAACAGAACTTTACAAAGTGATGCACGGTTTCTACTTGGAAAGGTTGGATTTTTTTTTTTTTTTTTTTTCAGTTTTCCAGAGTTTTATTCGGTCCTCAGATTATGCCATGACCTCCCAAGGCAATTGTGTAATGTCAGGTTGCTCAGGGCGGTCAGGCAGTTGACATGGGGTTGCATGTTCCCAGCAGTTAAGAAATGTTGCGACCTTTTTGTGGATGGTAATGTGAAATATTCCATCATATGGATTCATTCACATTGGCATCATGTCACGTTAGATGAGCGTGTCAAATGTGAAATGCATGTGGTGTTGACAGCAAGCCAAGTTTCTATGTATTATATAGAAATATTCAATCTGTGATCTGATGGTCCCTTTCATATATTCTGGAGGATCGGCAACATTTTGGGAAAGAACTAGACCATGATTACGGTTCAGCATTGATTTTATGCACATGGCAACTTATTTGAACTGTCATCCTCCTTCCTGTATCAGTTAAAATGTAGTAACCTAACCAGGGTAGTCACACATAAATTTGATTAGTAGGGTAATTAGGTATTTTTTTTACATAACTTTGTCTGAGCTTGTTAGCAGATAATGAATGAACCATGAGAGCTGTGGTTATTTGGTTTGGCACATAGCTACAGGGTATTTGGTAGATCTATGAATTGATCAAATTATTAGCCTCGAAAATGCTATTTTTAGTTTGTCAAATTTTTCAGATTCTCGGTGGATATAGTCTATGTATTTTAGAGACCCAAAAAATTAGGATGTAAATCCGGGCTCCCTCAAGGGTAAGTCAGTATATCGTAATTAGCATTTTACCAAACAAGTCTTCCACAATACTCAGTGGTTTTTTGTTGAATTTCATTGAAGACTGTCGTAGATATTCAAGTTAAGGATGGGGTCATGAAGGTCAGATATTTTGTTTCTAGGCAGATTATAACTTTTTGAATGTTTCAGCCAGTCCACATTCTCACAGCAGTTGGTACTGTAATGTCTACTTCATCCCACTCAGTGGGGACTAAGGCACTTGTAGTGGTCTAACTATATGGATTGGTAGGGGCTCGTTAGTTAGAGCATCAGTTTACCACTTGTGGGAGATCAGGGTTTTGCATTCCCGTCGGATTCATACCAAGCCTTTAAAACTAACCTGCTGCCTTCCTGCGGGGCAAGAAGGAACAGGACAGGCTTTGAGCAGGATCAGATGAGGGGTAGGTTAAGTCGTTTGCCATCTGCTAATAACCCCCACCCTCCATTTTGAGGGTACGGCCAGAGAGCAAAGTGCCTCATTCTGTGCACTTGGTGAGGGATTCCCGCTGACAGATGGAGAACGTTTCCAGGGCTGTGATTAGGTAGGGTTCCTCAGCTTAGTATGCATCATGAAAAAAAAAGTTAAAAGTGAGTAGAATCAGGACTGGCAAACTATAGCAACCTCCAAACGGTGCCTTTTAGATTCTGTGTATATTGCTCACTAGCAAATCGCTGTTATTGACGACTGAGATCAGATAATGAAACCAACTAAATTCCCTTAGCAGAGATAGCCACTTGTTGAAACAGCGGGGCCTTCGGTTCGAGAAACCACTCGAATGAAACCAGACAGACTATCCCACATTGCTTCTGATGTAAGTTAGACTTTTGTTAGGAATTATTGATTTATTGTCAAGTGCTTAGAGCAGTCTTAACTTCTATAGGCACTATATAAATGGTTGTATTCTATTCTATTCTATTCTGACTGAGCCTAATACCATGAATGTATAACGTTATGATTACTGATGCATGCATGTTACAGCAGGCCAAAAGTCCTACATACATAACCCCCAACCCTCATACCGTACAATTCCCATAGTATTAATCATTTGGCATTCATGGCATTCAAATCAATCCTCAGATTCTCGAAGCTAATTTGGAAGTCTCCCAATGTCTGTTTGAAAACGTTCTTATCAGGGGTGATGCACATGTATGTCATGCACATTGATTTTGCATTGGAGCCTCTAAAAATAATTTTCACATAGTTTAGTTGTTAAAACAACCGTTTAGAAAAAAAGGTTAGGAAACAAAATCCTCATAAGATACCCCAACCACAACATCCCAAAGAGAAGGAAACTCTCAAGACGCCTGAAGATTCGCCCACAATTCTTGAAAAATGAATCAAGACGTTCTCAGATCTTGAACAGAACTCAGCAGGGGCTATCTTCCCCCCATTAATAACTCTCTGAGCGTAAAAATATCTACGAATGGCAAGCGACAGCGTTTGCCCACAAAGCTTAGGCCATGATCCCTATTGGTTTGTATCATGGAAAAACTCTGAAAAATAGTGCCACGAAAGACCCTCTTATCCATGACCAATTTTAAACCTGAAACCTCAAATCACCATACCTGGATTTGTCTCACTCCATCGAAGTTCGACTTAGATGCCTTAATCTTTCCTTGTGAGGTGAGTCTCCAACGTATTTACTAGTAGCCCGCCGCTTGAACTGCATAATGATTCATAAACTTGTCAGATGAATTGTAAATAAAAAGAAGAGAAAATCGTGGACATGAGGTGGATTTATCGATAGTAAGGTACAATGCTGGACAGTAACATGGTTGAGAGCTCGGGAAGCAATGCCTGATAATAGTCATGGATGATACTGATACCCCGCGTACAGGACACGATCCTATTTTTGGGTTGTAAAAAAAAAAACGGGACGACAAGCGAAATCCGGAAAACCAACGAGAAAATCAGGAATTATAAACGGGATTTGAAGGAAATGCGTCTCTTGTGCCTGATGCTGGATGAGGTCACTCATCGGGGCTGAGAATGCTTGTCCTGTTCAGAAACCTTGCCCCACCCTGCCCTCACGGTTAAGTGCTGCCCCCTGTTGGGTACTGGCCTAAAACACATTCCTGATTTCACATCACATTTTTTTCCCTAATAGGATTGAATACATGTTAGGACTTCAGGAGAAATACTATATCGTTTACGCCATCTCTGGCAATCAGTTTGATCTGTCGTTAAATTACCTCGCCTAACTCCCCAATTTTTCAAAACGCTACCAACCCATACTGCTCTACAGTTCTGTGAACCCGAATGTCTAAAAGCCTCTGTTATCCCACCCCTCGCAGTTTGTGGATGTGATTCTATACAGATAACTGCTCCAGCGATGGCCGTCCTGTCGCAACGGCTGAAACAGAATTGCGAGTGATTATTTTCCATTATGTTGTTTACCCGTGATACTGATATCCAGGGCTGATATCGGCCGTGTCCACAGGCGTTTGAGAGGGGGGAGTCCGAAATGACAGAGAGTGCCCTGTAGGCACGAGCTGTCATATCGTGATAATTAGAGAATTTTCTCTTCTGAGATGGAAAATGTTAGGCTGGTAACATTCTCCGATGAGGCGGTGGGTTGATAAAACACGCTATATGCCGCTGTACTATAGAAGACTTACTCCGCATGGGCACATGCTGCGGCATACGAGTCTGTCTTAGTGTGTGCACCACATTCCATATGCCCGGCAACTGGTATAGTCAGTCAAGTTGGAAGTGACTCTCATTGTGTATCCGCTTCCCCCGATTGGTCAGTCACAAGATGACTCATGTGTGTGTGTCATTCACGTTCATTTATGTACAAATCATGGACAAGGCTGAGTAATTCTTGTGGGTCTTTTCGAGGTATTGCAAGTCACATTCGATTATGGGGTGTGTCAAAGTACAGTCGCAGTGGTATGATCTACTTTTGACAATGACATACTCACCCTGTACAGAATATAGGGGGTGCGTCATAATACCATTCAATTGTCTATTTTGGAAGCACCATGTTTCACTTCAATTTTCTGCTACACATAGCTCCCCTCTCTCCCATAGATGGGGAGGGGGAGGCGAAAAATGGGGTCATGGGAAAATGGGGTTCCATGGAAAATGGGGTCATGCCTCATTTCCTCCAGTTTTTTTTCATGTGATGATTCTCTCCCACCTTCACTGATGATCACTATGATTTGGTACTTTTGACATGGATATTGATATTTACTTTCTTTCCCTTCCCAACTCTTTAGGCTCGAACTCTTAAGATCAGACGTATACAGTGAGTGCTCTCTCGATTTCAGCCTTTCAGACTTTTGGGTTTTGGGGATGCTAATGCATTGTTGTTACGTATCATCCATCATCATCAGCTGTTCATTATACTTATATATAATTCCCACCGAAAATTGTGCAGTTTTCTTTATTCATCAATTTTGAAGCATGTATTCATGTCTTGTCATGCAAGTTGTGCATTCAACATCCATTCTTGCAGTTCAGCTTGTGACAGAAAAGCGGCTCTCTCCCTCATTTCCTATTGGATTTTACACCACCTCATTTAACGCCCTCTGAAGTCCTATGCGATCACCCTCTCAATGTCAGAACGCGGAAAAAAAACATGCATGCTAGCGCTATTTTCAATTTATCCATTGCTCTCCGAGTGGACAGTGGGTTGTTGTCTACTCTGTGTTCTTGTCTACAATGTTCATGTGCCAAAATTGGGTAGGTGGTGGAGAGTACTATGGTGAGGACATGTCCCCAACTCTCAAACCCCCCTACCAAACAGCCTTAGCTCATTTTAAATAACCATGGATTTCACAGCGCCGCCAGAGACTGTCAGCAACGAGCAAAAGTTACCTGTATGTTTGCCATGTTGGATGTCCGCATGGCCTGTCAGAATAAAAAAAAAATGTCTGTTTTGCTGTCAAGAATCTTGTTTGGTTGTTTGTTTGTATCGATTATGACCTCTTTCCAGTCTCATCACTCAATCAATCATCAAACAAAAAACACTTGTAATAGCGCCTGATATTCAAGTGTACACAATGCTCGGTGGCGCTGAGTCAATTGGAAAATGCTCTAAAGAACAGATGGCTTTAGTTCTTCTCATTAAAAGTGGGGACATTCGGCGATGATGTGCTATCCAATGGAGGGTTCAGAGTTCAGGAGCTGTTGACTACAAAAAATGAACGGAGTCAATTGAGTGAAAGCTTCCATTTAGGTACCACCAGAAAGGCTCTTGCTCGAAGATCAAAGGTTAACGGGAAGCAGAATAAGGGTGATCAAAACGGCCTTATACTGCGGTGGTGCTGACCATTCAGGATTTTATGAGCCATTAGCAGGAGTTTAAATTCGATGCGATAAGCAACTGGTAACCAGTGTAAATGTGCAGAACTGGGGAGGTGGGTGGGTGTTTTGTTGGGATTTTTGCAGAGTCTGACGACTGCACGAGAGTGACAATTCTAGCTGCAGCATCAGAGCTTAATTGGGACATTTGGAATGAACATCAGGTAGTTCGTGTACAGCAGGGAATCAAAATAATCAAGCGGCTATGTTGTACACGCACATGAACAGTGGTTTAAAGCAGGCTTTCATGAACGAAAACTTTCTGATTCGGCCAAGTATCCAGGTCTAATTACTCTGTATGTGGTTTGCATTTTGAGAAGTGTGTTTTAAAAGCTTCACTCATACAGTGATAGACATTCCTGTCACAAAAAATACTTTCTAATCCAATATAGCGCAGGTAACATGTCATGTCCCGTTCTATCTGTGGGAATCCTGAGTTCTGAGCCTACAATCGTGGACACAAAATGTTGGAAAAGTGCCCTTTGATTGTAATGCCTGTCTAGCATAGGAATTCTCAACCGCTCCCTTACTGCTACAAACAATCGATACATGTTGTATATCCCCCTCCTCTCCCCCATGAATGTTGAGTCGCAAGGTTCCATTTAGAGATAGAGATGAGATTGAATGAGATTTTCACAACCATTTTTGTGTCTCACTATGCTTCCGTTAGCAGGATTTTTCTCAAAATGTAACTGGATTGCCGCGAAGCTACCCGTCCTATCGTAATCTATAGTCTTGATGATATGGAAAAAAAAAAATATGTTGAAACGATAGTCTTAGGTCAAAATTGGTTGTAATTTCCAGGAATAGATCCCTGGGTGATGAAACAATTATATTTGTTACAGCTGGCTGGCTTTTTTGAAAAATTCGCCATTTTCTCCAAAATGAAAATATTTGAGGCTATAATTTTGACGGAAGTTTTCTGTTAGATGAGGGTTTTTTAATTGACGGCCTGCATTGATTGGCAATTGGTTTTTAATCATGGATGCTAGTTTCGCGAACCTATTTGCAAAGAATTTAAGTGGATCATTAGCCCCTATTTCATGTTTTTGCGATGTTTTAGTTATTATAGGATTTGGGGGAAACCAATATGCTTATACTGATGATGTGGTTTGGTACATGAAGAGGAAGTAGTATGACCGGTAGGGTAGCTGAACGATTGTTAGATTTCTTAGCATTTAATAAATAGGGAAAAACTTGGGGATATTTGCGTTGGTTGCGAGGAAAGGAAGTTGACGGTCTCCTGGAGGTAATTAGCACAAAATCTACCAGTTGCATAATTTTGCGGCACATTATTTCCAAACTGGGGGTTATGTCCTACTGTAGTCTGTTGAATTCAAAATGACTAAGGGTCACCAGAGGTTCATTTAGTATACCTAATGTGCATAATTTGGCTTTGTTTTCCATGGAAGTTTGTGGATGTTATCTACCCTCGGTCTAAGAATTTAAATCATACAGCTGGCATCACTAGAGTCATTTAATATGTCTAATTTGGTCAATTTTGCAAAACTCAATGCCTAGATGGATAACTATCCTCTTTTTTTTTGGATTAATTTTTTTCTTAGCAAGAGTTTTGAAGGCCCATTCCAGCTTTTTGTCCCGTAATGCTGCAAAACCCATACCTCAGTTTATTGTAAGAATGAGTTATTATTGACCACAGACAAATCCAATACCCAATCCATCAGATCAAGGTGAACACAATAGTGAATACTGTAACAAAATGAAAACCTCTGATTACTGACATTCAACCCATTTCACAAGACCAACTTGTTTAAGGAGTAGACTTGAATTTGTACAACAGCAAGTTTAGGGAGTAGGTGCTATTTGCAAAATAGCAGTCGGTTTGAAGGATTCCAATTCAATTGTATGTGAGTTCATCAAGTTTGGAGAGTTAGTAAGGAGTGGGTAAGCAGGTGGGATTGAAAAATACTGTTTGAGGAGGCGTGTGATTTGTTACACTAGCAGTTGGTTTGAGGGAGTCACATCAATATGTATGTAATGGTCAGCCAGTTCTGAGAGCGGTGGGATTCGGGAGTAGGTGGAAAATTTGAACAATAGCATTTGAGGGCGTTGGTGTGATTTGATAATATCACTAGCAGTTGGTTTGAATGAGCTGGATTCAATCCCAATATATGGACCCACACGAGCCCCAGTCACACGCCCAAACCCTAATATTTCAGAATAGAATAGTGCCGAGTGTGGGATCTTGAGTCATTCATGACCTCTTATTCTGAGAACCTTCTCTCGTAAACCTTGAAGCCAAGAAGAGAGGTGGTAAATCCAGGTTTAATATAGCCGTTTTTGTATGGGGGGGTTGGGGTAGTTGGGATTTGTACAATAGCAGTTCGAGGGAGTTGGTGCGATACTCACAACAGCACACTGCAATGGATGCTTTCAATTCATCTTCAATTCAGCACCCTTAACATAGCTTTGATCGGGCCTTGACTGACTGCAGCTGTATTCTCCTGAGGCAGAATTACTTAGAGGCGGGGGGTGCCTCCTAACACATTCAGCATGAGTCACACCTAGCCAGTCCCTCGTCTCATGTGAACATTAACATGAATATAGTGTAGGAGATTGGTGAGAACTATGAATGCTTCATGTAATTCCGATGCTGGCAATGGGAATATTCATTAAGCATTTTTCTCTGGTCTCGACTTTATCGAGAAGTGTGTTGGATTTGACTGCTTCGGACGAAGGGCGGGGGGAGGCGGCAGTAGGGCGGCAGGACATGACTGTCATAGGAGCGATATAATAATATCAGTGTTTGGTTTAAGTGGCATGGAACAGGTTTCCGCCAAGAAGAGGAAGTGTCCCCAAGCCCCCCTCCCCATCATATCAATGTAGCGTGTGTGTCATCCCCATGAAATGTACTTATTTCTCATACATTTTCTCTGCTTTGCTCCCCCACAATGGTTTTCCCCCCCCCCCCCCCCCTGTGATTTTTTCTATGCTTGGAAACTTCTCTCAGAGCAAATAGAGTCATTATTTTGCCATGAATGAGGTTGTTTAGTGCTAATCAACCATGTCTCATCTGCCTCCCGTAGGGGGGAGGGGGGGGTGTACTGTACTATACTCCACCATTCCGTTCAGATGTAATGGTGCCCTTCATTTGCCTATTTATTAACGTGCTTGTCCCAGCCACATGGCCATGCTTTTTGTTTCTGTTCCTAAATTTATCCCCACACACGAGTATGTCCCGGAATATTATGGTTGGGGTGTGTTTCGCGCCGCCACCCAGGCTGCGCCTCCCGCCAAAGCATTAGCGTTTAGGGCAATAATTCTCAAACCGCTTTATCCCATTGAATCTGAAACTTGGTACGCATGTCCCACTTCAGTGACCATCTTGGATGACATTTTCGAAAGTGGGCAATTACTGCATGCTTGGGCCGCTAATTTGTGCATCATTCACATGAAATTTTTCAGTTACTATATTAACAAATTGATGGGTAGAACTATAGTAGTTGATCCCCAAAATTTTGGAGGTCATTTTCAAGGTTATCGGAGGTCCCAAATTGCATAGATTTTGCATTGTCCCAACTTTGAACGAAATTTCAGTGGATGGGGGCTACGTTTGTTCCTGACGAGTTCAAGGTCCTTTCGAGGCCATCGTGGGTCAAATTTGCATAATTTAATGTTACTATTTTGTAACTTCCATGGATTACAACAAACCTGGTGGATGGAGGCTATCTTGGTTTGTCTGACCAAAATGGAGGTCTTTATGGGTGTTAGATACTTCTTCTGAATGATTCTCTCCAAACGGGGATATATTATGTGGCGTTTACAACCGCCAAGTGCTAATTTTGGCCTATATCTAACCTGCTGTTTTAAGCCCAAATAAATAAGCTTAGTTTGGCGTTACATAATAATGAGATGATAATGATAATTGGGTGGCCAAAGATAATAAGGGACGATGGCAGTTCGAGTTGACTGTACATGCAGTAGAGAACGTCTTTCGAAACTCCTCTGTAGAAAAATTACAGATCCTTGCCAACACAAAACTCACTAATTTCAAAAATCCCCCTCCCCCCATATTATCAACAATGAAGTCCAAAAACATGGAATGCATTGCTTGCGTTCTCTTCAAACGGTGGACAGTTTAAAAATTGCTGAACATATCGTTATGGGGGAAATCTCATCTATTGTCCCTGAACTGTTCAGCAGGGGTGAGCATGTGCACTTACAGCTAAGAGTTAAGAACTCCCTCAGTTTGTACTGGATACATGTATGCGTGTAATGTTTCTTGACACACCCCTACCTAGGGGGGGGTAACATGGCCAGTAAAGTGTGGATCATCGATCAAATTCCTGCGACCTCCAATGGGCAGCACGCTCACTGACATGTTCAATTTACAAAGCGACTCTGGGGAAATAGTAGGAAGCGTTTTTTTTTGCAGGAAAGAAAGATCCTCGTGAATGACCCTGTGACAGCCACTACAACGAAAAACAAGGGAAAAACAGAAACCTAAAAGAACGCACCCCAAAACTCGAAGAACAATTTATAGAGATGTCTTGTAGGGATCAGCACTGTTTGACCAAACAACACCTTCAAGGAGGCTGTTCCACTCATGGATTACTCTTGGGGAGAAGTACCCCTGCGAATCTAACGTGCCATTTTGCCACAAAGCTTGGGACGATGATCTATTAGTGGTAAAAACATACATACATAATATAAACTTATTTTATAGCCGCTTTACCCACTCAGGCTCAAAGCGCTTTACAAATGAAAGAAGAGATAAGAAAGAAAAAGAAAACACCTTAGGAAAGCATAGATTGAAAAACATGGGAAATAGAAGAAAAAAATAGTCTGGGGAAAAAAGACCATCAAAACCATCATACAATTTCGAAAATCGGAAAAAATTTATAACCTCAAATTCGCCTTAGCTCCCAATGAACAGAACCTTCTCAATTGAACGAGGTTGTTTTATGTGGCTAGCAGTGGATAATTTTAGGAAATTGTAAGCATATAAGTGACTGGTGCATCAAATATACAGAGTGTAGGACCCTCGCTCCTCCCCCCCGACAATGGCTCACCCAGTCTAGGGGTTGGGGGGGGCAATAATGTGAAACAACTGTAGTCAGTTGGATACACTTTCATGAATTGCTGCTTGACAGCCGTCACCCATGCCTGCGCTTGTCATCCTATGCTGAATCCCCCACAATTCGTAATCAGCCCCCCCCTCATCTCCGGCGTAAATATTTGCCCACCGAGTGGAACTGACACCGATCAGAGTATATATAACTGGGGAGGGCACAGTAGATGGCAAGAGATCAGGTGCCCTTTTAAAGCTGCCTCGTAGACAGGTTGGGGTTAATTGTACGGAGTGACGGGATGTGCAATACTACGTTTGCAGAGAGTAATTTTCGCATGAACTGCTTCCACACAGAGGATTTGTATAAACTGGAGTTACTCGCTCCAAATGGTGAGTGTCTTTTTTCTTACACGAGTGATACTAATTGTTCCACAGATCAACCTCAGTGCGTAGATGTTAATGTATTTGGTTGTGGGTTGTAGTGGTTAACGGTGGTTTTGATATCCCCTTATATACTGTACTCACCCCTAGCTAAATGAAATTAATAAGAACACTAACTTTGACATTTTCCTGTGTGGGATGTGCAGTCTTGTCCAGTAGTCAGTCGGCATTACATGTAGCTCTAAATAAGTTGTTGCCAGCTCGTGGCCGTTGCTTTGATGAAGGAGGGGTACCCCCCATTGGCCAACAATGCATTTCTTGTAGGCCTATTCAACATGATCCAAGTCAAACTTCCCTGAAAATTTCTTGTGAATAGACATTCGGGTGATACCGGTCCAACCATTGCATAGTATTTACTTTACTGTAGGGTCGAAATAGCTTGGTGTAGACCATCACGAAATGCTCCTAAAATGAGCAAGAGGCTTACACACTTTGAGGACCTGCTTGGCAGTCAGTTGTACACAAAAAAGACAGCATATAGGTTTTCTACAATCACCTCCCTGAATGCTGCTACACAGTGTCTGCAATATCTTCAAATCGTGGTCACTGTAATACATGGTACTACAGTTATAAAACTAGACATGTGTAGGCGGGTAACCGCCAACGTTTGTATTATACCCACTTTTGAGCAATCATTGGGAGAAGGAATCTAACACCCCATAAAGACCCCATTGGTCAGAAACTAAGACAACTTCATCCACCACGTTTGTTGTAATCCATGGGTGTAATAGGCACATGATTACTGCAAAATTTGACACATGATGGATTTGAAAAGACTTCAACTTTGGAGGAACAAAATGTAGCCCCAATTCCACCTAGTTTTGTTTAAATCGACAACGTTTTGGAAAGTCGCATAAGTTGGCAAGAGTTTTCACCTCCGTACCTTGAAATAACTTCCACATTTTTCGGATTCAACTATAGTTCGTTCCCACCAAGTTTCGTTCAAATCTGACAACGTTTGGTAAATCCTATAAATTTCGCAAATTTTGACCTTTGATGACCTTGAAATGACCTCTCAATTTTCTTGGGATCAACTATAATCCCTACCCACCAAGTTTCGTTCAATCTGAAACTAACCTGAAAATTTCGCAAAAATTATGTGAATTAGGCGGCCCCCCACCTTGCAGCGATGGCCCACTTTCCGACTCATCCGAGATTTTCACTAGAGGCGGAAAGTGTATCAAGTTTCAGAGCAAGATCGGTAACACGTTAAGAGTTATTGTCGCTAAACGGAGGAGGGACTGGAAAAATCTCCAATTCTGGAATTATGCAAATTAGAACCCCGCTTCAATGTGGGCTACTGCCCACTTTCGAACTCATCCTATATTTCACTAAGGCGGACATGTGTGCCAAGTTTTCGGCTCACACGGACAAGTGTTGGAGAGTTATTGCGCTACAAGAACGCGGCAGAATGCGGACGCGGGCTGAGACGGCGAAGCCAAACCATCATATCCCAGAAGTGGCAGATATAACTAGACACAAACCGCTGCGGTAGAAGACCGCCAACTTGTATTTCCCCACTTTGCCAATAACCAGGTTATATCACAAATATCAACAAGGTGCCCTTCCCCAGCCTTCACAGATATCCCATTCTCCCGATTACGGCCAGAAAACATTTTTGACCCCTAAGTGACCTTGAATACCTTTAATGACATGGGCATTTTTTTTATGAGAATTAACCTCCAGTGATACTACATCCAATCCTCCTAAGAGCATTTTGCTTCTGAAAACGCCCAATGTTATTGCTTAAAAAGTATTAAAATCAGTTTTGACCCCTATGGTGACCTTTAATGAACTTCAATGACATGGCGGTTTTCTAAAAATTGTTACTCTCTCTCCTGTGATGCATCCACTCCAGAAGCATATTGCACATTCCAATGAACACGCTAATGTTATTGCGAAAAGCTTATAAATAACTTTGACCCCTTGTAACGTCAGTTCGTCCGATCAAAGCGGGAGTTGTTTTTCCTCCCTAGAAACGCACACAAAGGTCTCTCACCTATCCAAAATAACCAGTTTTCTATTTTTTTTTTTTTGGCCTGTAACTCCTTAACTAAGCACATTTATTCAAGATCAACACCTTTAACCACATGACCACCGACAGAGGCAAATTGAAGTCAGAGGTCACCACATGCAGGTCAAACATTATAATCACAATGGTGAGACCTTCCAGCCTTCACAGATATTCAATTCTCCATTATGGCCAGAAAACGTTTTTGACTCCCTAATGACCTTGAATGGACCTTTAATGACATGCGCAGTTTTTTAAAAATTGTAACTCTCCCTGTGATACATCCACTTCTAGGAGCATTTTGCATCTGATGAACTTGCCCAGGCTATTGCCAAAATGTACTATAATCAGTTTTTTGACCCCTACGTGACCTTTGATGAACTTCAATGCCAATGGGCGGTTTATAAAATTGTTACTGTACTCTCCATGTGATGCATCACTTCCTGAATCATATTGCATCCCATGACACGCCTAAGTTTATTGCGAAAAAACTATTAACTTAAACTTTGACCCCTTGTATTACCAAAGTAAGTGTCCCCGATCGAAGCGGGAGTTGGTCTCCCTCATAAGCACACAAAGGGCTATCACAAAACCAAAAATAACCAGTTTCTATGTATTACAATTGGCCGTAAACCTTAAATAGCACATTAATTCAAGACTTAACCTTTACCCACATGACCCCCCGGACAGAGGTCAAATTGAGGTCAGAGGCTCCGCCACATGCCGGTCAACAATTAAATCACAATTGTGAACCTTCCAGCCTTCAGAAATATTCAATTCTCCAATTATGGGCCAGAAAACAGTTTTTGACCCCCTTAGGTGACCTTTGAATGACCTTCAATGACATCTACAGTTTCTTATGAAATTGGTAACCTCAACTGTAACTCATCCTCCTCCATAGTATACATCCCTCTAGACATTTTGCATTCTGATGAACACGCCCAGTGCTATTGCCGAAAAACTACCAAATCAGTATGACCCTAATGACCCTTAATGACCTTTTAAAAAGCAAAAATCTCGCGAATTTTGACCTCTGATGACCTTGAAATGCGGCTATGTTTCCTCGTGACCAACTGTTTACCCCTAATAACCAAGTTTTGCCAAAATCCACATGTTGCAAAAACAATCGCGAAAAATTTACCACACTTTTGCCTCGAACCTTGAAAAATGCCACCATGTTTTTTTCGGTACCAATTTGGTCACCCCTGAGTATCCCAAGTTGTGTAGATCGGACAAACTTGAAAATTTTGGGGTCAATCACCCAAGCAGAGGGCAGCAGACTTACGGTACTACCAGTTTTCGAAAGCACCCGAGATCTCCATGGGGTCAACCCGTATACCAAGTTCAGCTAATCGAATAAAGCTTTAAACCGATTACAGATTATCGCCGCTACCGCAAATCTTCCGGCGGCTTCGCGGCGGTTGATGCGGGCGGCGCGGACGCGTCGGACACGACGAGGCAAAACCATAATATTCCAAAGTGGGGGATATAATTGGTAGTAAGTGCTAGGTATGAACCCTGCATGAACCCTATCTAATAGGTGTCACCTTTCCAGAAAGTCCATGGCAGGATATAAACTTGTAGTGATTCTGGGTAGGTATGCGAATGTCTGTCTGAAAGACAGTAGAATCTATCTCACTTACTCAGCTTACCCATATTGTACTTCATGCACCCACAACACCCAATGCCATTGGACATATGGCAATCTCTCACAGTAGTCAGGGCTAGCAACTCTGTCGTCCTCTTATTTTGCCAGTCGGAACGTTAAGGTATGAGCATTTTGGCAAAAGGAATGTCTCCAATTTTCCATCGCCAAAAATCACCCATCTGCTTTCAGACGTCGTCGCAGAATAGAAATTTGCAGGAAGCAGCTTATTTCGGGTTCTTGACAGCCTTTTTGAGTAGGACTATTTTTGTTGCCTGCTCCCTATGGGAGATGCCCAGTCTTATAGGTTTGTCAATTTTAGTGTTTCCACGCTACTAACACTGAATTAACCACCTACTCCACTCCCTATTGCGGCTCTTAATCATATCATGACCATGATGATATGCACTCCATTTGACACGTTTGCTTTGGCACTTACGAAACCAGGGGAAAATGCAAATCTTGGTATTGCTCCATAATCTCACAAGATCGGGAACTGTGATGGGTTAATTAGCTCGGCTGCATATTCTACATGATTTGGTAGCCTAATCCTGAACGAGTGAGATTGGGCTATACAGGGAGTATAGTGGCCTATACCTACGTACACCAAGGTCAGGAGGTTACTAATGAAATGCAACATTTAAAGGAAATTCCAGCCAATATGAATACTATATTCTTGGTGTTAATGGTAGAGAGATTAAAAAAATATTCAAATATCACTTTGTTCCAGGTTCATAGCAAGTTTGGTTGGGAAGGTATGGCTTCCGCAAATTTAATACAATTTGCTGATTTTGGCAATTGGCAACCTTTTGTGGATGTCAGATCTACCAATTATAAGGGAAAAGGAAAAGCCCATTCTTGACATTTTTCTGAAATGGCAGATTAGGACGTCATCAAATGTTGGTCAATTTGCAAAATTGCCAGTGATATTAGTAATCTGTAAAAATTTGTAATTATAACCGTACATGCCTAACGAACATAAACAAAGTTTGTTGGCATAAGTTTTCAAAACACAATCATATGACATTTAACTATTTTGCTGGAGTTGTCCTTTAACGTTTGGTTTCACAGCCGAGTTGAAAGTGAAAAAAAAAATCAAAAAATGTGAAATAATGTCAAATGTTATGGGGAATGGTGACATTTTCTTTGTGCGAGGGGGGATCTGTTTACTATGAGAATATCCTAACTATTTTACATATGACCTCAGGAGCATGTCATAGCAGCAGATGCATCATTAATCTGTTGGCGCGAACCTGACGGGTGGGGGGGGGGGGGTCTGGTAGCACGTGGAGCTGACACTAAGTATTACCAATGACCAAACGGTATGACACTAATGACAAGACTATTTACACATCCACTGACAGATGGACTCTTGACGTGGGGTAGAACAGTTCCTGAATGCCATTTCCAAATGATACTTGGGTTTCATTGCATCGATTTACCCCTCGATCAAGGTAGTATAGCCATGGCCACATGTATATTCTTAAGCCGTCAAGCCAGTGAGCGATGTATACCGTATATCCTGTATTATAGTTTTCAGCTGAAATATAGGCCGCCTACTGTTAGCAATCAATGAATGGGTTCACTTCTGTAGATGCCAAACCAAACATAACCATACACCCACATACCACTTAAGAGATTGGGGTCAAACACCCATCCACCAAAATCTAAGCCGACATCCCACGTTCTCCATAGCAAACAACCATACAAAGTTATATATTTTCCCACAGAAGTAACAGATGTTTCATTGTTGAGTAAATGGCTCCATGCATGAATATACCATTGTACCATGCAATATAAATAGTAATGTACCAGTGAATTTTAACCCTGAAATCCGCTGCACAGGTGTGAATTTTCCTTCTGTATTGGGAGAGAGTGGAAGTTGGTCTTGAATGTGGAGTTGTCATTCATCTATGCCATTCAGGGACTAGATCAAATTCCATTGCAAAATATTCTCTCTAAACGTGTCCACTTGTTACTTGAGTGGCTGGATTTTTTCGATGTGTCAAATGCTAATTTAATATGGGGATAGAGGCAGGTAAGATAGGAGAAGCCGTTCCTAAAAAGAGGGGGCTAAAAAAAATGCAGGGATTATGCCTCATTAAGATTCAGGTGACGTAGATGTTGGTCATCCGTAGACACGGGCATTGATAGGGATGGGAGCAAAATCACCCAATTAGGTCATAAATATTAACAGGAGACTTTCAATAAATTTTACAAACACGAAAATGAGAATTATCGAAGGATGAATGCATGTTTAAAGCTGAAATGACCAAACAAAAGCCACTGTTTCGGCTATGCGCAAGGGCGTACTGACGGCTAGTTTGGTATCGCCACAGAGTTCGGAAAAATATGAATCCTTCAAATGGGCAGATAAGAAATAATATCAAATTAACGAATGCCAAAAGTGTTTTGGAGGTTGTCTAAAACAATTCCCAATCGGACCAAGAGACCAAGCCGTTTCCGTAATTAGTGGAAGAGAAAGGCATGTCGGATTGCGCAAAGTAAAAGTTGACGTCGCACCACCCAATAGTCCCGCCCATAATTCAATTCGACAGCGAGCAGAACGAAGTCGCACAGACGTTTTGTTCAGGCAATCACCGATTGGTTAAAGGGTCACTGCACATATGAGGTGATGAGGGATGATACGAGGTGAACAAAGTCAAAACGCCTGTTTCAACAGGATGACATTTACAGGCAATGGCCGATGTGAACATGATGCATTGAAGAGTTATATGTTAGCCGGTTTCCATCACAGGGGCGGGCGGGCACGCGGTGACCCGTTTCCATGACACGCGGGCGGGTGCCGCGTTTAACACAATCATGCACCTCATCCCACTTCTGTGCTGTATATGCGCGATATAAGAAACGTGTATTATTAGTATTATTTATCAATCACCGGATGCATAATAGTGTTTAAAACCTAAACACAGGTGTTTGATTTTAAAGATCATGTTCAAATGGCAACGATTAGCACCTAAAATACTATTGAAACTTTCACATTGACAGATTTTGGAGATTAGTTAGCAAACACTTGGACACGGAAATTCAGGAAATTGTGGATTCAAATGAATTGGTGGACATGGTCCACGGCACTTACATATACTGAGATCAATGGAAGTCAAATAGTGTCCAGTTGCATAATCATCGCCCACTTTCAGCTTAGTCACATCACTTGGTAGACATGGTTACATTCAGCCTCAGAATCGACGTACGAGGCAGGGGGAATGGGGGGAAGGGCGGGCAGGCTCCCCAAGAAAAAAGAATTGAGATGAAAAAAAGAATGAAGAAAGAAATTCAGAGGAAGGCATAAGTGCAAGAGATGCTCAAAATTTATGCGCTTGCCCAAATTTCGATCAGAAGCTCATGAAGTAAGCCAAATTTGTTTCAATTCCTTTGTGTGCACGGCAGGTGGCTCTTATTTAGTCATCCAGGCAAAAATTTTCTGCCTCCCCATAAATTAGAAGCATCCATACTGTAGCCTGTGAGTCCCAGTGAATTTTGGGGGGGTATGGGTCCCTGGTTAGTGCCGTTCATATAATGTGGAATACCCGATAAAAAGGGTACTCGCAAAAACGTGCATGGTCCGTCCCCTCGGGATTTTTGAAACAAGCTACATAACTTTCCTATCAACCACTGACTGGAAAGGGTGAGACGAGGCAATGCGAGGACGCCCTATTCTGTCTAGCTCCTAATAGGGTAATTTGTACCAATAACTGGTGGATTCTTGACTATTTAGGGTACCCTCGCCAGGATTGTTTTGACAGAGCCCAGTCTCAACAAGACAGTTATTTTAGTTATTTTAGGTATTACTTTGCAAACAAGGACACTGTCCCAAGTACAGGAATTAGGTACCCCGTATAGTCTCTGTTATAATTTGTACGGTCACTGTTGGGTCCTAGACCAGCTAGGTACTGATTGCAGACAGGGTAACCAGTAAGTCATATTCTGAGGCAACTGTGGGAAACTTTGTCATCCTGAGGGGATAATTAATGGTCCTGGATGCAAATTTGATACTAATTACTGTCTTTTGCAGTCTTTTGCATTAAAACTAGTATCAGAAGGTGTTATTTTCTCTAAAATTAGTGCGCAAATTTCTATAAAAAGTCATATCCCACATTGGGGGGGGGGGGGAGACTGCTTCTGGTGAGTTGAGCGTAGAGGGGTAACTTTTTTGTGGGGGCCTCCCCCTAGATGGCTTAAGGGCGTTCAAACTTGTGCGACACGATACGATACATTTTTTTTATCGGACGTCGAGTTAAAAAGTGTTGTTTCAATAGGAGTGTTCACAACCCTGTGTCGATTTAAACGATACGATACTATACATACGATAAATTTATCGGACCGTCGAGTTGAAAATATTTTAACTTTTATCGTACGATAAATTTATCGAATGCGTTAAATTGCGCAATGCAGTGATAAACTCTTGGCGCAATTCTGCAAAGAGTATGGAACCCAAAAACTGGCTATTGGGGGAAGTTTTAGAGCGTGAGAAGTGGTTTCAGTGATAAAATCAGGGTTTTGATGAATTTTTTGGGTTGCGACGTAATCCATGAGGACATAGGCCTCTGAATGAGCTTCTCGGCTCTAATTGCCTCCGCCATGTCCGGGAACCTACCAAACCATTATTTCAGTTCGAATCCATGAACAACCTCCCATATACGATAGTTCTTACTAGTGAGGTAATCTGGTAATGGGGACGTTGCGCCGGCGCCCACGGCATCATGTGACATGCAAGGCGAGATGTGCGGTTTGTAGTGAGTCGCCGGTGTGGCTGCTTGAGAGGGGCAGGGTAGAGGTGGTTTTTTTCAGAGTCTCGATCCACAGCCTGTCGTATTGACGGGAACTTCAGCCTTACCCTCATTGAGAAATATCAGAATAGAAATGGAAGAGGCAAACGGAATAAGCTATTTGGGGTGGATGTATAATGTCAATTTCACGCCAATTAATTCAATGTCTTGTAGATCATTGAGGAAAGTAGTAGGTACACAGGGTTGATCCTAGCATTATTTTTTACATGCATGTTCTGACAACTAACCAAGCCAATGGCTGATCGACTCAATTGACTGAAGCTTTTTGGCACCCTCACTTCGCCGTATTATTGATACCATTGCTAATAAGACTGGGTGTCTACGAAGTGTAGGCGGGGATGTAGATCCGCTATCTGATTCGAGATCCGCATTGCGCTTCTCCACGCCTCCTACAATAGCTGGGAAAGACACAACTCGAATTGCTTTGAAATTACAATTCTTGGTACTCCAAAACTCTGCCGACAGACTATTCCAATTCCCCACCGCCTGAAGCAACAAACGGGCAACTTGTGCTTCTCTAAAACTGAAATCTCACTACTTTATACCCGTTATGTTGCGCCCAGAGGTCGAATAAACTTATCGTACAACTTTTTAATCGCACAATGTGTGGACCACTCCATCCGATAAATTTATCGTATCGTATCGTATCGTATCGCACAAGTGTGAACACGCGCTTTACGAATCAATAATAGAATAGTGCCTCCAATTTGTAGTAGTTCATGCCAATAATACCAGTCAAGAACTGCAATGACATGTTGGAGAGAGAGTCACTTGTATAAATCCAACTTATGTCAACATAGATAGTTGGATGGAGTGCCAATTCGAACGAAGTCCAGGAAATTCAAATTGGATTAAATGCCTTTTGAAGTTGGACTAAATACTGGTGTTCTTTAGTCTAATCTGGTGAAAGTGCAGGATCTATTCCACATACTATACTCATCCATCCTTATCGCTATGCACTTCCCAATATGGCTCCGAGTGTCTTGCATTTTCACATAGTACTGGGATGGCAACCCCATCGCCCTCCTTTTTTTTTTGCCAGACTACTTGTCTGCAACGAGTGTGTTTTGGCATCAAAAAGTAAAAAACATTTTGTCACCAAGGAAATTGTTACAGTTTTGTGAACCAGTGGAAGATTTGTGCTACTCGTCCAGCTTCGTGGAGGAGCAAAAAGAGAAGGGCGATGGGGTTGCCAACCCGACTGTTGTGGTCCTGTGTGAAAATGCCAGACACTCTGTAGCATATTTGGGGGGGTGGGTGGGTTGTATTCGTAGGTTCACAGTTCACAACCCGTCCTGTTTTGTAGAAATGGCAAATGGCAACCCTCTTTTATGTCCACCTCTGACCACTGTGCTACCGCCACCCCTCTTCAACTAACTATGAATCCTGCTTCCCCATCCTCCTCACTTACAGTATTCTCATCCTAGCTGTCTCGTCCTAGCTGATTAGCTCGATTACTACAGTAGATGCTGGTTTCTGGGTTAACAAGCATGATTCTGTGTGTCGCGTGGAGATCCCGTTAAAATTAGCCTGGGTTTGCATTAACTTTGTCACGCTTGGCCGGCGTACCAGTGCCGTCGTTAGCAGCCTGTTCCGTCATCCTGCGAGGGGCTTCCATTTTTAATGGCCTCCCCTACTTCTGTTTGAGCTGCTGCTGTATTTCTGTGTTTCCAGTGCATTCTGCCTTTGTGTAACACTGTCCACATATATTGCATATTGTTGTGATCCTTTCTAGTTGGTATGTTGACAGAATTTAAGCCATTCGTTGTTACTACTCTCTTCTTACAGTGTACATTGAAGCACTATAATATAATAATATTAATGATAATGGGGACTTGATAGAGAGCCTAATGCAAAACGCCTCTAGGCGCTTCACGACCTAAAAGAAACACAGAGCAAAAACAAAACCAGCAAAGATAGCAGAGTCCGAAAACAGGGAGAGAAAACACACAACAAAGACATACAGGAGAATCAATCAGACAGAAAGTGCTGAGTGAAGAGAAACGTTTTAGGACGAGACGGAGCCAGTCGGAGTCAGGAAGGGTATTCCACAACTGAGGAGCAGCAGAGGCGAATGAACGGTCACCATTAAATTTGTCTATCATGACGACTTGAAATCTGATTCTCGACTGCAATATTTCTACTTCTAATAATAGTCATGTGACCATGTTATAGATCTAGTAATAGAGTAGCAGAGGTGAAAAAAGATTTGTGAAAAAAGGGCATATCAAACCCATTCAAATATGAATTCTCAGAATTTATGACTAACGCGTTTTCTATGGGGGGAGAAACCGTTGGGGGGGGGGGGGGGTGGGGGCACCGGGGGGCTGGGGGGGGGGGAGGGCACGGGGGGGGAAGATGCAGCTGCCACACTGAGAGACTTAGTAAAATAAATGATGCAATCTGCACACCTTGTAGCAGAAAGGAAGGCAGTGCGTATTCCCACAGAAATGGAGATATGTCACTTTTTTGTTCAGTTCTATTCAATGAAGATAATTTTCATTTGCTTACAGAGTTTTCGAAAAAAGGACTTTTGGCTTAGTTTCCATGAACCCCTAGTACTCGCATCAAATCAAGTATTATCACCAGACCACAGTGCATTGTGGGTAGTAGTGCCCGAATACACACTTAAGTTGGCTGAATGAACTGCTGAAATTTGATCTAAGCTCTTGATAATGATAATAATATCTTGTCTTATACTGTATAGTGCTTTTACAAAAAAAGTAGGAGGGCTTGCTCACAGCGGCCTCAGAGATATACCTTGATTCATAATACCCCCCACATTGCAGTATGCCACCTTATCGTGTCCTCAGGGCTCCCTATTTCAGCAGCTGCACACGGGGAAGGCTCGACAAGAAAAATGACAATACTACTCGCCAAAATACGCGAGTGTAACCTAAAAATGGCTCGCAATTTGCCACATCAACTCGCCATATCCTCGAAGCTAGATATTAAAGACATTCAAAGCCCAGTTACTCTAATACCCACTGGTAAGGCTACTAGGCATGAAAATTATATGAACGTACATCCTGTATTATAGATGAGTATCTTTGCTCCCATCAAATTATTGTGCTTCCGAGTTCCCATTATTTTGGCGCAAAGTAAAAATTACTGACAAGAGGCCGTACCGTTTCCCACCCGTTAGTGGCGGTACACTTGTGCAGTAGCTATAACGTTAATACTAGCTAGGTGACACAGTGTACCGATGCACGAAATGAAAACCGCGCGCGCGTTTGCTGCAGAAGAAGAAACAGCGTTCCAGTATTTTTTCACACAAGAAACGGACGTGTCAAAACCGACTGCTGAATATAAAAAAAAAAACACAGTGAATAATCACCAACAATACAAATACATGTAAATATTCTTTGCATATGAACGCACGGCCGGCCAAAACCAAACACAGATGTAAGGTCAGCTCTACAAAGACAGTTACAACTTTCATACCCTAAATCATGCTATTTATTGTGTTTGAAAACAAACAAACAACCATGGCCTGTTATGCTAGGTTTGGACATTGTGAAGGTACCATATTCATAGAATCAATATTTCCTACACAGAAGTACAAACGCAGAGGGGAATCTCCGCTGCACAATTGAGAATTTCATGGCATTGATTGCTAAAATGCGAGGGTTGGAATTTGTATTGGTATGATCCTGAAGTGCTATGTTTTGGGGGTTGTATAGTAAGTGTCTTTGTAATTTATATTGATTGCATTCGAAGTCAGCAAATTAGATGCATTAGCCGGTGAAATGTTCTTGTGTCAGTAGTGGAATGGGCAGGTCATCAGCCAATGAAATGTCTAGGTGATGATGAAAGTTCACTTCAGCCTTTGATTCATGTCCTCCTTTCAGCCACAAAGCTACCCAGACGGTAGTGATCATTGTATTGAATGATATGAAACTCAATTGGAAAAAAAAACGGTGGTGGTGGTGGAACGATGTTTTTATCAGCTGTTCAAAATTCGTCATCGTGGAGAAGGTAGGCCCTGGGGCGAAACAAATAGTCAATACATTCAGTAGGCCGGCCGCATTTTGGAAATTGGTTGGACTGATCACCATTTTCTCCAAAATAGGAATGATTTGAGTGCCGGTAATTTGGGACTGAAGGTCTCCTTATAGAGAGGTATTGTACAATGGCATCATTTTCAATTCATTGATGCTTATTTTTCTCGAATGTTTCAAAGGCTGAATGGAACTTTTTTAAAAGATATCCTATTGCACATGAGTACCTCTAATTGGAAAGGATAGTGTAAATGGAGGAATCAGATGTCTCTTCCGGATGTAGTATATGAAGGCACTTACTTCAAATAGATGTTACTTTTTACTGAACTTCAGTGTACTCCACATTATAGCTTTGTCAGTAGGCCCAACATGTACTTATATCGTTTGTCAAAATACCATATTTCATTTGATTACTGGCCTAAGCAATAGCAAGAAACTCCACAGGAAGGTGCTGAGTCATAGGCTAAGACCAGTGGTTCTTCCCAGTCAGCCGCTCAGGCGTTCCCTTGTTATTCAAAAATTAAATGATTTCCCTGGGGGAATAATAGTAGGTGTTAGTGTCGATTGCCCTGCTAACAGTTGGTCATGTTGTCAGAACAGAAAAAAAACAGAGCACAACCCGTGGACAAGGGTTAAATTTTGTTAACAGTTCAATAAAACTTTCAACATTTCTATTTGCAGGAATTGAGATTTTTCCTCACCAATAAGTTAACCCCCTGAGATCCCTTGGGTTCCCCTCAGCGGAAATCCCCCCCCCCCCAACGTTAAGAACCGATGGCTGGTCTGGACACAAGTGCATTGAACGTCGTGTAACGGTTAACGTAGGGCGATTAGATATATGCCACAAATCACATACCCATTGGCTATTTCCTTGACTTAAATGAAACAATTTAGCCTAACAGTAATAAATGGATCCCACTAACGCATATTTATCGATAGTAGCAATAAATATGCAGACTTGCGCTGTTGAACAGGGCTACTGAAGACGAAGCCTCTTAGGTCTGCCTGAATTCTGATAGTGATAACATCTAAATACAGGCCCTTTAGATGTTGGTGACACAAAGAAACTCCTTGGCATCGGGGTCCATGATCAGGAAAAGTTGACAATGCCCGACATGCTTGTAGAACTCAAGAAATTCAGGATGTCTCACAGTGACTTGGTGGAAGTCATGTGTGCCCCATTATTGAATATGCAGCTCGTGTGGCATCCTGGTCTGATTTGCGGTGGTAATCGTGATGCCCATAGAAAATATCAAAATGTGCAACCTGGATTATGGTTCTGATTATACAGATTATCCCACTTTCCACAATCCCTGCTATTGAAAGTGCCCACGGACGCGGGGACCACTTATGCAACAGTTCGTATTAGGTGCCTGAAATCCGGAAAGAGATTCTGTTACTGTTCGGGGAGAACAGTCAGCAAATAGCATGCTTACGAAAACAACATCATTTTATAGCCATGGCTTGCACTACAAATGACAAACAGTACTATCTCCTTTTTCAACATGAGAATCAACATTTGTGGTTGCAATCTCAATTATTTCGGCGCAGAAGGTAATGACAGGATGTGTTGTCTTATTTTATGTTCTCATGTTGATTAGATGCAACATTCCAATTTTATTACGAGATTACTCAAATTTTTATTAGGTGTACTATCCATGCCACTCAGCTCATGGCAGCAATATAACAAAATATTTCAAATAGAAAAAAGAAGGGTCTGTTCCACAGTACTCAGTGTCCCACACCGGGAGAATTGGAAGGGGGGGGGGGTTTATGGAAATGCATGGGTATTCATCAAGAATGATGGTATCGCTCTGTCCTATGACCACATTCTGAACAAAAGTTGAAGTATCTAGTGGAATGTCATGACTCCATGTAATCCAGTCCCACTGATAAGGGAAATCGAAGTGGTAAGCATCGCCCAAATACCTTGTGGTATTCATTCAGCTGCCTCGGATACTGATAGCCCCCCTCTTCCCCCAAATAAAGAAATGCAAGAAAAAAATGTTCACCCTCATTTTGTAAATGACTCGCTCGATGACAGTGCCAGTAAATGCAGTAGAATTTTATTCATCAATGCATTCTGACTAGTAGATGCTTGTTAAGTCCTAGTAGTGGGAGAATTAGATATGTAATGGTCAGCGTAGGTAGTGGTAGGTTTCAGTGTCTTCACTAGTAGTAAGTGTTTTTCACTTTATTCCATTGTTTTGGTTCAATAAAGTTGACTACTCCATTCCAATGTGGTTTCCCTGAATTACGCACAAGAAAACAAACTGCTGCATGTGTGTGTGTCATTTCCCTTAACAGTAATGAAAGGAACACTAGAATTAGTCACATCAAGGGTTCTCTTTTGTGATATATCAAAGTCATCACCTGAGAATGCTGAAAAACCCTTGTTAACTTCCCCAGGAGGCACACTTGCCTGTTTGGATGGGTCATTGGGATTGCTCTGCGTGGAATTTATGACCGGACTTGCTCTCGTCGGTATGCCTTCCTTTTTGAGGAACATTGTCAAATTTATTCGCAGGGAACAGGAAAAACTAGCACAATGGATTCCGCGATGACGACGAGATGCGGGAAGCAAGACCCAGAAGCTGCAGCCCCTAGAGGTGCGTCTGGAGGAGCGGCTGGACCAGGAAACCAGGCAAGATAGAGGGCTTCCTTCTGAAGAGGAGGAAGAGACCAATGAAGGGATGGCAGAAGGTCAGTTTGTAATATAATCACGCTCAATATCCTGGAGATGCCACTTGGGCAGTATTGGCACTGAAGGGAGAGAAAGGGGGATTGCTCCTAATAATTGCTGAAATCCCTTAAAAAAAATAGTATGAATAGGAACATTCCCTCCCAAATAATCTGGGTTCTGCATGGGGTTGTTTAGTGGTACGGCATATGCGAGTTGCTCTTTTCACTTCGAAAATCTGATTATTCATTTACATCATGCACTGGACATGGGTAGGCGGGTAAAACGCCCACGTGTATACCCGCTTTTGAGCAATCATTGGGGAGAATATCTAACACCCCGTGACCTCCATTTTGGTCAGAAAGTAAGATATCCTTCATCCACCAAGTTTTGTTGTAATCTAGGGAGTTACAAAAAAGTCACAGAAATTATGCAAATTTGACCCAAATTGACCTTGAAATGACTTTACCTTTGGCCAGGAACCAATGTAGCCCCCATCTATCAAGTTTCGTTCAAATCTTAAAGGTTTGGAAAATTGTCTAAATTATGGAAATTTGACCTCCGATGACCTTTTTCGGGATCAACTATAGTCCCTACCCAATGAGTTGTTTGTAAAAATCCGACTAACTTGAAAATTTAACATAAATTATGCAAATTAGTGGCCCCCAGCCTTGCACTGATGCCCACTTCGGACTCATCCGAGATTTCTCTAGGGCGGTCATGTGTACCAAGTTTCAGATCAATCGGATAAAGCGTTAAAGAGTTATTGCGCTTACGCCTAAGGTTTCCGGCACCTGCAGAGCCTGGGACAGTGGCGGCCGGCTACGCACCCAAAATCATAATACCCCCAGACACTTCCAGTGTCACAGGAAAATATAATGATGGGTAAAAGACTCGGTTAGCAAAGAGAGCTAATCTAAACCGAGGCCCAAATAATAATCAATCAACATTTAAAAAATTACATATAAAAATCCCCATGAAGAGGTTAATATTTGATAAAGTGACGATCTATTCACAACTCTACGTACCCTTATCGACCATGCACCCCTTCAATATGCTACCGAGTGTCTGGCATTTTAGCATAGTACCGGGTTGGCCACCCCATCGCCCTTCTCTTTTTGCCAGACTATTCGTCTGCAACGAGTGTTTTCGGCATCAAAAAGTTCAAATATTTTGACCAAAGGAAGTTGTTACGGTTGGTGAACCGTTTTGGAGACCGAAGCTACTCATCAGCTTCGCGGAGGAGCAGAGTTTTCTGGAAAGGATCGCGTTAGGTTTCGCGATGTTTTTGTCATTAAATGTAAGAGAGCCATACAGGTCCATCAAAAAATAATTCATGAATCGTACAAAACAAATGGGAATCAAATGGGATAATAATTACTGGATAAAAATGTATAATGAGACTCCTTTATCAGAGGAACCATGTAAAATGAAATTCGTAAAATTACCTAATATACCATCAAAAAATTCTTCAGCATATAGCTTCATAAAAATTCATATTTCGTAAATTAAATGGTTTACAACTGCCTATTTTTCCCAGGGAAAAGGAATTCCATGCTAGATTAAAAAGCTCAGTGCCAACACTGCAGTTGGGGTAGGGTATATACATCAATAATAATGATAATAAATGAAGCATTTATATATATTTTATATACTAAATACAATTCGCAATGAAGGAGCAACAGTCTAAAGCGCTGAACAAAACAACTTAGAAAGAAGAACTACAGGTCCTCAGGGAAAGCCCTGGAAAAGAGATGTGACTTGAGCTTTGATTTGATTTTGAGGTTCTTAGGGTCATGGAAGGCGTCCATTGATACAATGCAAATGTTTTGAAAGATCGATCCCTGTAGGATTTTGTATGGCTAGCTGGAGCACCAAAAAGTTTTGTCAGAACTACAGAGACATCTAGAGGGTCGACGGGGAAGCAGGTAATCTTTGATGTAAAATGGGGAGCCAGTGGTAAGAGCAGCGTGAAAGCAATAAAGAGAACTTGAAACAAGATTCTATGCTCACAATTCTATGCTTCTAAGCCAGTGAAGAACAGCCTAATACTGGAGCGTTCAATAAGCAATCAACAGGAAGAATGGAAGGGATTTGCAGACAGGAAGGTTGAGTGGTAGTACGACAACAATTTTCTATAGGAGTGATAGAAGATGGATAATAAGAATCCATTCAGAACCGCTTCCATGGCAATTGACAAAAAAGTTGTCTTGACGTCAACATTGCCAAGGGTAGAAGGAAATTATTAAAGTATGTTCCTTTAAACCATTGTATAACATGGTGAAGTTGTAAGGTTTTCTTCTAGCCCTCTATTTTGCCGGTTTTACACGAAATACAATTTAATCCGATTCACAAAAAACGTGGTGAATGTGGTCAAAAGTTGGTCCTTGAAACATGACCGTGATTTCAAGGTCTCCGGTGGTCAAATTTGTGTTTTTTGGCAAAAATACAGAGTTAGTCGGATTCACACAAAACTTGTAGGGTGGGGACAAATGTGGTCGCGAATAACATTACATTGATTTCAAGGTCACCAGAGGTCAAATTTTTTGGGTCTTCTCTGCAATTTTTCTAACTTCGCGTCGGATTTGAACAAAACTCGGTGGATGTGGACTGTTGTCATCCTAAACATGAAGGTCATTTGAACTCATTTCAAGGTCCCGGGAGGTCAAATTTACATAAATCATGCAATTTTTCCAACTGTCATATTTGAACGAAACTTGGGGAATGTGGTTTACAGTGGACCGAACAACAGGTAGGGCAAATCAGTCACTGGAGGTCAAATGGACATAATTGATGTGCTTTCTCTTAATGAGGTCCACAAGACTGTTTCTGTGGGGACATACATGTCAGTGGTTTACCTGCTTGAACATGTCTAGTTCCTGTCTCGCCTGAATGAAATTCAGGAAGAGTCTTAGTGGTCACTATGGCATTTGTGAATTTGTGTGTGTGCATGTGTATAGTGTGTGTGTGATGTGGCTGTCGTCTCACTTGTCTCGTAGCAGGATATTTTGGGGGTCACTGGGGTCTTCACAATGTCAATTTGCATAATTTATGATAATTTCAATGTTTGCTGGATTTGCGTGAAACTTGGTAAATTGCCTAATTGGCTAAAGTTAGCAATTTTAGTCACATTTACACACAACTTATATATACTTCCGTTTAGTAAGACATTGTCATATCAGTCCTTTCAAATTTGACACTGGTCACTGATTAGTAGGGCCTTTCTTTTAAATGCTAATACCGAAACTTTAAGCGACACATATGGAATGCCTCGTAATTAATTGCATGGTGACTAATAGAAGTAAACCGGATTTGGCAAACAGGCAGACACTGGGGTGATTGCCAATTGTATCTGCGAGGATTGCTTTGTTGGTTTGAGCTACAGCACCCTAGTGCTCCAGTTTCAACTGTGATGTGTTTCTATTCCTATTGTCCTCCCAGAATTCCTCGTGGAAGATAGAGTATGGCAGTGGTGGTTTGGTCCGAAATCAGCAGAATATGAATATCGGGTCTATAGAGCGAGTACTCTTCGTTTGAGTGATTCGCAAACCCCAGTGTGAGTGTTCTGCCATTCACGGCCATTCATCACTATCGTAAACCCGTAGCCCATAAAATTATCAGTGGTTATTGAAGCGACCTATAGACATTTGGCTTGTTGTTCTAAGTCAACCGCCCGAATGATGTTCCCATATAGAATCAGTTAAAACAAACAGACATCATATATGAGATACAGAGTGGGCCCTAGTTTCCAACATACAACTACTGTTAGTTTCATTCCATGCCCCTGGCCAGTTCTGTCCACACCTTGCTGAATTGACATGAAATCTTACGGCGGGGAGGGAGTTTTTGTCAGTTGATAGAAGCACCCCAGGTTCTAGTCCTACAGAAATGGAGTTTGAATAGAGAGTTATAGCTTGTTAAATGGTTTATTTATCGAAGGTTTTGTATATAACACTTCTGCTGGCTTTCTCAACATTCCACATACCTATATACCACATTGTGCCAGTGGTACTGTTTTCTTTCTCTCCTGCAGAGATACTTTGTTCTCGAGAAGGGAATGCTGACATATGGCAAATCACCAGCAGAGGTAGGCTGAAATTTCGGATTTGGGACGGAAAAATGTGTGTCTCTTCGTATCATTTAATGCATTTTTGATTCCTTGACGAAGTCAGAGAATCTATGCAGTCACGACTCGTGTGTGTGTGTGTGTGTGGTGTGTGTGGTTGTGTGTGTGTGTGGGTGTGTGTGGTTTTGGTGTGTGTGTGTGTGTGTGTTTGGTGTTTGTTGTGTTTTGTGTGTGTGTGTGTGTGTGTGTGTGTTTGGTGTGTGTGACGCCCAGCTTGTAAACACGATAACTTATCCGGTCTGATAGGGCAGGTCATACTGGTATGTTTGTTTCCCTATATATGAAGACATGAACCCTATTGTTTTGGGTCAGGTCAGAGGTCATCTGAGGTCCACCAAGGTCAAGTCTGAAAACTTTGTAAACACAATGAGTCAATAATGGTTGGTCTGACCAAGTTGAAATTAGGTGTATAGCTTTATTATGGGGAGTACAGGAACCCTATGTTTTTTGGTTTCAGGTGGGAGTGAATTTTGGTCGAAAATAGAAATTTGTGAAAATTCGATATTTTGTGCCAATTTTGGCTGTAAACACGATAACTCGACCCCCTGGATGGATGAGCTCATACTTGGTATGGTGTGTTCCCATGAATGATCATGACCCCTATTTTTTTTTGGGTCAGGTCAAGGGTCACTAAGGTCACCAAGGTCAAAGTCTGAAAACCTTGTACCAGATAAGTCCAGAATGGTTGGTTCTGAAAAGTTTGAACTTAGGTGTATAACTTTCTTATGGGGAGTACAGGAACCCTACCCTATTTGTTTTTGGTTCAGGTCGGGAGTGTATTTTGGGTCGAAAATAGAAATTTTTGAAAATTCAATATTTTTGGCCAATTTTGGCTTGTAACCACGATAACACTCTACCCCCCGGATGGATGAAGCTCATACTTGGTATGTGTGTTCCCCATGGTGATTACATGAACCCTATTGTTTTTTTTTGGGTCCAGGTCAAGGTCATCGAGGTCACCAGAGGTCAAAGTCTGAAAACCTATGTAACACGATAGGTCCAGAAGGTTGGTCTGTCAAGTTGAAATCAGGTGTATAGCCTCCTTATGGGGATACAGGAACCCTATTTTTTCTGGTTCAGGTTCGGGGTGAATTTTTGGTCAAAAATAGCAAATTTGATATTTTGGCCAATTTTGGCTTGTAACACGATAACTCACCCACCTGGATGGATGAAGCTCCACTTGGTATGTGTGTTCCCCATGATGAGTACATGAACCCTATTGTTTTGGGGTAAGGTCAGAGGTCACCATAGGTCAAAGATCTGAAACCTGTAAACACGATCAGTTCCAGAACGGTTGGTCTGATCAGGTGCAATTTAGGTGTGTATCTTTCTTATTGGGAGTAAAGGGACGCTATTGTTTTTGGTAAGGGGGTGAATGATGCTCATACTTGGTTTGGTGTATTCCCCCCCATGATTAGTACATGAACTCTATTGTTTTTGGGTCAGGTCGGGAGTCATTTAAGGTTCCAAGTATCAAGTCTGAAAACGCTTGAAATTTAGTGTGTCCCTTCTACCAAGGGTACCAGGAAAACCCTATTAGTTGGTTGGTAAGATAGAATTTGTCAGCCGTTATGTGCCCATACTGAGCCTGGTACTAACTCCATTTGGTTCTGTGTGTCTGGCTATGGGTTGACAGAAACAGTAGGAAAACACTAAGCCTTTTGCTTTCTGGTTGTGTCGTTGATTTGTCTGTCTGTGTGTCTGTCCATCTCATTTCTCCTAAGTAAGAGTGCTGAGGCATTCAGGACCCCCTAAAATCTCCATCTCATTGATCCTAAGTAAGTGATGAGGCATTCAGACCCCCTAAAATCCAGGGTGGCTGTGTAAAGATTCTGGTGGCCAACGCCACTGATCGGCCTGTGTACAGCTCCAGAGGCCACCACATCAAAACTGGAAAGCTGTAGCAAAGCTGCAGTCTTGAATGTGCCAGCTGAGCTACAATTCACACTGCAGCTGAGCTCCAATCTCACTGGCAGCAGCAATGATACTGCATAATGTCACCTATAAGGTGTGGGCAAGTGCTTATTGAGATCCCAGTTTTTGCTGCCTCCATGCTGCAGCTAAACCCACAATTCAGACTACAAAGATTGGCTGTACATCACCCATGCAAAACTGTAAAGTGAGGTTGTGTTTTTGTTATCCTCATATCCCTCCTTGACTGCAGGCCAGACAGAGGTACTGCCAACTTAGCTGCTCCACTTCTGATTTCTTTCTGCTTCTTTTTCACAGTGAAATCCCTGTCACTCTGCAACTGTTCCTCACAATAATAATTAATTATTGCTCAATTAGAGGCCTAATAACCATGGCTCGTCCCACGAGAACGCTTCACAGGGAAATGACGAAATAAAAATAGACCGAAACCACAATGCGGCAAAAACAATGAAAAATACTAAAAGATGGTTCAGGCAAAGCAAACTAAACTGTAAGTAGGTGCAATATATACAATGACAAATACTTTAAAACTTTTTTTAGTAGTAGAGTATGAATAGGCAACAGCAAAAGTGGTAGAAAAAAAATGTCAGTAAAAAAATGAAACTGTGGTTGGGTTCTTGAAAAATGGTTTCAAAAGCCCTTGATGTTTTGAGGCAGGTGAGACTGGCAGGAACGGTTGAGGAAGCCTTTGATGATGATCAAACCCCATTCGAGTGTTTCAAAACCCCCCTCCTAGCACGATTTCCCCACTGTGAATTGATGCTTCAATAATGTTTTTCATCAAGCTTAGGCTCACAACAAACCATCGGAATCGACCTGGTCGAGGATAGGGCCCCTTCGGCGATCCTCCATTCATTACCCGCCTGTTCTTGATTTCTGATTTGAGAATAAATAAAGAGAATACAGAGAATCAGTTTAAAACACGTTGATGCAGCAAGACAATCCACTGACTTTTGGATTTTCATTTCACTTTCACCTCTGTGACAGCTTTTGCTGAATGGATTGTTGCTGTCTCGTTATCCTAAATTCAACCTATCCTATCCCCTATCACTCAGTCAGCATCCAGAAGGGCAAGATCCACGGGACCATTGACATAGCCACCGCGGTGATCACCACGGATAAGCAGGCTGACCCGGAGGCCCCGAAAGGATCGATGTCCGATGCATAGGAGTTCGTTGTTATCATATCAGGTACTCCCCGCCATGCCTAGCTCCATAGCCCAGTGTTTCAGACCAATTCTCTTCGTTAGTCGGGTAGACACTACACATGCCGAAAGTGGAACGCATGTAAACATTACGTATGGTATTTTGATTCTCCCTTCTGTATGTAGTATCTCCATATAATCCAATTCGTTGACCATATTCATGAGCTACCTGATATTAATATCCTTTCCATGTCAGTTCAGTCCTGTCTTGAAAGTCATCCTCCTCCGCAAATTATAATTGATATTTACCCTGCACCCTGATCGGGTTTATGGAATCCCAGCTCTAGTTAGGTAGAACAATGTATAACAACAACTGCAGTTTAAATATGCTGATATATGGCTATTAAAACTGCCAAACCCATGTTTGTACATTTTTCCTTACAGAGTTAGAAGAAGCCCTTAAAGCTATATTGGTCATCTGACAATATGACTGGACTTAATTTATCTATTTGTAACATCTTAACGCCAGAGAACGCAAATTTCAGCCGATATGAAGTGTACCCAACAAGCCATTATAATATGCTTTGTGACATCATAAAACAGGGATGGGGGGGGGGGGGGACCGCAAGATCCCCTATAACATATTGGAAACCTTTTTTTTTGAAAAATCTTCCACCAAACACACTGTAGATAGGACCTGGATAAAAACCTACAAGATCCTTCACAAAATATTGAATAATAATTTCACTTCCTTCTAATGAAACCTTTCTTCATTCCTCTATTACCAAGGCGCAAGGTGCAGCATTTACTATGTAGGGTCTATGGGGGAGTCCATTGTTCCCCCTGTGATGTCATAGATTCCCCAAGTTTCTCAGAAGTATTGGAATGGGCAACATACTAGAACCTCCAAATTTGGGGTTCGGGTTTTGATATGTCCTCTTTTCACCTGTGCTGATTCGAAGCAAATCTGTTACATGACCATTGGCCTTTGAAGTTAGCGTATGTGTGGTGTGAGAACTGAAAAGCGTCCCATCATGCAATTTTACATTCCATCACACTTTCACAAGCCTAAAAATATTTTTCGTTCCCCATTGAAATCTGCACTTTGATTACACTTTGAGAAAAGAATTATCCTGTGAGAGTGGGTTGGCAGTAATGACTTTATTATATTACGTTTTAACAAGATTAAACAATAAATTGATCATGAAATTAATTTCTGTGCACAATATTCACTGTTATTGTCAACCCCCGTTATGGTTTTTTTTAGGAGGAGAAATAGGCCATCAACTTTGTAAACTGTTCATTAAAAACTTCTGGTATGGGCAAACTTTTGGGGCATTTTAATCTGAAGGTCGGGGACTTTTGATAGCTAGGTCTGCCTGAAATACTATACCTGCCATGAACGTTGATAGGCAATTTGCTGGTACAGCGAAATGAAAGTGTTATTGGTTTTGTCATCTCTCCAATCTTCACCCTTGGGGACTATCAACATTGAAATTACCAGGAAGTCAGTCAGGTGTAAAGGAAACGCTGGAAGAACTATCGTTTTTTTTTATTCGGTTGAGTGCATTGTTGGATCTTTGATGTTTGGTGTTTATCGTGGTTGTATGCACAGAAGAGAGAAGTATATCAGTGCCGTCACACATTAGGATTATTCTTTTATACCCAAATGATTATGGTTGGAATTTCAAACAGTTAGTTCAATTTTTCACTACAGCAGCTCAGCAATCTATATATTCACTTAATGTTGTGAATACCCCCGGAGTAATTGAAATACTTGTGGCCTTATTTTGTGAACCTGAATGCGATGGATTCGATGCAGTGTTCTGGTTTGAAGCCTTGCCCGTCAGTCCTTCTATCAGTTCAAATTTCCGCCTGGCTGTTGTCGCCAAACTGTTAGAAATTGAGGCATAAACCAATTAGGGTTTGAATTGAACACACAAAAATGGAAAAGAGGTAGACAATGTATACCCCCGTACATACCTTCAAACATTAGTTAGTCAATCAATCTGTAAGCACTTGAGGGCATTTTCAGCACTTTACATTAACGACATTCCTTCAAACTTGTAAGCACTCTACAGTAAGGACATTCCTTTCAACTTATAAGTGTTAACCCAGCGCCTGGCACAAGTGGTAATCATCGCTGTCCACTCGAGAGATCAGGGTCCAAATCTTGATCGGGTCATACCAAATTGCCTTTGCCTTTTTGCTGCTCGCTCAGCACAAGGGATTGGAGCCGGGACAAACGAGGGGTTGGCAATTTTCAAGTTGTTCCCCACCCACACACTAACATAACGCCAGAGAGGCGTTGCCTTCATATTCTGTGTACTTGTCGAAGGATTCGCAGCTGACATTATAACATGCGTTATCCAGGTTGCACGTAGCCAGGCCTTCAATAGGTTCAATTCTGGGCTCGGCAAGCATTATCATGAGAGGAGAAAGCCACCTTACTCGCTGGGCCCCACTCTGTCACTAACCACTTCCCTCCTGACTGAGCTATTCACACATCACAAGTCGGAGGAACCCCCATCACCATCGAAACTTGTATACAGCTGGCTGAACATCAGCATACTGCAGATTTGATGTTGTGTAGGGACATCACAGGTAGATTCTGATTAGGTTATAGTACAATGGTCACAAAAAAAACAGCTTGATGATTATTGAGGAATTGTTAGCAAAAGATGCAAATGGTCTGATGTTGCGAGAAAGAAATTGACTTACTAGTTTAGTTTAGTTCAGTGACAATACAACAAAGGGTTTACTGACAGTGAAACTTAGATTTTGTACTGGGGGGGGGGGGGCCCCCGGGACGGCAGAGGGATGCGAGAATCCACATGAGAACAATGCACACCTTGGTTCGCGTTTCTCTAAAGCCGATTTGGGTTTGTAGTGGTGGAATGTAGGACATGCGCTAGGTGCCTTGGGCTTTACTAAAAAATCAAGTTGTAGTATTCGGCAAGTGTATCATTGTAAACTACCTTGTCGATAAACACCGTAAAAGTACGGATCAAACTGATTTTGTTGGTGGAAAATTCATTTCTGTACATTGTACGTTAGGCGGCCACTGTGGTAAGCCATAGGCTCTTTTATCTCTCTTCCCCCTGGTTGTTGTTATAGGTTGTCTGATTCCAAGCAAATTTTTGCAAATAAATGTAGGTTAGACAGGCTTTCACCAATGTGAAGATGTTGATGCAGGTGACTAGCGTAGGGAATACGGGACGATCTTCCGAACAGTCTCCTCAATGAGTGTCAAGCCAGTGGAGAACCCAGGGGAACTCTGAGGCAACTACTACAGTCAGGAGCCATTAGCATGAGCAACAATGGAATGGCCTAGCTAGAAAATATATCGAGAGAATAGAAACATTGGCCCAAAGTATGTGTTTGTGGTCCTTCCTTTGCCAGGGAGTTGCTTAGCGGAATTCAAGCGCGTGGCGCAACCATCTACAGATGCACAAGCAGTTCCGGGCCCAGGTCAACGTCCAGTCCCCGGGGGTGTCCTTCGAGGAGCCCGTCGCGGGGGTTGCCAACCCCCTACTTCTACCCCGACTCAGAGACAGAACGGAAGGCGTGCCGAGAGAGGCGTCGTCTGAGCCGGCGGCGACCAGCTGAGTCCCGCTACCGCTGCGGGGGCACCCTGCACGTATACTTCATGCTCACTCTGGGCGCATCAGGCCCGACCACGCGGTCTCGACAAATGGTTCCAAGGTCTATAATATCCCTGCAACACTGAGTGGGGGATGTTGTGGTTTTGGGGCTATGTCCGCGCCGCCCAACTTATCCAAATGCAGCCACCAGAGATTTAGGCCGTTTGCCCAATTAAGCGCTTTAACGCTTGAATCCAATGATCGGAAACTTGGTACATATGTCAGCCTAGTATAAATCTCAGAAGAGTTCCGGAAGTGGGCATGTATGGCCCTATATTTGAAAGTTTCAGATGCAGAAAACACAGGGTTCTTCCATTTTACCCCAACTTGTGGTAGATAGGGACAAAAATTGGTCCCAAAAAATGTCAAGGTTCATTGGCGACAAATTTGGGGGTTTTTTCTTCGATTTTTCAACTTTGAGATTCAAACAAAACTTGGTGGAATGTGGAGTGTCCGTGGTCCTAACTACACGAAGGTCATTTCGAGGCTCACCGGAGGTCAATTTGCATAGTCATGTGATTTTACTAACTTTGTATATTTAACGTGGGTATGCCATTGGTGATTTCAGACTCACGGCAACCTAGCCCAGTTTTATTATTTGGACAAATGATATACAAAAATTGGCTTTTGTATTGTGGTCGCATGCAGGAATGTTGAGATATCACGGTCTTCTAACAACGCCTCAATGAGCTCACTAGAAAATCCCCAGTCGAACAACGTGGAGTATGACGTGTTACCCATAAGACCTCACTGCAGTTGAGAAAAGACACCGCAACGCATGCACACATAACATAGGCCTACAATAGTGAGCATGGTCACCTTTGAAAAGGACTTCGATGTACTGGAGGGCATTCCATTTCATTTTAGCTCGAACCAGCTATGCTGGTTGAGCTATTGATTGTGAGCCCATGTCATTCTATCTACTATCTTCTATTTTATCCAGTCTGTAAACTTTTGCTTTGTGGGCCACAAAATGTTGGGCTTTGATGAATCTCGACAGACTTGGTCACAATGTTGTTGACTGTGGATCCTCGTTTGACACCATGGTCGAGGTCAAATGGTGAATAAAAGGGCCAAGGCCAATAAGTGGAAAAACTGCAAAACACTACTCTCCTACAATTTGGTGCACAGGTGCTGATGTTCAGTCATACTGTTGGTCTAATCAGCAGTACCTTGGGTTGTTCAGGCATTTTTGGTCCAATGGTCCACGTGGATTTGAGGCCCATTTTGTGAAATTTCACACAATGGTACTTGAAATGATTCTCCTCCCACAAGCTTCAATTGAAATTTCTTCAAATTTACATGTGATGTCCTTGGGTAGAGGGCCATTGGGGGTGTCAGGAATTTTGGGCCCAGGCCCAAGGTTGGCCAAAGGGCGCAATATGTGAAATGACCACCAAAAATCTTGTATCTCCTACGAACTTTGGTGCACAGTGTGATGTACGGTATAATAATGGTCTAAAAGATTGTACTTTGGGGTGTTCACGGTATTTTTGTTCCAAGGTCCGACTTGGCCCAAGGGCCCATTTCATGATATTCACACAATGGTGTTCGAAATGCATCCTCCTCCCCACAGGGCTTCAATTGATTTTGTTCCGCCTGAACTTTGTTAAGGGAGAGACATAGTGGTCACTTTGTTGTCTGTCTGTACTCCGTACGTTCCGTCTCTCTGTCCGTCTGGTCTGTCCGTATGAGCGGTTTGATATCTCCTGAACCAGGGAAGCCACCATGCTGGGACTTTTTGTGGAGGTGCCGGTGAAGAGTTGCCGATGTGACTCCACTTTTCGTCCCGAAAGACCATACTCATTTGCATTTAAATTTGCATATTTCATGAAAACTTGCCCGGGGAGCTGGTGTACAAGGATATTCTCTTGATCGGTAGATTCCTCGGTGATGCGTTCGAGTATATAACCACTATGAAGAGTGCACGAATTGATTAGATTCCTGGCATGATATATGATAATTAAATAGTTCTAATTTGATAATGTCTGTGATATTTTGAAGTACGTTGGATTTTGACGAACTCGGTGGAGATGTGTTATCTATAGTCCCAATGAATTTTACAGTAGGGCACGAGGGACCAAAGGTCATTTAATGTTACTAATCCGCATTTACCTAGTCCAATTTGCATTATTATGCACTATTTAAAGTTGGGAATCTTTGAACTTGGTGGAGATGTGATACACCTCTGATCCTGATAAATTTAACACAGTGTAAAGGTCACTTAAGGTCATTTAATGTGAATTAATTTGCATAAATTACGCAATTTTCGAATTTTTGTTAAATGGCCAATTACAATTGGAATGAATGCACTTAGGGTGCTAGTTAGAGATTGTCATGGTAATTTTGGGGGTTCAAGTAATAAAACAAATTAAAACAAGGTTTCAAAGGTCAAAGGTCAGTTTAAGAAAATGTGCTTATTTAGGAGTTAACAGGCCAAAGAGAAATGAAAACTGTCAATTTTTGGAATGTGATAGTTCTCTGTCTGCACTACATAGAGAAACAATCCCGCTCTCGATCTGACACTTGGTTCAAGTTACAAGGGGCTGAAGGTTGATTTTAATACCGTTTGGGCGATAGCATAGAGCATGTCTACCTGTTACATAATGCTTTTGGGGCTGGGTGCATCACATCGAGGCAAGCATGTTTCATTAAACCGTCATGTCATCCAAAGGATCATTCAAGGTCAAGAAACTGCCAAATAAATAACATTTTCTGCAATCATTTCTGTGAATGGTTGATATGGCTGAAATTTCGGGGGAGGACATGAGATATGATCAAGAGTAAACAAATTTTTCATAAAAACATTTATGTCATCACAGGTCATTTCAAGGCCATTATGGACAAAAAACTGTCAAATAAAACATTTCATGCAACAACTTCCAGAGACTGTACGCTACCTTTTTGAGAATGGTCTAGTCTTGGGGCACCCTAGCTGACCAGCATGATGTGGAAATCACTATTATATATTATTATAGTAAGCTATCAATAACAAAAGGTTGCAGAGTTTTACTCATATCAACCCCTCAGGCATGTTATTTCCACTCATCTTAACTAGTATTCTATCTGGACAGACAGGGATTCCATCTATTGTCAAACTGCCTTTTACCTTGTGGTTCACTTATGCCTGTATGAACTCGTTCGCACCCCTACCACTGACCTATTAAAGTGTAAAACACTCAGTCATTTGTTTACTTATCCCAAGGTGCGGTTTAACTCACCCCGCGCTCGGGGTTAAACCCCGCTCGTATTCCACTCGGGGTTTGTGTGGGGTTTTTTGAAAAAAAATCGTAGTGTTAAACGCCTCTCCAACCAAGGTGTTGTGAACACCGGGTCAACCACGGGTCAACCCCGTGTCAACACCGAGACAACTCCGCCGATAGACCAGGGTTGAAACCACGACGCGGCGGTTAATTCGTAGTGTAAACGCAACGCGGGTGTTGACACGGGGTTTTGACGAAGCTCTTGACCTTGCTTCCCCGCAACTCCGCGAAACCATACACACATGTCTTGTGCCGACCTGGACTAGAAAAGAAATTACAAACTGCTGTATGGTATACTGTGTTGTGGGCACAGGGGTATCAGTTTCGATATAGTATTGTACGTAGTCGCTGTAAGCGTGCATTATTAAGTTGCACATTTCGTATTCTCGCGTCGTGCTGTTACCTGTTTCGGTTTGTTAATCACAGGTTTATTCATCGCTTATGGCGACATTCGTAGTAGAAATTCTACATTTACCGGTTGATTTTGTCGTGAAGTATTCTCAATAAATTAAATTTCGCCGGACTTTCGATGGTCTCCTACGTAGTTCCAACTTCCAGCTTAGTTTGTCAAATTTGATATGTTCAGTATCAACTCGCGCTAGGCTTAGCTGACCTGGGGGAACCCCCATTTAAGTTCATAGCCATTGACTACATCCTCAATTTCGTTTTAGTCTGGGAAATGGATGGAAATGCTTGTGAGCTAAGTTACAATACTTTGTATAACCGCGTGTGTAAACGCAGCTGTGCCCATGGCAACACGAACATCGACGGATTGATTGAAACTCGAGATTTTCCAGCCGACCACCAATGCAATTGCCACTGTGTTTCTACAGTGCCACTTGTCTCATCTAGTGTTCTTTGGCCACAGCCAGCAATGTTATGTATAAACAGTTGGGCCATGCAACGTTTTGAAAAAAAAACGCAGGCGGCGGAAGTCTAAACCCCCGTTGTTAAAAAAACCGATTCCTTATTCTTAAGAACTCAATCACAAGCCCCGTCATTATTCGCCACGGTGAATGAGCTTCATTAACCATCATACCCATCGAAAAGCATCTTCCCAATTCGTCCATCGTGTCATTTATTCGCTACGGTGGCTGATTCTTATTACATCATTACACATCCGAAAGCATTCTTACCCAATTTCGTCCATAGTGATGTGAAGTGGTAAATGTGTAGCCTACGAAAACACCGGAGGGTCTAGCCTACAACCGTGTACCCTCGCATACTCTCACACTACAGATAGCCTCACTGCAATTTTACAGTCGCTCGCCTTGCCTCCAGTTGAGTTCGGCGTTTACCAGATGGAAACAAATGCATTCCCTGTCTGTAAAACCTCGTGCGCGGGCGTTGAAACTCTGCGCGCGGAGGTCCAGTGACCAGTGGTGCTAAAACAGCCGAGGATCTTAGCCGTTGGGCCTCTTGGGAGAAATAACCCCGAGTCGGTTGTCTGAGTGTACACGCGGGGCTCCAGGCAACACCTATCAAGAATGAAGGGTGTCAAGGTTACACTGCAGTAGCTCTGGAGTGTGAAGATAGGGGGGGGGGAGTAACTCCCTTGGGAGGGGTGGTATTA
Source organism: Sclerodactyla briareus (assembly GCA_026419785.1). NCBI lineage: Eukaryota > Metazoa > Echinodermata > Holothuroidea > Dendrochirotida > Sclerodactylidae > Sclerodactyla > Sclerodactyla briareus. The sequence continues at coordinate 223,955 of JAODTK010003165.1, read as the reverse complement.
AATGGAATCTTATGGGTGACACTGAGGATTACAGACAAACTTATTAGATAGGTCCAGTTTCCACTATGAGCTGTGGTCTACCTTTGTCTCGCAAAATGTGCCAACATTTAATCAGGTCACCAGGGGTTATGCAGTTTGTATGAATTGCTTGATTCATGCAAATGTTCAAGTGTGTTGAATTCTGATGGAATGTATTAAGTGTGGTTCACAATTGGTCTGAGATAAGTGAAGTGAGAAAATTGGGGTCACCGAAAGTTGATTATCGTTCTAATTACATAGATTAGGCAATCTTAGTCACATTTCCACAAAACTTATTGGTAGACATTTCAATAATCAGTCCTTACCGGATTTGAAATTGGTCACTGATTAGAGGCTGTTTCTGTTAAATGCTAATTCCAGAATCTTAAAGCAACTCTTAAATGCACTTGTACTGTTCGCAGGTGACCTATAGAGAAACACTGAGCGCGTAACCAGGCGAGAACGGGGGGAGTTCGCATTGATAAAATAATGTTAAATCTTGTACTCCAAATATAGTTGGCACCATGATGATGCTCGGTATATTCGATTGGTCTTAATAATAGCCCGTACCTTCAGGATGCCCAGGGGATTCACTACGCGAGGCCTAGTGTGGGCCCTTGGTCCCACCATGTGGAATTACGCAAAATGCTTCACCTCTATAGTTGTGGTGATAGTACTGACATGCGGTCATAATGATGGTTAAAAGTCATACCTTTGGTTGTTCAGGAATTTGTTATCCAACGGTCCCACTTGAGCCCGAAGGCCCATTTTAGGAAATTTCATGGGAATTCACACATTCGTCTTGAAATGCATCCATTCCACAAGTGCCAATTTATTTCTTTAAAGTTAAATGTAATCTCCTCAGTTGTGGTTCACCGGGGTTGTTTGCAACTTCTGCTAGCCCAATGTGGGCCATCATGTGAAAGCATGAAAATGCTCCTTACAAATTTTGATGCACAAGTCAGTGCTGATGTTTGGTCATCATAATCTCTCAGGATTCCTGGAATTTTGGACTGAGGCCCAGATTGGGCCGAGGGCCCAGCAGTGCATCAAGCAAAATGTTTCTCCGCCAACGGGCTGATGCTTAATCACCATGGATGCAAAATGTATGCTTGTCAAAACTTTTTTCCTCGTTTCAGTTGTTTCTTCTCCACTGAGGTGAAGTTGACTACTGTAAAATCGGGAGGGGGGGGGGTGGCTATATGTTTTGTTTGCGATCGTGTCTGTGATTTCGTGTGTGATTCGGTCAATGTCAATGAAAACGTTCCAATGGTAGATATTCATGCAAAAATGTACCTTCTCGAATTTCCCACAGAGGATTGCGGCGTCGATGTAGGTGGGCCTCCTGGCGGGAGGCGGGGTAATTCGGGAAACAAAATTGATGAAATTGGTTCAGAGGAGGCTATTCCAATATAACGAGGATTGGGCATATTTTTAGCACATGGCATACCCACTCTAAACGAAATCAGAGGATGGGATGTGGAATACAGTTAGTCCTGTACAAAGGTAGGTCATTTCGAAGTTACCAGAGGTCAAATGGACATCATGTTAATGTGCTTCCCTCTGAAAAGAGTCCACAGAGGTAATTTCTCTATACAGATGTTTAAGTTTACAAAGGGGGCCCATCCAGCTGTTCCACTTCAATTTTCAAATTTCCACTTAAGCACATTTCCACATATGCAAGTTAATTAAGCGAGCTTACTGTTATATTGACATTCTTGTATAATTTAAGTAACATCCCTTTCTGATTCACAGATTCACACAGATTGCAGAGAACAGCATCGTGACCATCTCGAACATTAACAGGAACTCCTTAACCAGGAGCTGACGCCCATGCGATGACATTTGAGGTAAGATTGAGTGGGGCTCCCAACTCGGAGGGGGAGCTCAGAATGGAGGGTCTGCTTCCCCTTTTTCAATGCAGTGAAAATGTGAATTTTCTGTTAAAAGAGATATTGTGGGGAGAAAACAGCACTGCTTTGACCATCTCACATTATATACAGCAACTAGGTTTTAGTAGTCTTTTAAGGTGGTATTGGTAGGGTTGCCCCAAATAGTCCTAAAGCTCAGAAAGTCAACAACAGAAGTTTCAAGGTGATTTTGCCTTGCCTGCCGTTGTCAGTTTATGTGTCTTTCCATTGCCACACCGCGAAAATTTGCATGTTTGTTTTTTGTTCTCTGAAAATAAGAGTTTTGTATGGAATATGAGTGTTGTAGTCATTCAGGTTGTTTTGCCAATCTTGATAAGTTTTGGGGTGAGTGATACCAAGCCTTGGAAAATGAGACTGTTGCATGGGATATTGGAAACGGTCCTCCCATACCATTTTCAAGGCTTGTATCATCACCCCAAAAACTGTCAAGAGTTGCAAACAAACCTGAAACTACAAATTATATTCTGTACGAAAACCTTATTCAGAAAGAAAGAAAAAAAAAGACGAAATTTTTTAAATGGAACGGTTCCATTGTCCCACAGGGGATTAATCTGTGGTTGCCTCCAATTGAACAGGAAGGCACATCTGTCCCCCCAATGCATGGTTCGTGTTTCTGTCGGGGCGGCGAAAAGTTGTGGGCTCAATAGTGAACGCGGATTGCGCTGCGGGATAAGAACGACAACGGGGCGTTCTATACCCGGAAATTTTTGCAAAGATGACCGAGAATTTCTTTGAATGAATATATAATTAATAATATAATATCTCGTTTCTATATAGCGCTTTTTCCACGTCGAAGACATGCTCAAAGCGCTTTACAGATATTACCCCTGATCATTAGTGACATTGTCACACCCGTACTATATAGCGCACCTCGCGATTGTTCTTCCTGATGCACCCATTCCAGTACGTCGCTTCACCGTGTCCCCCGAGGGACTTTCCAATAGGGTGACACTACGGCGCTCGCTGCTACTTCTTCACAAGTCACTTCACAGGTACCAACATTTAAAACTGGGTGGCGTGGACCATTCAGGAGGACAGCCTTTTCCAACAGCACTGCGGAAAAGTCCTCGGGCTTCCATTGGGCTCCGAAATCGCAATCAATAGTGTTGAGGCTGGAGCTCTACCGGACTGAGCTAATCCGCATCCCCTAATATTGCTTCTTTTGGCGAGGAGAGAAGGAGTCTCACTGATCACCGTTTCATCAATGTTTAACCTGAGGTTGTTGGTTCTGGGTCCATCAAAGGCATTGTCATGGAGCCCTTAAGCAGACCGTTGTACAAATTAGGGAGGCTGCTTCCGGCTAATCTTGCGAATGCATGGGATGATGATTTTTCATCATGTCTATGAAACACTTTCTCTTCTCCATTCACATCTTTGTTCTCGTCTAGGTCAGCGAAGATCCCACTTCAAGCAAGAAGTCAAAACGCCGGAAGGACAAGTCTCGTCGGGACAAGAAGGCTATCGCGATCCGCATTGATGGAAGGAAAACAGGTTTGTGATTTTCGAGCATTGAGAAGTTCATATTTTGTCCTGAAAAAAAAAACCCACTGTACATTGAAAACACTAACTAAAGTAATGTGTGTGGACAGGACCTTGAACCCCCTCCGGGGCTCTGGGCTGTTTCCTGTGGAGTTTGCAGGAAGGGAAGTTGGCAGGAACCAATCTACCGTGAGGGTCGCCAACCAGGGGTTACTATAAGCTGGGAGCCAGGCTCCGTTGGCGCCCATCAGAAGCTTTTGGCACCATGAGCTGTGAAAAGGTCTAATACATAATGGGAAAATACACACTACTCTTCTCCTCTCAAAATTGAGCCTGGTCCCATTTTCACTCAAATCCCCTTGTGCCAACAATATCACTAAAAGTGTAGCGGATCACTGGACCCATTAAAGCTGATCCGCACTATAGGTGCAAAAGATGCCCTGGGGGTGGCTGGCTGGAACCTTGTCTTAGGTAGACCCTTTGACAATCCCATGAAGATTGAGGCGGATTGCTCAGGGGGGGTAGGTAGGAGCTTTCCAGAATGCAAAACCATTGAGTGCGAGTTCGGAGCCAGTGAAAGACCGAGGGACTTTTCTCGCAGTTCTGTTGGGACCAAAGCAGGTCTCCTGGGGTCCCACGCCACCCATGGGAAAAGTGGGTACCTTGTGAGGTGGAGGTGACTTGTGAAGATTAGCGAGCGCTTTATGTGGCCAGCCCTCTTGGGAAGTCCCACGGGGGACACGATGATGAAGCGACGTACTGGAATGGTTGGTTCGGGAGGAGAGAACAAGCGAGAGGTGCGTGCTTAATATAGTACGGGTTGTGACAACGTCACTGATGATGCAGGCCCAAAACCCCCGGGTCGGTAATATCTGTTTAAAAGCGCTTTGAGCAGTCGTAAACGTGGGGAAAAAGCGCTAAAGAACGAGATATTTTATAAACCAGAGACCTATAGTTGGACAGGTTCTGCTATCTTAGTGAACTGATCAGTGCTGGCGGTGGCAGTGATGAAGCAGCTACGATCACACGCTCTCAACTACTTGGAGCAAATTAAAGGAATTGCTCCCCCTCCTGACTTGTCGGAGCCTATCACTGAGATGTGCAGATAACTATATCAGATGTAGTCCGTTAGTGCACACTGCCATGGTGATGAATGTCGGCTGTCCTAAAGAGGATCTTGCTAGGCAACGAAATGAGCAAAGAGCAAAGTAGGCTGAGGTGGATGTGTGGGGTCTTAGCTGAGGATAGAATCATTTTGAGACTCTCTGTCGTCGCGTGGACATTCCAACTTGGAATCATGGCTATGAAGTAGGAGGCTGAGATGGTATGGACATGTCAAACGTAGTGATAGCTGGACGGCAGGATAGAAGCAGTACACTGTTGAAGCGAAGAGAAAGAAGGGGTAGGAAGGTTGCCAGGACTGTGGCAAAAGTTTAAAATCTCAGTTGAAAGGGTATCTTTTTGACAGGCTTTCACTGATTTGTGAAGCACTTTTGAACTGTTTTCTTTGTGGGTTGTATTAGCGCTATTGTAAAATGCATTAAAGATTATTCATTATTATTATTAATAATAATGATATTGTAAAATTGGAAGAGAAGAGAAAAACTGGTGTGTAGTGTTCCAAGACCCATTCAGCTTCCTCTCATGCGAGATGGGGTTATGGTATAGCCTATTCTCCAACCATTGTTTGACTTGGGTCAAACCAGAGACCTGAAGTTACTTCCTGGTTGACATACCCCCTGAATAATTATTTCGGGCCATGTGGAACTGGGCAGGTGGGGGTGGGGGGGTGGGCTGTTGTCCCAAGTGCTTCAATTCAGTTTTCTTTTTCTGCACAAGAAAGGCACATCGAATGGGATGCCTACAGAGCCTGACTACTACCCTCTATACTAACAAACTAATCCCCTTCCCCCCCCCCCCACCTCTTCTTTTATCTCCTCGATAGAAAAAGGGGGAAAAGTTACAGTGCACAATTCAATTGATACTATTGTTCGGTCTGCTCACTGAATTTTGAGCAGATCCATCTGATAACACCTTCAAACTTAGGCTAAAACACACACATGTAGTCTTTGTTGTAATTTTTTTTTTTGGAGGGGGGGGGGGGGGTTGGGGGTGGTATGTGCAATAAGACTTAGTTTCTTGTGCTTGGGGGTTGCTTTTTTGTTTAGGCAATTATGGGTTCGCCCTTCCTCATGTCACTTTGTTAAAATTTTTTTTTAAAAAGTTGTGATTTGCGCTGAACAAGAATGCTCCAATTATTAATAATAAAATCCCCCCCCCTCCAGAAATGATTTCCCCTGGTCTAACAGATTCCTCAGCGCAACCTAGGGTTATCGATGCATTTTCTGGGAGCTGCTAATTCCGATCACTGTCTACAAACCCCACCCCATCTCCACTGTCTGGGCTGATCATTGGCCAAGTATTGTGCTGCCTTGTATGTAAAATTTGTGTCAGTCAAACTGTCTATTGTCAGATTTTCTGATTTCCCTGTAGGGTACTGGTATTCCAGGACTGACGGGGGTAACCGTGGACGAGAACGGCGCGACCATACGCTCCAACATCTTCTCGCCTCTCTGTGCACCTCCCTCGACATGAAGAAAAGGGAGGAGTTCATGGATAAAGCCAGCCAAGGTAGGAAGGAGGACGTTAGGATCCTACCCTGTGAACAGTGCCTAGCTGCTCAGGGGAGGGTAGGGGGTGAAAATGATCACGACACATTGGCCCAAGCCCACCTTCTGTCAAATTCCGATGACAGGGCCGGTGCTGCCTGAACAGCAGTTTTCTCTTCCTGCCCGGTCTTCGGGCTGAGCGCCAGCAACAAGCCCAGCAAGAGGCAACAGGCGACAATTTTGAAGTCCTTTGATATGACCCGACCTGGATTTGAACCCATTTACTGGGAGGAAGGCTGATGCTCTACCAACTGTGTTACAAGTGTAGTTGATATGTTTTCCATCCCTTCACTTCAGTCATGGGATCATATCAAGTTATGTTGCATGGATGTAACACTTTGCTGGTTAACACAAGGCTAATACTCAGTATTGTGTTCCCCATATTGAGTAGATTCTTTTTGTGTCGGGTTACCAGAGGGGGAAGGGCAGCTGCAGGTGAGCTCTGAATCTCCACCCCCACTCCCTACACACACAGACACATAGACATGCTGTATTTTGTACTTATTGCCCTGATGGCACTGAATGAAAACATGGACAAAGTGTCCCCCATTCTGAATATTGAAAGTTCAGGGGGTAGGAGGGGGGAGCTCCCCCCCCCTCCCCCCGCACAGACACTGTATTCAATCCCCTGATGGATGAAAGGTGTACAAAATGGGTATTACCAGTTGGAACCCCCATTCTAAATATGGAAAGTTCAGGGGGTAGGAGGGGTGAGCCCCCCCATACAGACTGTATTCCAGATGTCCCAGAGGGGTAAAAATTACAGAAGTGGGTATCACTAGTTGAAAACCTTCCATTCTGAATGCTAAAATCTCATCGTTTTGACTTCCAGTCCATCGTTAACTGAAGACAGTCCTCTCCCGTACGCAAGGCCCTGGAGAAGGCCGGGCGATCGTTGAGATCCAGAGCACGACCACTGGGATGGTGCAAGCGAAGCAGGTGATCCTCCTTAGGAGAAACTGATCCTGGGTAAAACCACCATACCCCCCCACCAACTCCACCAACCCCCCCTCCCACCCCCACTCTCATCCCCGATCTGGGCTTTGTCATACTGACGACGAGTTCAAACTGGCAGCCACTTGCCTCACACATGCCCATGATAGTCTCTGTAGCTACAGCTGACCACTCGTATTTCCTGCTAGGACAATGCTGTAGTTTCAGGTCACTCCCACCCACTCCCACCCCTACTCCCACCGCATCTTCACTCCGCTGAATCGTCTCTCATTCCTTGACGGGAGGTCAAACTAGCCACAGTTGCATCAACCCATTGCCATAGACTCTTTGGTATAGCTGACCACGTTGTTTTTCCTGTCATCGACCTATTGCTGTTATTCGTGGCCATCCTCGGGCTGTCTGGGTACTTGCATGCACCAACAGGGCTGTACAATTTTCTCAAACCCTGAGACAATGTTTGATGACACATGACCATCTTGCAAGTACTTTGTTCTCTAATGGAACATATTCTGACAGCAGTTTACTCCCACAGTAAAAGAAAGCGTCCATTCCCATGGCATTTTCCCCATGTGTAACAAGACGATTCCTCCGCTCAGAAGGGCTCGAACCAGGATGGTTGTCTTGGCTTCTGCTATGTACCGAAATATGCTACTCACCAAATGGACGACCATCCTCGCCATCATTCGAGTAGTCACTGTCCAGTTATCCACAGAGGAGGGGGGGGGGGGTAGGGGGAAGACACGCAGAGAGGGGGGGGGTAGAAATGTCTGTGCTTTTAAGTTAGTACGTGGGATTTTATACCCTGCCATATGCTGTTTTTTCAGGACAAGTTTTATGCGTTGACTGCCAGTCGGCTGACCTTTTGACCTTTTACTCGACAGGTCCAAACACGACATGAGGAAATCGGGGAAAACTTGCCAGGATAGGTCTCGGAGGAGACCCTCAGACTTTCCTCCCGCTACCAAGATCGCTGGATCTTCCCTATGTGGTATGTCTATAGTCGACGATGGCATTGAATGGGTGTAGGACAACTGCAGATGATTTATTGGAAAGGATGATAAAATAGCTGGATAAAAATTGAATGCTTCAGTCCAAAACTGAAGTTCATTGTATGTAAGTTACGTTATTGGAGTTATAATCCTTTGAAATTTGTGTATTGTGAAGCATGTTGTATTGACAAGATCGAAGACGTCCCATCATGCAATTAATAAATGAGTCACACTTGCCCACAACTCTGAAGATATTCTTCATTTCTATTGAAATCAAACATTAATTTCACTTCGAAATGCATTTAGTCCATAGGAGAGGATTTGCTGTAGTGGTTGGAGTGTTGATGGTTACTTTGGTGAGAGAAAGATTGACAGCATTCTGCTAAATGTCGACGTATTCAACAAAAATGAAATAAGAAATACATACATCTTTTCGTGTTGTCCATGTGTGACGTATGCGTTATTGTGCGAATGTGGTTCTCCCCAATTTCTCTCCCTAAATGGTCAAAAATTTGAAGGCGGATAACTCCACGTAGGAACAGCGTATTGAAATGGGGTTTGGACCGATAGGAATAGAGTGTTCACATTTCGTTTTTCCATTATAACCTTGTGTCACCAAGCTGCAGTTGTCCTCTTAACAGCCCCGCCTCAAGGGAAGTTTTGTAGATGAGAGACGGTAGTTAATTAGGATGAATACGGTGATCATAGTCTGTGCATCCTGTTAGCGCAGGGCAGAAGAGTGGCAGAGTGGTATCAGGGATGTTCTGCCTAGCAAACATGAGCCCCGCATTACTGGAAGTTTGATCCCCGGGTGGCTGTACTTGCCTCGGGATGGGCAGGGCCCCCTTGTCTTACTCATGGCCTTGAGTGCAGTGGACTTTCCAAGTCCTGGGGGCTGTTCGAGAGATGGAATAAGTCTTGTGGGTCGGCTGGGAGCATGGCTGTCACACGACATGGAAACCTAGCTCCTGGCGAAAGCTTACAGTTGAGTAGCAAACTTTTCTGTGTCACTCCAACACAAACAACCCCTTCTGTTGGAACACAGAGGATATCATGGAGAATGGAAAGCTGTTCATAGGGATTCAAAAAACCCCATTTCAATACGAGTTCCGATGTGGAGTCATTGCCTTCAAGTATGCAGAGTAATATTACGCAGGAACTTTGTGTTGCGACGACGCATCCAGTTTTTCTTTTCAGCTAATATATTAGCTTCCTCATAATCAGTCCTGCAGTTGTCCTTGTAACATGATGAGTAAACCATGCCCTGATGGAGGACGCCCATAATTATTATTTATATGCATGTTTTCCGTTATGAGCCAATGACTGAGCACCATTATTCGCTGGTTTGGGTCTGGTCAGAGGTCAATCTTAGGGTCACTGGAGATGAAAGCTTTCGTCCATTTGATAAGAAATTTAGCGAGGTGTTCCTGTTTGTTATGTACATCAAGATGTGTTTCTATTGTGGAAAAGGGATACTCGGCCAAAATGGGATAAGTACTTGTGGAATGGGATACTTGTGAAAAATGGGGGTGGTACCTGTAGAATGAAGTGTACGCATGTTGCCAATAAGGGGTACTTGACCTTGTTTGTACATGTTTGGTTATAGCAGTAGAAATGGGTCAAAGAACAACTGGACATTGTGCCGTCTTGATTCGTGTGTGCTCACCTGCACATATAAGTGATTGTCGTCGGCAAACAGGGTGCATACATTGAACAATAAAAACAATGCTGCACCACTGCGGCCTGGACTATCTCCTGATTGGCCAATGACAGAAACATTCACCCAAAGCTCTAACTAAAGTAAAAGCATCCCATCATCCACACGCCTAAGTTTCCTTTCCATTTTGTTTCAGCACTTGGTCACGCGATCGTCCAAGCTCTCTGATTAGGAAAGCTCTCCCGCGGTCGGAGTCTCTGGTGGAATTCGCGATCTCCAGGAATATCTCGCTTCAAGCGCTTCTTCTTCCTTGATGAGGTCATTCCAGACAGGAATTCCATTCACCATAACTTATCATTCCTCAATTAGTCCCCCCCCCCCCCCCTCTAACTCACTCCTACTCTCGTGAGAAAGGGAAATTGGCAGAGGGAAAACCGGCACCATCTTGAAAACATCCAAAAAAGGTATACAAGGTTCGCCAGTGTTTTTTGTTCTTCCTCTATTTAGTCCGCAAACCAGCTGTGCGTGATGTCTGATATGCACAATCAGCCCATTTTCTGTCCTGTCCTCGTCCTCTGGGTTCTCAATGTTTGTGTTTTTCTCCTAACATGTTCACCAACACAAGCACAAGGTGGACCATCAATGTTGGGAACTGTGAAATACCTCTTCTACATAAGATCAGGTTGGATTACAAAATATTCTCACACTCTTCATAACCCTTGACTTTGAATCCCTAACATCCTGTGGGAACCATCAGTCCACTTTCATGTCCATGGACTGATGGTTCCCCAGGATGTTCAGGGATCAAAGTCAAGGTTATCATGATGTGCGATGAACAGTTTTGTAAACACTGTGAAAATCTCAAAATGCTCCTACTACAGTTAAAGTTGGATTGCCACAGTAACTCTTTCAGTGTTATCATGAAACCTAGGGGGTGTCCAGGGATTGAGGTCAGAGTTCATTAAAGGGGATTAGGGAACTATCATGTTAAACCAACAAATGGAAGATTGTGGTGATATCCCGGTTGCATCCCCTTATCCTCTCTCACAAGTCCCCCTGTATCTCCTCTGTTCCCTATCGTCATTTCTGCTAGGACTGGTAATTTCTGCAGTATTCTCTCTATAGAGTGATATGGTCACATATCAGTAGAAAGTATGCATGTAGCATGCAGTGACAGTTACAGTATAATAAGATCAATCCTTGTGTAACAGAGCATCTAACCTTCTAACCCCACACCTCCCCCCCCCCCCCACTCTCCCTGCATACATCCCCCACCCACCCAGGGTCCCCCCCCCCTTGGCTACTTTCCCTGAGGTATTTCTTTCTCTGTTCTTCTCCAGGGTGACGAGGAGGAGGAGGATACTACATCCTCTGTACCCAGCGATGACGAGGGCGAAATGAGAGAGGATGCCTTCAGGAATGTGAGTAGATGATTCATATTCCATTCATACTTGATGATAATCCCGGAATGTTGATTAGTCGATTCAGCTGGGTCAGCTGACGGTGCATGACTGCGTTTTAGGCACTGCGTTTATGCCGCATTAGATCGGCACGGGCAATTACCCGTTGTATGAAATTTTGATTGTTGCCATGTCACGCGCAGCACTTTACAACCCTACTCAAATATTGGCTATGGTAAAGGGATCCTTTTGCATCACGTGTCACAAGTTGGGCACAATTACCAGTGCCACGAATAGAAGAACAGAACGTGCATGTAACATTTACGCAAGTAGAGTAGATAACGCGTGCGATGGAATGTGTGTCACGTGCAATGTAATGCAAATCAGACAATTATTTTGAGACAATTATTTAGAGACGTATGCGTAGACATCGTGTTACATGCTTGGTGCGCACCTATATTTCTCCAGATTCAAGAGACCACGTATTGTTGTTGTTAATTTATTTTGATGTTTATTTTAACCATATACAAGACTCCTTGCGATGTCACCAGGGGTTTCTATTTCATCATAAAGTGGTGGTGAAACTGTGGTCGTTTGTGCGATAATACAAATGAAATTTTGGCGTTGTAATGATGAACAAGGTTATCAACAGGTCGATTGTGTCTCATCTACAGAATAATGCACTACCTGGGGGTTTATTCTAGTCATAAAACTGACAGACAATAATCACAGAATTGGCAATCTGTCAAACGTGGGGCATGCCTAACACATCAGTTCACAGCGATGCCTCTGTGCAAATCACGGAGCTGCAATTAGGCCGTTCGATGCTGGCTATTTTTACATTGGGTGCATCCCAGCACTGCCTATTTTTGTCTCGCCTGAACAAGTTCATTCATGTGTATGAATTTGGCTTCTTTCATGCAAATGATCAAGTTTGTTGGATTCCCATGAAACAATCTTGATGTGGTCCACCATTGGTCCTGAGATATAAAGATGGGTCAATGGAGTGGAGGTATTGTGCCTATTTGCCAAAATAAACAGTTGTAGTCACATTCCCGACAAAACCTTAGTAACTCCTGGGAAACATGGTCAAATCATTCCTTGTGAATTTGAAATTAGTCACTGATTTGTGAGCTGTTCCTGTTCCATGCAATACCAAAATCTGAAAGCAACACATGGAATGCCTTGTGATGTTTGCATGGTGACTGCTGGAGAGAGACCCTGATCGTGGCCCACCAGCGAGACTCTGGGGGCGATTGCCTTATTTCAGATACACGCCATTTTTTTAGTAGAATTGAATGCTTTCTCCCATAGCACCTATCTACTCCCTGCGCGGACACGACTGCCTTCACCCGAATCCTCCGACACTTGCTTTGAATTTTCAAATGTGAGCCCCCTGCATGATATCTATACCGGTTGAAAGATTTTTTGTTGCGACCTGTCTAACTGTAGAGTGGCCGTGATGAGAGAAGGTACTTCAACAGCTACAATGATTTATTCCTGGCCAAAACTCCTGACCACTATAGTCACCCTTGGCACGGTGCAGAGATATAGGCGATGTCGACTAGAGTCACATATGGCATTGGGAAGGGTTATTTATCAAATTCATCGGACAAAGATGTTGCTTTTGTAAAATCTGAACAGGGCATGCATATCCCCAAGAAAGAGAGGTTTTTAATATGGATGACGGAATGGTGCCCTCACAGAATTCCAACAAAAAGCAACAACAAACTAAACATTGTCAGGCTGGGTAGGAGGTTGACCTGTGTATCCCACTTTGATGAATCGGTGGATGGATAGATAGATGGAGGACTATTAGGGCATCCAGTCGCAAAATCACATACACATGACCGTATGAACTTCAAAACAAACTACAGGGAGAATGGTAAGACGATCACACTGTCCATACACATGTATAAGAAATGTGAAAAAGTGATGGAAATATCAGATATGAGAAATTTCTGTTGATCATAAAGAGGAATCGCAAGTTCACTCCCTCTTGATAACAAACAAAATAATACAAAAATATGTGTAATGTATAATACATGTTTTGAGACCACAAAAATATGAGGACATAATACTAATGATACTATCTCCTTCTTAGATGTGCTCTTCATTTCTAATTTAGATATCAAATCAAGTATCACACCCTGATCATCCGTGCTTGTCACACCCGTCTATACAAAAAACTCACAAACCTCCGGCTTGTTTCCTCCAGACGCACCATTTCAGTACATCACATTTTTTCGCGTCCCCCTGGGGGACTTTCCAATAGGGCTGCTCGCTTCTCTTCACATGTCACCTCACAGGTACCCACTTTAACATGTGCGTGGCGTGGACATTTCAGGAGACAGGCCCTAGCCAGCAGCTCTGCGGAAAACGTCATCAGCTTCCAATTGGCTGCAACTCAAATCAATGATTTGGAGTTGAAGCAGCTCCTATACCGACTGAGCTAAATCGCCTTCCTTTTGAGGGATTTGATTATGAGGGGCACTGTCACAATGCCTTGTACTGGCAAGAAATTAATAATGAGGACTTATAGAGCGCTAATGCAATGCCTTTGGGCACTTTAAAGAGCAAAAGAAACATAGAGCAAGAAAAAAACGAATAAGCAGAGGAAAAAACAGGGATGAAACACACAGCAAGACATACAGGAGAATCAGTCAGAGGAAAGTGCTGGAGCGAGAGAGAAACATTGTAAGACTAGACTTGAACGTAATTACATTGGAGCCAGACGGACAGAGTCAGTAAGGGTAATTCCCACAAGGAGGCAACAGCAAGGCGAATGAACGTCCACCGTAAACTTGGTGGAGAGCGAACCATACTTTTGAGCTGTTGCTTGGAGATGACCTATGTTCTGAAAGAACATGCGCTGAATAAGCTCTGAGATGAAACTAGGAGCCATGCAATTGATTGCTTTATTGAGTAGAAGCAATTCAGAAAGCAATTCTCTGCCTTACTGGGAGCCAGTGAAGCCTGTAATAGGCAGTGAGTGTATGCTCATGATGAGGAACATACAGAGAATAAGACGAGCAGTCAATGTTTCTGCACTCGCTGGAGCTTGTTAATAAGATAAGTCCAGGGACGCAATAACCAGGAATTACAAGCATCCACCTGATGTGACAAAAGCATTGTGGTCTTCTGATCGATGGTGCTGGCGTTCCTAACATTCTAATTGGTCAATCAGGGCGGCTTTACAAATGGTTAACAATAAGCATACCCTATTCCCACAGTAACTCATTGACAGGATGAGAATGGACCTTGGCTTTACTTCCTGTCCATCATCTCCTAACAATCAAAGTCGTCTGCTTGACGGCTATATACAGTCCAGCTGTTGCTTTAGGATGTTCCATGACAAAATTGATTTTACATTCCTGCGTTGCAACGAGTAACTCATCATGATAACATTGACTGAAGTCCCCAGGGACGACAAATTGGCTTGCGTGTGTACACGCCCTTCAGCTTAGGCCTATAACCATGTGAGATGCATGTTCGAGGTGAAACAATAACCTGGTGTCTGAATACGTGTAAAGAGAAAAAGTGACAGCACCACAGGGCAATAGCTAATGGCACGAACAGCGGACACGACAAATGTCCTAGTTGCTTGTCTAATAGAGGTGGGAGGATAGCGATAAGTGTATGCCCATGGTAGACTCACCTGTATGAAGGGGTCCCCCCCCAAGCTCCTGTAAACGGGATGGGGGGGGGGGGGGTGTTGGCATCCATGAGTTGATTCCTAATGTAGAGTGAACCCCATCTTCTTCAACATTTTATTGCAGTCATTATATACCCTCAAACTTGCAATGTTGAAATTTGTATTACATGGCACAACATAGCATTCTTCACCAGAATTGAGATCCTGTCATACTGAAAACCAGCAATTTGTCTATTTGTTTCTCTTAAATCTAAAAGTAATTCTCCTTGAAGAATAATCTGGTTCATAGTTTGTCAATTTGAATGTCCTAGCAATATTTTGGTTTGCCCCATCGATTCAGTTGCCCTCCTCTGTCCCTTGGAAGACCGTTTAGGCACATGTTACTTGCTCACCCTGGATTCCTACACTCAATCAATTCATGGGCAGGCATTTACTAACTAAATTTGTAGGAGGGTAAAACCGCCCACGTGTATATCACTGCTTTTGAGCAATCATTGGGGAAGAGATAGTATCTAACACCCCATAAAGACCCCCATTTGGTTCAGAAGGAAACCAAGATAAAAATCATCCACCAAGGCCACATGAATTATGCGAAGGACCCACGAGGCTTGGATGAAATGATTCTACCTTTGGAGGAACCAAAAGTAGCTACCACATCACCAAGTTTTGTTCAAATCTGACAAAGTTTGGAAAAATTGCATAAATGTCGCAAAATTGACCTCGATGACCTTGAAATGAACCTCCACAGTTTGTCGGGATCAACTAATAGCCTACCCACCAAGTTTCGTTGAAACTCTGACAACAGTTTGAAAATCGCCGCAATTTCGCACAATTTGACCTTCATGACCTTGAACAGACCTCCACATTTTTGGGACAAATATAGTCCCACCCACCAAGTTTCGTTGCAAATCCGACTAAACTTGAAAATTTCGCGTAAATTATGCAAATTGCGAGCCCCCAGCATGGCAGCGATGCCCACTTTCGAACTCATCCGAGATTCCACTAGACGGGACAGTTTGTACCAAGTTTCAGGTCAAGCGTATAAAGCGTAAAGAGCTATTGCGCTAACGACTAAAGTGTCGGCAGCGGCAGAGCCTGGAAGGCGGCGGCTACACACTCCACAACCATAAGATCCCCGGACACTTCCAGTTTGCAAAAGGGGATTAGATGACACTAAAACCAGTCCATTGAAACATGTCATTGATATCAACCAGCTATGCTGGTTGAGCGGTAAGCCACAGTCGGCCTATCTTTTATATATCCGTCTGTCTGTACTGTCTGTAAAAAAAAACAAAACACTTTGCATTTTGGGCTCAATCGATGGTTGACCAAACTTGGACACACTGTTGTATGTGACATCTTCGACTTTCTAAGGCCAAAGTCAAAGGTACTTGAAGGGGGGTGTCGGGACAAGTGGTGATAACCCGTAAATGCTTCTCTACAAGTTAGATTGGATTTTCTGTGATAATTGGTCAGTGTCACCATGAGGGCTCCCACCCTCTATGGAATGTTCGGGATTGTAGTTAAAGGTCATTTTTAGAGGGGCCATGATGCATGATGGAGCGCTTTTGAAAGAAAACTGGAAATATGCAAATATGCTCCTCTACAAGTTAAGCGATTTCCATAATAATTGAGCAGCGGTGAAATGGATTAGTGTGTACCGCGTGGTGTTACCAGGGATTGAGGCCAACTCATTAAAGGGGCATATGAGCTATCATATGAAAAAATGAAATTAATCCTTGCAGGTGTCCTTGAAGCCGGCATAAAAAACTTAAATCGCAAAATGCCTTTTCTCCTATAAATTGAGTTGAACTCATGTTAATGGGTCAGTGTTACCATGGATTAGTGCTACTTAGATGGTGTTTATAAGGTCAAAGGCCATTAGAGGACAACTGCAAGCTTGGGTACAATAGATGGTTTATATCAGGGTTATTCAGAGAAATAGAAAACGTATCTATGGTCCCAACCCCATTTCAATTACGATGTTTCTATGTGATAGTTTGGACAATTATGCAGAGAAATTAGGGAAAATCCCATTTGACAACAACTATAGGCATGATATCACACTTGGACAACCTGGGGAAAATAGTCATGTAGTTCATTGGTTCATTTGTGAATAAGTCAACATTTAGCAGAAGTCTTTGTTGTCTTTCTCTCACCAAAGTGACTCACCGACACACCAACCCCCTACAGCAATCTCTCCCATAGACTAAATGCTCTTTCGAAGTGAAAATGACTGTGATGAATTTGAATGGAAAACAGGACTCTTTGCAGAGGGTTGTGGGCAAGTATGAACATTATTAATTTCGATCGGCGCAATACACATGCACAAACTTCACAGGACCTAACTCCATAACGGAAGTCGTATAACTTGGGGTTTGACTGACGCATTCCGTTTTATAAAAGCTAATTATATGCCCATTTTAAATTATCCTGCAGTGTTACTCTAAAGCCGAATAAACAAGCATTACTGCGTTCTTCTCCTACAGGTTCTATGGATTTCCATGATAAAATTTTTTGGGGGGTTTTACGTTATATGACTAGTGTTCTAGAAAAGTGTTCAGTGATTTTGGGTCAAAGGTCTTTGAAGGAGCATAATAAGTGGAGGCAAAAAAAACGTACTCTCCTACCTATTAGGTGGATATGGAGTCGGTTTATTAACTCCTGAAGCCAATTTCTCCGAGAGCATGAGGTGGAAAGTGTGCTTGATGCTGTTGTTTTCGATTGCAGAGATGAGATTAGATTCCAGGAAGCATAATCGTTTTCTGAATAGAGGGGAATGAGCACGCATAGGCGAAATTATCGCTGTACAAAAGTGGGTCGATGCCCATTATCACAATAAAATTCTATGGAAATTTCTCTCCCAAAAGCCAAGAAAGTCCGTATACAGGAGCTGCTGCATTTCTATGGTCGTTAGGTTGACATCATTAAATAGTTTGTTTGATTTATTAGCTTTTATACCAATTGAAAATAATTGATTTTACATTTATACTGCACCCAGATCGGCACTTGGTATCCTACTTTTGTGTGAAAATCGTGCAAATTGTCCGAAGATTAGGTGGGATTTGGTGATTACTTGTCAGTTTTTGTTATTTTACAATCACGAAACTCGGGGTTTGAGGTTCAAGGATTTGAGGTCAGAGTCGTCCAAGGAGTATAATGCACTGGTGAGTGCATGACACACCCCTACTACCTCGGGGCAAGGTGGCCATTGGGTCATTTGTAACGATTGTGGTCGGTCACTGAAATTGACTGATGGGTGAGTCATTTTTGTTTCGAAATGTACAGCAGGGTATGTTGCTCATGACTTTGGGGTGTGTCACTTTTCATGATATGTCAGTCACAAAAGTGACGAGGGGTGGTGGTTTGTACCCAGCTGCACGGTGTCAGCAATAGTAGAAAGACAGAACGAAACTGTAGTTATTTTGACCCACCCATAACTTGCAATGACAACCGTCCCGGGTAGTATGGTGCTCCATGCATTGACAAGTGCTTAATAAGCTATTGCCATATTCATTCTAGTAGGAGCCTCATTCGAATTCTTGACCAACTTCTAGATTTTTGTGTCCTAATGAATTTTTTGTGATACAGTGCCATTATTGCATAACTCTTAACAATCTCTCTGAATTGCGACGTTTTAGATGACCCAGCAGAACAAACCACTAATGAACGTCTGCATACGCACGGGAACGTATGTGCTACAGTGCATAACACCAGATAATGCACTGAGAGCGTGCGCATGTATTGTATTAAACAGAGCCTTTCCCCTCCCTAAATTCTTCATACCTACTTTTACTGTTTAATCCAAGTCACCGAGTGAGAAAAACAACAGTCTAGGCCCATAATGAGCAATGTTTCTCTCATTTTTGTATGCAGCCTGAACTGTCAATTGATGAAGAAAACATTCCATAAATGTGTTACTTGCTGACAATGTTCAAAATTATCCGAAGTCACCGTTTAAGTCTCTGGTCAGGCGTACTGCGCTTGTTTAGTACCCCGCACGATTTGAAAATATGAATCCAAATGGGAAATGAAAAAAAGAAATATCCATCTAACGTATCCAAAAACTAGTGTTGTAGTTGTCTAAACAATTCCCAATCAATCAATGAGTAATTTTCCACCAGGCATGGCGTTTCCCGTATTTAGTAAAAGAGAGAATTCGATTGCGTCAATCAACGTTACAATCGAGCCCCGCGACGAATCCGCACAGGCGTTTGTTAGGCAATCACTGATTGGTTAAAGATATCCTGGCACATATGAGTGAATGGGCTGATCCGGAGGTTAACAAAGTCAAACGCCGTTTTCAACAGGCTAAATATCACTGCTCGCAACGTCATAATCGGAGAGCTCGAGGGTCCTTAACATAATTGTGGAGTCCTAGTCTGTCAAAGTTTAATATGGCTAGCACTATTTTCTATACTGCTCATATTATGGGGAGGGGTCATTCTCGTAATCCACATTACTTCAGTAGCAGTATGGTTCGTGATGGTCTCATTATGAAATTGAATCAGTTTGAAATGTTTGAAAGTTCCAACATGTGGGGAGCCAGGGGAAGGGGGGGGTGCTTGTGGTTTATGATCCACAGGATCGTTCCTTCTCAAGTTGATTCCATACTTCCTCTCATACATATACCAGTGCTGTCCTTTGGTCTTGCCAGGCGGAGACTCGGCGTCCTGTCTTAAACTAATTGCTTGGATTGGGTAAAAAACGGTTGACTCGGTAATGAATTAACAATCGATTGCGGCTCATGCTCCACAAGTCCATTCACTCTTCCTGGGGGCGATGTTATAACTGGAGGCACTCCGCTTGCCCTCCTTAAACTCTTTCTCGTCCCCATGTGGCCATGGGCGTTCAACATACATGTTGTAATGGGGGGGGGCAGTTGTTATGGTTTATGATCAACTGGATCATCACTTCTTGGGGGTTATTGTTATCACTGGGTGCACTCAAGCTACAAAAAGTTTGGTGGGTGGTCATGGAAGTCTGGCCATCATTGATATATAGGGTTCTGGGAAGTTAAGGCCTTTTAAGGGTCACATGTAATCCCTGGTCTTGCTCAGCTCTTTCATTATCAGCATAGACATGTGAACATATGGTGATTCCAAGAGCACCCTATGGTCGTCTCACAGAATGCTGCTTCTATCATGTAAGCCCCCCCCTCTACTTTTTTCCCGGTCATTGAACCCCCAGATGATAAGACAATCATTCGTCAGGAATGGAATAATGGAGTGTATTTAGGTGTGTGATATTGCACCAAAATGTAGGTATGTATATGATGAAAATAGAGAATTATGTCAAATATTCAGTGTGTGTCTATAGGATTATCGCACCAAATTGCAATTGGGAGGGGAGAGACACCCCCTTCTCTTAGACCCCTCCCTTCTTCCCTCCCAGGTCAGTCATCACTGTTCAGCCCCCCTCCCCACCCTCAAACTACCCTCTGATGCCACCGTCCTCTAATTTATCAAGGTTGCGAAGGAATGGAACCTTGTAAGAACGATGCAAGCAGTAGGGGTTCACTAGATCGTATTCACCTACCTATTTGGGAAACCTATCAGATTTAAATCTCTTTTTGACCCTCAACAAAAATTTGTTCCCAAAATTGTCTAAGACCCCAAATTCTCTCCAGTACTGTTCCGCTATACTCATAAATCCCATCACAAATGGCTGCTGCTGTGCTTCAATCCCTGTCTGTGTTTCAAAATATTAAAGGACAACTGCGGATGGAATTTAGAGAGGCTAATATACTAGCTGGAGAAAAACTGAATGCCGTCAGTCCAAACCCGAAGTTCATACGACTTTCCGTTACAGATTTAAGTCCTTTGAGCTTGTGCCTTGGTGTTGCGCAAATGAAAAGCATCACATCATCGATAATGAATGATGTCATACTTGCACAACCCTGCTAACAATCTTTGTTTTTCTATTGAGATTCACGCATTATTTTCACCTCAAAAAGACACCTTGCTATGGAGAGGATGTTGTAGTTGGTTGTAGGTGTTGATGGGTACTTTGGTGAGAGAAAGACAATAGAACCTATGCTAAATGTTGACTTGTTCAACAAAAATGAAACAGTGAATACATGACATCACCCTCCTGGGTCGTCAAAGTGTGATGATGCCATGCGTTACTGGCAATTGGGATTCTCCCAATTTGTTTGCATGAGGCCAAACTTTGAGGGCCATTAACTCCACATAGGATCATGGTATTAAAATGGGGGTTTGGACCTATAGCTTACCATTCTTCCATTCTCCATGATATAACCTCTGTTGTATCCAAGCCTGCAGTTGTCCTTTAAGGCGCCCCGTAAGGAACTAATAGCATTCACTACTAAATTCTGTCTGCTGCCTCGACAAGATCAGGCATGAGATGGCTCCTTCCTCAGGGCAGGATGTCTCTCTACAAATATTGATATAATTTAGGCACATTCAAGGCCAATCTCTCACCGACTGAGGTATGGAGGGGAGAGGGGCCCTCACTATGAATAGTTTTACTGCTGGAGTGGTCAAAACACAGTTGAAATCTGTGAATCTTACTGATTTCCGTTTAAAATTCTGTGAAAGTTTGGCAGTGAGTCAAAATTGCCATTCACATCCATTTCGAAAATCGGGGTGAGCCGAATTCCCTTATTTGCAGTACAGAAGCCCCTCTGTTAAACTACTGCTTTGAAGGCAGTGTGTCAAATTAGTGAAACACTGCGTGAAAACGTGTCATACCGGCCTTAGAGGAAACACTATCCACGAGAGTTACAATATTTCATCCGGAGTTTTACACTCATAACCGTGTAACTGTTCATAGAGTTTGTTGATATATAAGTATGCATTTGGCGGCAATTATGCCAGGGCTGAGATATTGTTAGCGGCATGTTGATATATCGATTTATGTGCCTTAAGATTCCCTGTCGAAGACAATCAGTGAACCTGGACCGGGTTACGTCATGCCCACGGCCTAGGCCATCTGCCAGGACCCCTAAGGCGCCCCTTGACATCCCACACCCATTTGTGGCAATTTGGTTTAAACCCCCCCAGGTGAATTGGTTTAGACTCTCAGGTAGTGTTTTTGTCCTTTATCACCAGTATGTTTTAATTGATGAGTTTGTGGGATATCCTCAATGAATAGATTGTTTTTCAAGTTTCATCACGCCCTCCTTGTTTGTTTGTTTTGTTTTCTTCTGGCTCTATAGGTCCAAAACACAAGTGAGGATACAAACAAATAAATACGTAGTGACAAAACAAAAGACAGATCGAACAATAGAGTCACGGGAGCAACACTCATCAGGCCACACGGAATGGCCCAATTCCAATGGGATCCCACCCACAACAATTGCACAATCAGGAGCAGACAACCCAAAATCATACAAAAGACAAAACCTAACCCACTCCACCTCTCCCAAAACACCCATCAATAATGGCTGAAAGAGGCAGGCATTTAACATCAAATGAGGTATATTCCTTCAGTTTAGGACAACTGCAGGCTGGATACAACAGAGGTTATATGAATGGAAGAGAATGGAAAACTGTACTACTAGTCCAAACCTCATTTCATACGAGGTTCCTATGTGGAGTTATTGGCCTTCAAAGTTTGGGCCAGTAGGCAGAGAAATTGGGGAGAATCCCAATTGAGGCAATAACGCACTGACATCACACATAGACATACACATGGACAACACACATAGACAACACAGGAAATTATGTCATGTATTTGATTGTATTCTTATTTTGTTGAATAAACTCACCACATTCAGAACCACACCCGTTCTGTCTCCCTATCTCACACAACCCCCCACTAACCCATGAACACCTACCAACCAACTCCAGCAATCCTCTCCAATAGCAACTAAATGCTTTTCGATGTGAAATTAATGTTGAATTTCAATAGAAAACAAAGAATGTTTGCAGGTGTGCAAGATGACATCATTTATATTATTGCATGATGGGATGCATTTCGATCTTGTGCAATAGACATGCTCCACAATACACAAACTTCAAATGACTATAACTCTGTAACAGAAAGTCCTATGAACTTTCGGTTTGGACTGATGCATTCCATTTTTTTCCAATCAGCTATTAATTAGCCCCTGTATAAATATCCTGCAATTGTCCCCTTAAGAAGCATTGAGAGATTCAATAGACCTGATCTTTTCAGGAAGAGCATTCCAATCATGGATAGCAGTAGCACAAAAGGTGGAACCAGCCACCCTTTGATCACAGGAACATTGAACTTAACGAGTGATTTGCTGACAAAATCATATTCCGGGGCAATCTGTTAATAACAGCTGAGGATTAATGCAGTCACTCAGGATCATCTGTAAATTGCTGAGTCATTTTGGAATGTGCTAGTATAATATTAATAACCTATGTTGTATAGCACAGAAAAAGTACTTTATAGGTTTATTATATTATTCATTATTGATGCTGAAAGTGCAAAAAAATCACTAACACATGTGCAAATGTACATTTAGTTGGTTTGTAGCTAGGATGTGGTCCACAATGGTCACTCCAGAAGGGCGGAGGGCGTTCATTTCACTTTGATTAGTTGGGGTGCATGCTTTCTTGAAAAGAGGAGAGATATAAACAATATTAATAGATACAGAAACAGTATTTTGCATTCTCATTGATCTGGAGGAAGCTTTTGAGTCGCACGCGAGGTTATCTGGTGGGGCATGCGACAGTTGGACTATGAATAGTAGAATGCTCATTCCTGTTTTAAGTCTATGTACTGTACGAGAATGTTAGGAGTTGTGTCAGAGTCAACAGCTCTTCAGTACTAATTTTGAGGTGGAGGTAGGCGCGCACCAAGGTTTGTTGTTCATTAATGGTCTTTCGAATCTTTGTCTATGATTTGGAAACTGGTTGCCCTTGGACGATTATGTACTCCGATGATCTTTGCTCATTGCTGAAGCTATGGAGGATTTAGTTGAGAATTTGGAGAAATGGAAGGATGGTATAGAGTGTATGAGACTGACTTATTAAAAACTAAAGTTCTGGTTAGTAGTCCTGCTGGGGTCCCGGCCATTAGCTCTGGTACTTGGCCCTGTTCTTCTGCAGGGAGGTGTTTCAGTAATTCCCCTAATTTTTGCATTACGTTAACACTGGGTCACAAAGTTTTTAGTTTCAAAGTAAGTTTAGAAAAAACTCTGTTTCTAAAATTTCAAGTGTAAGCATTGTATGAGAGAAGTTTCTTTTAATCAGCCAGTGTCAGTGCCATAGCATGGAGCCCCTGCCGTGGAGTCTTGTAGAATTCAGCTATTTAAGCGATATGATTAGTGCAGGGGGGTGTGGGGTGGGGGAAAAGAACTGGCAGGATCAGAAGTGGCTGGGAAAAGTTCAGATAGTTGTTGCCTTTACTCACTTTCAAGTATTTTTTCCACTAACGCATGAAGTTGTTTTTTTTAAGCTTGTGTCAAGGGTGTTGTGGTCTTATGGTAGTGAGCCTTAGGCAGTTAAAGAAGAAGATCGGACTAGACTTGAGAGAAATTATATGAGAAACTTAAAACAATGTGAATGAATTTCCCCTTATCCTCTCTCTGTTCATGCGAATTTGGGCCTATACTTGCGCAGCGGCATAATTGGTTCCCGTGCAGCGTAGCAATCTATTACAGTAAAGTCTTCACAGATGCCAAATGGTGATTGCCAGATAGTTATTGTCATTTTATTTTAAAAATTCAAATAAATAAATAAACTTCACAAATTGAAAGTGAATTTCACTTTAGCCGGGCTGTGCGAAAAAGATCAAATTGGGTTTTCTTTGACGCTAAATGGTGAGGGCCAAATGGCCATTTTTCAATTCATAAATTAAAATAAACTTCACCAAGAATACCACTTTAGCAGTTCATGCCATTTTAGATTAAGTGAAGTGGGCCACTGACCTTGCGGCCAGGGGTGTCGAACGTGCCCTTGCCCAGAATAGAGTGGAGGAGGGTGTGCCGTCAGAGTTCCCTGTCAACCCATGCAGGCATGGGCTATTGTCATAAAACTGTACATGATGATGATGAAGAATTATCCCGTAACTAGAATTTTAAATGCAAAGTTCTGAATTATGTGGTATGCACTGCAACACAACTGATGTTGTTTTGTAAAAAGTTTCATGTACCACTGCCCCTCACCTCTCCCCCGCCCCTCTATCCCGCCCCTCTATCCCCTTCTGCTATCCGTACATGTTTCTGTTTTGCTTCTTGACAGTCGGTGTCTGTGGGAAAGTCCACACACAACACCTAGCCTAGCCAAGTGGAAGGGCATTCATCCTTGATTGATAGGGTTGTTATGCTCTCTCAGAGGACGAGTCTCTTGGTAGCCAGAAACCGCCATAGGTGGAAACTCATCCCGATGATGCCTACCCCAGTGTAATGGTTTGTTGATGGCATGACCTTTAGGTACTAGTCCTCTGAGGGGGGGAGAGCAGCTGGCTCATTTGCAGGCATTCTGCCTTGATTCTGGGATCGCACTGAGAGTCACGATTACATGTACAGGTTATAACAACAATATCAACACTGTCTAGATATAAACAATTTGATCAGAATAGGGGATATGTTATTCGCGGCTCCAATTCAAATTACACAGAGAGAGGCATTGTTGTATGGAAAGCGATAGCAATATTTGTGCGACTTCACCTCAGAAATCTTCTTGTGGTATATCAGGACTAATTATATCCCCGTGACACTGAAAGTGTCTTGGGATATTAATGGGTTTAGGTGTTCACCCCACCACCCGCACCCACACCCCACCTCTGTCCCAGCTCCGCCGCCGCCAGAAACTTGAGGCGTTAGCGCAATAATGTCTTTAACGTTATCAGATTGATCTGAAACTTGAGGTCGAATTTTGCCATTGAATAGGCTAGTCATTTGATGACTTGGCACCAGTGTTTGATTTAATGTATTGCCATGCTCAATATCTCAACTTTACGGACTGACCCACACCCCCCCCCCTCACCCTTCTCCGACATAAGACTGAATATTCATCGACCAGAGAATCTTGGGTACTGTTGGAGAACTGAATATGTACCGCCTTGTTGCTGCTGCAGTTGTATACAGCACAACCCCCTCCGGTTCACATACCCCCCCACTTCATCGTCTAGCCCCCATTCCACTCCCCCATCCCCTTTCTCCTACCTCCTACGTAATGCTTTCATGAACTTCATCCTTTCTTTTCCCTGTTCAACTCTCATCCCCATCCTTATTTGCCCTCCAACTCTTCTCCACTCATCCTCTTTCTTTCTGTCCTTCCATCAAGCTTTCACTATTCTCTCCCCCCCCTCTCTACCTTTTTTTGTACTAACCCTCCCTCCCCCACCCCCTTTCTTCCCACCATCACTCCCATCCATCAGCAGAATATCTCACTATGGTTTGGAGCTCAAGTTAGCTATAAATGCTGCTGTTCCTGGATTAATCACCCCATGTCCCTGCTTTCCTCAGAACACACCGCTCAATTTCCCTGCAGTAGAGTCATTTGAAATTCAAATCCTGATCCTGTCCGCATTCCCTCGGGAGACACCTCCGTTGACAATCCAATTGCGAGACTCCAAAACAGGACGCGACGTAGCGGAAACCCTCACGCTGTCCCGGAGTGGATTCCCCGTCCGGCGTTGCTGATACACCCCAGCTGTTTCTTCTGCGGTCTGTATGTTATCGATGTATAGAGGTCATTACTGGCTCTCCGTATTTCGGCACTGACCAAATGTGTCTCGATATTTTCTGTAACAGTATTGGCCTTGTGCGATGCATTGTAGGCTATTATCTGACATGTTGTGTAAGGAGGCCCTCTTGTGTGGTTTGTACACTGTGTGCTGCATGCGGTTATTCACCTCACATTTGGAAAATCAGCTTCAGCCCCCACAGCTAGGGCCATTCACTTGCATCCTCCCGCTGGTCATGTCAATTCTCTCGTTCGAAACGAGCGCGTAGTTACGCCGCACAGCCCCGGGAGTATTCATATCACAGCGTATTCGCCTCTGAACTACGATCCGATAGCACCTCCGCCACGGGCTGGGAGTGATGGAGCGATAAATTGTGGCCGTGTGAGTGGAGTAACGGAATGTAGTGGAACAGATTTGTAAGGTGTTTCTGTTGTTATATAGGGGAGGAGTGAGGGAGAGAAATTGAGCTTTACAGGATCGGTCTCTATCTGTGTGAAATGTGCATAAACTGCCACGTGACCGTGTATGTAATTAGTGTGTTGTTCCGGGCATCTTCCCACTGGGATATTGTGGGCGATCGCTGGAGATGGAATTGTGAATCGTGAGGAATGCAATTTAGGTCGATTATGTGTGAGGGAAAGGACAGAGCTGTTAACACTAGGTTCCATACGATTCACCCCCCACCATTGGTGAGAGTAAATTGTGCTTCATGTCATTGATGCATGGGAAAGACTTGCGATCGATCTTAATGATGAAATACCTTGATTATTAAAATGTCCAATTATCTATTCAGCTATATTTTCAAAAATTTTGTAATCAGATGAAATTATATATATATATATATATATATGGTATTTATTCAATATTCTCAGTCCACCTGCCATTCGGACTTCTGTTGTACTCTCTGGTTGAGCTTTCAAATGAACATCCATCCCTCCAGATAATTTAGAAAAATTTAACTCTTCGTTCTACCTCGGATTCCAGAGAGAGAAGTTTAATTTTGTTTTCAGTTTTGCATGCTCCATATAGATGACACCTATGTTGTGTGAAGCAATACCTTATGATATGAATACTGATATGAAGGCTGTAATGCATCCATGGATTGACCTGCCACAAGTCTGGATATTCTGACGATATACAGGACAAATTATTTACGACCCGGAAACTGGATATGTTTTTCTGACGAAATCTCTGTCGTAGGCCAATTGTTTGAACTGGTCGATCTTGGTCTAGGGTATTGAAATACGTGTACAACATGCAAGCTTAGATTGTTACAGATAGACTGTCTCATACATATCTTTTACATAACTCAGATGAAGAGAACAGTATAACCAAATTCCAACGTCATCTTGCTAACATTCCGGGAATACAAT
The DNA here is from genome assembly GCA_026419785.1 of Sclerodactyla briareus. Taxonomy (NCBI): domain Eukaryota; kingdom Metazoa; phylum Echinodermata; class Holothuroidea; order Dendrochirotida; family Sclerodactylidae; genus Sclerodactyla; species Sclerodactyla briareus. Next base: position 196,202 of record JAODTK010003165.1, on the reverse strand, counting down.
GTGGAATAATTTTGGAATAATTATCCCTCCTGCTAACAACTTCCGGCCATTTTCCTGCTGCAAGTGCGTACAGAATTGGAGGAAAGTTTCACTCCCTTCCGTGAATTATCGCGCGTTGAATGGGTTTGGGCTGTTCCTCCCTGGAAGTGCCATATCCCAATTTGAAGAGGAGTTTCGGCCCCCCTTTCGTGCCCTTGTCAACTGAGGTGGATGACGATATGGGAAGGGCAGAGAAGCGAATCCCTGCTTCTATAATGTGCGACATGTGTCTCGATTCCAGTGCAGGTAAAGTGTTGCGTCTCCATTCTGCTTACGTTACCGGGGTCCTATTGATCAATTGATTAGGCAATGTTCAAGACAGACGCATGAATGCACATGCTGGCAGCTTAGCGATTTCTGATTTTGGAATATTTTTGACGAAGAGGCTGATGGGTTCTTAAGTGATCATGCCATTCAGAGCTGTCCCGTCCCGTAACAGGTCTCCCGTACATGACAAATGATGCAGCGTTCCTCTTGCTCAGAAACATGCTTCAAAGTGCTTCACAGATATTACCCCTGATCATTAGTTACTATCACACCCGTACTATACAGCATGCTCCTCTGGCCTGTACGTTTCTCTCCCAATGTCACTTCATCATGTCCCCTACTACTGGGACTTCACAATAGGGCAACAGCACTGTGGGGAACTTCTCAGGCATCCAATAGGTTGTTTGGGCATAAAAGATTGCATAGTGCTTGACTAAACCTGCCTCCCATAATTAGCCATAAGCCCGTGTCTAGCCTATCGTGCTCCAAGTTCTGACATACTCTCCTTGCCCGAGGGTGGTGACACAATCAGTCCTAATGAGTCCACCCACATTCCGTTTCCACATACGATCTCATCTTGTTGTTGTCACTTCATTTGCCGTGTTCACTGCGTGAATGCAAACACATTAGGCATGCAGGTTTATTTGGAGGGCAGTATACGCAGAGCTAGTACGTGTACATAATGTCTGTGGATAAAACCAACAAAATAAATCCACGCAGAAATGAATCGGCGTAAAATAGGTGAAAGAACACTACCATTTGATGTAATTGAGGCTTGTTAAAGATCAAAATATTTTTTCATTCTGATTTTGAGGCCTACATTGTAAAGCCTCACAAACTCAAGGAAGGCAGGTGTTTTTTAAACAATAGGCCAGAATCTGTGCTTCCTAGGTGGCAGGGTATGACGAACATGCAGATTTGGTCCATTGTTTCTGGGTTTTTTTTTTCCTCGCCTACTGAATGAATTCAGGGGAGACTTAGTGTCACTTTGGCGTGTGTTCTGTGTGTGCGTGTGTATGTGTGTGTGTGTGTATGTCACACTTTTCTGTTAGCAGGATTTCTCACAAACCATGAGGCCGATTACGACAAAATTTTGTGTGTAGCACCGGGGTTGGGTGTACAACGATCTGATTAGATTTTGGGGTGCAGCACAGTCATTAATTATGGGGGTTGGGTAATCAGCTTATATTATGTATGTTATTGCTTAAGCTGAGTGCAGCAAGATCACGCAAGACACCTATGTGAGACAAGTGATGTAGTTTGGCATGTAGGACCTGGATGACAGGTAGATGAATGATTAGATTTTCAACTAGAAATTTGCGGATTAAGTGGTATGATTTGCATAATTTATGAGAATTTTTCAAGTTTGTGGATTTTCACGAAACTTGGTGGATGTGGTCTACATGGTTCCGGAGGAATTTAAAAAGGAAGTCGGGGTCACTGGATGTAATTTAATGGGTCTAATTTGCATGATTTATGCAATTTTTGAAAGTCGTTGGATTTCCACAAAACTTGTAGATGTGATCCACTTGATCCTGATCATTTTTAAAGGACCGCTAGGTTCAGTTAAGAGGATATTGTATGTGCCTAATTGCATATTTATTTCCAATTTCCAACTTGGAAATTTTGGCCAAACTCAGTAGGTATGGTCTGTTAACATTTTCTGGATCTGAGTGTTTGATGTTCATGATTTGATTGAATTCCATCATATAATAGCTCCTGTTAGAATAAAGCACTGAGGGATGAGGTAAACCAGAGCTTCCGGTGACCAATTTTACTGCTGTCATAAGCTGCCACAAGCAAAACAAGGGCTCGAGTTTTACGGTCAGTCCGATCGTCCGAGACGCACTGAAAATTTAACGGACAACCAGTTTTTGACGTGGTGGTTGTCCGCTGGGCTACCACTTTTTTTAGTACAATTTCAACAGTCATCGCTCTCTTGTACTCAGGACAATGTAGCATCCTCATATCATTGGTGTCAGACATGGAAACACCACATAGGACATGAGAGAAAACACTATTTTTGCAGCCCACACATCGATAACGTTCATTTGACATGATTTCGTGGAACTAGTGTATGTACACACTCTATGTTAACCATGTGGAATGGGACCAAAATCACTGTAAAATAACGTTAAAATCTGCAATCTGAAAACATTTAAAAATCATCAAATCCTGAAACAGGCATGTAGATGAGTTAATACAAACACATCTCACAAAATTGAATCATGTTATTTGCAAGGTGTCTTCAGATAATAACTTTTCTGATCTAGGCTATATGTGGTCCCTGTAAACAAAATCATAGCAAGTTCAGTACTTAGGCCACTGCTGGCTACCCTGTGGGGATAGGGAAGCCATTGAAAATCATCATTTTTGTTTTCTCATTTATTCACACAAAATACAATTTGCCTGGGAAGAACGTTCACTATGGGCCAGAAAAATGTTGCCGTTGGAGGATTTTCCCTTTCGCACAGTCCCTGTAGCTATGGGATGGAAGCAGGAATGGTATGGCATTGGTGATTATCCCCAGGTACCCACTGCCTAAATACAGTGTAAATTGTGTAGCAGTAAGTTTGCAATGCATCGATTGGAGAGGGGGGTCAGGGAGACAACTTGGACCAAGAGGGAGGCTGTAACTTCGTCAGCAAATACATCCTATTGTTAAAAACTGGCAATGTGACAATGTTCGGTGGTATGCATCTAAGAACTGCTTAATCAGTTTCTGAGAATCCCCTCCCGCCACATTTTGAAACCAAGACTTGTTTCTTTGATCTTTTGACCAATGTGGGCGTTTACTGCAATGCTCCTCAATTAGAGCCAGAAGAAAAAAAAGCAAGAATGAAAGCCAGGCCAATGATAAGATACTCGGCACGAAAAATTTCAAGATGCTTGGCTGTCAAAAAACCCGCTATAACCATGGCTATGATATACAATGCGGCAAATTAATTTCTGTATTCTGAAAGTCTGGGGCATCTGAATCAGTTGTGTGTGGTAGGGTGAGGTCCGATCGCGTTGAGAGCCTCCATAACACGTAGTAAGCCGTGGCAACATTACAGCGGCAAAAACAGAGAGAGCCGCTCATCATAACCTGGTCCCTTGCCGGACAACCATTATCTCTCTTCGGACAACCAAAAATGCAACACTGGTTGTCCGACGGACAACAGAAACAATCTAAAAATCGAGGCCCTTGCAACCCTCTCTTACCCAACCAGTTTTGATTAGGTTGATTTGATATTTATTGATGCTTATGGGTTCAGGAGCCCTTTGACTCATCGTGGAACCCTACCGAATTTTTTGATCGTGATGAGCACCGGCGACAACTCGCCGTCTCTTTTTGACTAGTGCTCGATGATATCGAGGCATGGGTGACACCAATCCCTGCTTCCCGTGAACCGCCATGTGACGTCCCCATTCAAACGGACGTCATGACTCCAGGATCTGACCACTTTCTCAGAACCTGTAGGAGCGGAAATGTTTATTGCGACTGCTCCCAGCCGACCGCCGAGACCTACGCAAGTTCCCCCTAACAACCCCCCGAAATTACCACCCACTGGCGCAACAGCAGGACATGAACCTAAGACCAGTAACCCGCAGTCGAATGCAAATAACAAGCCACTTTTGGAAAAAACGGCCCGGTGCTGATTGGCGGAATTCTAAACCCGGGACCTGTGCAACTGCAAAGCGACACTGCTACCGCTCTGCTATTCTCCCGCTTAGGTTGATTAGACCTACAAACATACTGTCACATTATTCTTTCCTCTCTTACCTGGAGACGTTTGTTTATGTGTTATATGTGAAAATATGTGATGTTCGTTTGGACATGATGATGGTCTGTATGAACTATTTGGTTGTTCGTGTAGTGAACAATACAAACCCGATCGCGCAACTAGGCGCACACTTTTGGGCATCGCCGTGTTTGTTAGTTTTTTTCACATGCAAAAAAAGGAAATGTTGCACCAGACTTCATCTGGACCTGCACCCTCCCCACCTGTCAAATTCACTTGCCCATCCTTGCTCCATCAACAATGAGAAGTATGGGTAGTGCTGTAGGTGGGGGAGAGTAGATTAGGGGGGAGAGAATGGCCAAACCGGGGGTGAGGGGTGCGGGGGGGTCAAATGACCAATCAACAACGGCCGGGAGAGCATGGAGTGGTAAATGCCCCAACCCCCCCTCCCCCTTCGTATCCCCCATTACTCCCCCCTTTTCACATTTTGTGATATTTCCTTTATCGGGTTGACACCCTATATATTATGTAGTTTTGTCACTTGATTTATATTATCCATTACTGTCTGGTGCAAAATCAATTTTTATGTTTTACGCGGGAATGTTGTACCACTCATACGTTTTGCGTTCAGCAGGTGTCATCCAGTGTTAACCGCTGTTGTATCTGTTGTTTCAGCAGGCCTGGTGATGCTCATTTAGTGATCCCTTTTTCACTGTTCTTCCTGTGGTCTCGCTATCTGTGATGAATAAGCGTGCCATGGTTATTTGAATTATTTGAAAAATTGATTGAACAATGGAATTTTGTTAATGGAACCTAACATTGCTTTCAGGTCAGTACAGTTAGTCCGTGTGTTCGAGGCTCTTTTCGTTCGTTCAATAATTCTGTTTCCGTGTGGCCTCGATTATCATATCAGGACTCCTAGCAAATGGGATATGTTTTTCTGTTTTTTTTTAAGTCAATGTCCGCACACACAAAATGAACTCGAAAAATCCAGACATAGTACTTCCTTCAATGAGTCAAAATTAACCTGCGATTCAAGGTATGTGGGATTTCTCTGAAATTTTAATTTATGGGCAATATCATGATATATAGATTTGAATCCTTAGTCTGAGTGAATTTCAAAATTATGTTTGCTTATGACCTGGCAGACTACACTGTGGGAGGTGTGCATAATAATATGCTGTTTATAGTGCAGAGTTTTGTGGCGGGGGCATACAACTTTTGTGATTATTTGAGTCCAGGGGTCCATGGCGCTATATGCAGGGCTGCATTCCAGTGTGGGGATGTCGCCTTGGGTAAGCTTTGGTAGGAAAAAATCTGTGAAGGGCAGTCTTGCCACCCTACCCCCCATCCAACCCCACCCTCCAACCCCACCCCCCCCTCGTCCATCCGAAAATATGCAACTTTGTTTCTGACGAGGCGACTGCAGCCCCGTGCAGATTCATGAGCCCACTTTCTAGTTCTGCAGAAAATTAGCTTGCTAGCATTGGTCCATGAGGCTACATATTGTTCAATCTCTGCAATGGAAACAAATCCTCTGGAAGGGCTGAAACGCACATTAGTTCTTCATTTAATCCTTTCTCGTTGGGAAAAGATTTAAAGATATATCAACTCTCAATCTGTATTTCATAACTAACTAGGGATGGGTACCTTTCTCATTTTCCAAGCGAAGTTAATCCTTCTCTCCCTCGTGAAATGTGGCCCTTTTGGGTGGAAATCCCACAGCAAAATTTAGAGACTAATTTGCTGTGTTTCAGTGATTTCAGTGATTTTGAAAGGGTTGCCAGCCTGGTGCAATTCAGTATAAGAAGGCTCATCATTTCTCCGCACCTGAGGCAAATTTCATTTATCAACTGCGCCCCATTGCCCACTTACGAGCACCATTATTTCATCTTCATCAACATAAATTGCTGTCGGGGGGAGAGAGAATCTAATGAAGGTTCCTATGTCGCCTACTCGTATAATAAACAAATGAAAACTGCCTTATGTTAAGATGTCGTTTGAATTTGTGTAGATCGTTGCTGAGTGCTCTATAGTTGTTGGAAGTGGAGAGTTTACTTGACAGGACAGCAATTTTTACGGGCCATCAAGTATTTAAAAACCGGTTGGTCGGAAAAACTGTGACACATTCATCAACAGGAAACCAAGGCACCTCCTCCGGAAATAAGAATGTGGATGGGGTGGCCAACCTGTGTATTTGGTTGGTACATTGTGTGGGGTGCCGCCATTTGGCGATGTTTTAACTGAGGTTCCCACTGGGCCTCAAATTTCACCCAGGTAGGTGTGGGAGCAGTGGGAAGCCGTCATCACACGCCAACACAATACACACGGGCAACATCAGGTCACTCATGTTGAGATACAGAACAACAGGAGACGCTAGAAGGTATACAATAAATAATTCAAATTGTAGAGCTTGCCGTCATGGGAAATTACTCAATGGTAGCTAGTTCTGAAACACAACGAACAAAAAACCAAAAAAAAAAAAACCCAAAAAAAAAAAAAAACCCCCACATAATTTTGTATGACCAATCTACCGCCAATCTCTGAATCAACTCTCCACAAAACCCACCCCACCCCCCATGATGTCAAATGAGGTGTGGGGCTTAAGTGCAATCCCACCGCCCATAGATCAGATGAAAATGAACAACAAATCTTTCCAAATGGTGACAGTTTCAGTTGCAAACAATTTTTGGCAGGGGATGATCATGATGTGACCATCTGATCGGAGCGTGACCTCTGGCTGGCACAAAGCCTAAAAAATCCTTCTGAATACCACACACTCCCGAAAGCAACCCCGTAAATCTTGAGCCGTGAAGAAGTCAGGATCTATGCAGTCATGCAGTGTGTGTGTGGGCTGGGGTGAGTGACGCAGCCTTGTTAACACGATAAATCAACCCAGCTCCCTATTGTTTTGGGGTCAGGTAAAGGTCATCGGAGGTCGAAAGTCTGAAATCTTGTTAACACGGTAAATCCAGAAGGCTCCTATGAGGAGGTACAGGAAATATTGTTTTTGGTGTAATTTGGGGTTCGGATTGGAGACAAAATAGGGAAATTGTGAAATTGATATTTGGCAAATTTTGGCCCGTAAAACGGTAACTCGACCCCACTTGGATGGGTCAAGTTCATACTTTGGTTATGGGTTTCCCCCTAAGAGTACTGATCCCTATTTGTTTGGAGGTCGTTTCATAGGTCCCATTTGAGGTCAAAGGTCTGAAAAATCTTGTTCACACATGAGTCCCAGAATTCCAGGTCCGACAGTTTTGAAATTGTATGCCGCTTTTCTTATGAGGAGTACATGACCCTATTGTTTTTGGTGTAAATCTGGGGCAGATTTGGAGAAGAATTGGAAAATTGTTGGAATTGATAATTTTGGGCCATTTTAGCTCGTTAACCCCGATTAACTCGCCCACTTGGATGGATCGAGTTCATATTTGATATATGGGTTCCCCATGGTGATACAGGAACCCTATTGTTCTGGTTTTTTTGTAATTTGGGGTCGGAATTTGGGAAAAATTGGGAAATTGTGACAAACTGATCTTTTGGCAATTTTTATTTTGCTGGTTACCAACACGGTAAGTCAAACCCCACTTGGATGGGTCAATTTCATACTTGGTATCTGGGTTCCCAATGGAGTAACATGAACCATATTGTTTTGTGGACAGGTCAAAGGTCAAAAGTCATCTGAGGTCACCAAGGTCAAAGTCTGAAACCGTGTGAACATGATGAGTCAGAATGGTTGGTCTGATTGGGTTCAAATTTAGTTGTGTATTTTCTTATGGGGGGGAGTTACATGAACCCTATTTTTGTTTTTGTATAGGTCGTGGGGAATTTTAGTAAAAAAAGAGAATTTGTGAAAAGTCCAATGTTTCACCAATTGGCTTGGAGAAACAGTTGATAACTCAACTTCCACTGGATGGACGAGGCCCCACCCTGGTATGTGTGTTCCCCACAATTTGAGTACCATTGAAAACCCTTGTTTTGGGGTCGGGTCAGAGGTCATCTGAGGTCACCATGGTCTCAAAGTTGGTAGCTCTCTATCAAAGTTATAGGAACCTAAGGTGGTTGGGATATAAAGGGAAATTTGTCAGATGTTATGTTGCTCTATTGAGCTGGTGCAATCTCCCGTTGTTCTTGTGTCTAGCTATATGGTTGTCAGAAAGGTCAAGGAATCCTAATCCACTCTTGGCTTTCTGTTTGAGAGGCGATAGACCCACCATGCCCCATGGCCAGGGGCCCCTACACTCCACCACAGATAAATGTCAGGACCAACCCCGCCTCCCACCCCCTCCTCTTCAATGTTGTAGTCCATTTTGCTGGCGAGTGAGTGAAGAATATACAGAAACCACACACTGAACTTCCACCGGTTATTCACACGTACCTTTCGCAACAGACGCTGGCTGTTTTCACTATCATATTTCCTTGCCCAAAGACAACCTGGCTGCCAGGGCTAATTGCATAATACTTCAATTAGTGTGTCCTCTGTAAAACAAAAATGCAAGCCTCCCCTCCCCTCCCTCCCCCCCCCCTCCCCGGGGCCAAATTTAGAAAGAATACGGTTCCCAGGAAGTCCCTTCCATCTGTCCGTCGAGCGTTAATACTCTCTCATTAAGAAAACTCATAATTTCCGCACCTATGTATTCCAGTTTGGAGATTGGATTTTCGTAATCAAGAAATTGTGATTTCCCAAGTCCTGTCCTTGACCTAACTACGTGAACTGGATCATGATGACATATATTGGTACATATGCTGGTAAATTGAACCACATCACTTGCCATACCTATCTCCCAAGATGAAATATCTTCGAGTTTATGATTTTTTTCTTGGAGGATGAGTTCATTTTCAGCAAGGACACTGCAGTTTCATGGAGATGACATTTCACAGAGATGAACAGTGGCGGCACCCAAGGAGGGGGCTTCAGGGGTCGGCCCCCTCCCCCCCAAGGGTCTTCACAATTTGTTTCACTAACGACAATGAATGGAAACATGGAAGAAGTCCGAAATGTTTATTATTGCCCATTATTCCTCGCGTAACAGCCCCGTAGGCTCCTGCTCACTGCTGCCAATTTTTACCATAATAATAATAAGTTATACAGGCGTCTGACAACGCCATCGTAATATCACCAGCCAGGTATAGGGTTGTGCTGTATAGTGCTGCAGTGCCACAGTACTGAGAAGGTTGCTGAGAGCATGGGACATACGTGAGTAACCTGAAGAAAATCTGCCATGTCTTGTCATGGAGAATGTTTTTAACTCTTAAAGGGAACTACTGAGAATACCCGCTCATCTCCAGAGCTCGCTTGCGGAACCTGAAGGGCGATTCCGACCATCTGGGGGGTCACATTCTCCAAAAAATCAAGTACGATCCACGCCCACTGAAGTGGCGCTCCACTCAGATATTCTCCCAAAGAACTTTCCCCCAGCGAAATTATGAGACATCCCAACATGTTCCACAATTCATGAAGGGATGTTCTCGGATACTTAGTCCTGGTTGCTAGTAACCTAATTGTATGGAGGCTCAGTCATGAACAAATTTAGCTCTTTGTCTCGTAGTCTGCATCCAGAATTCCTTTCAGTCAGGACTAAGCTGCACACTGTAGGCCTATTGTAATTTCCGTTGTCTATGGTATTTTGGGGCGTCTCGGACTACCGGACGACTGCTAATTTTCCTGCCCAGTCGGGAACACTAATACACGAGTAGAGCGGTGTATGTATGCCTAACTATTTCCCTCAAGTGCAGTAATTGAAAAATTCAGTTTATGTCTGTAAGTCATGCTAAAATGGATCCATAAGCCATGCTAGAACGGATGGTATTTCCGACGGTGAACATGCATCTCCCAGCCTTTACACACTTTGGGGTTGTCAGAGTACATGCCGGGTTCCTTTTACCTTAGTGTCTACTTCATACGAAAGGTACCAATATTTCTATGAAGATGTTATTAACCTCGCGTCCTCCTGCCTACTTCAGTATTGCTAGTAAATTATGCCCCTGAGCAAGGTATCAGTCCGATCAGTGGCCTCACAAAATTATTCTTTTCCCTGTGAGCACTGTAGTGTACTCTTCCTCATTTCTCCTGCATCCGTTATCTCGTCATTCACATCCTCAGTTTTTTTCCTTCTCCTTCTGCGGAGATAAACTTACAGTTCTTGCCTGGAGATATCTCGATGCATCAGTATTATCTATGCCCGCGTTTAAATTAACTGGGATACTCCTATTGCTCAGAATCTGCATAGAAACAATCAGAAAGGCTCTAAGAAACCGCAAAAGGCTGTCTTAGATATAGATGTAAAGTGAAGCCAATACTGCGATAATGTGAACATTAGAGGCTCTTTATTATTTTTTATTATCGAAGATTACCTATAGCACCTGGCTATATACTACGTTTATTTTGATTACTACAGCTGTTATGATTCTCTGTCGAATATGAAAAATATGTTATTTGCACAATAATCAACCCTCTTTCTTCACAGCGAATAACAGCAAACAGAACAATAAAACTTGTGCCTACCAAACAGAATTCTTTCTCAAAAAATATATTGTGGATGTTTTTTATTTTTATATTGCAAAATATTATCCGCTTTCATTAACTTTCAAATTTCCATATGTTTTTCCAAACGGTGGAGGCGTTGCCCAGACTTACTAGAGGCGATTTTGTCCAGTACCGAAACATACCTATCACAACGAATAATAATATACATAATATTTGGGGTACTTATATAGCACCTTTTCACCTTGTGCTCAGAGTGGCTCTCACATAGAACCCTGAATCAGCCTCTTGAAACAACTAGATGTCAAGAATGACCCATAACGTCAGATTACCTCCTCCCAGTAACACCTCCTTTCCCCCCCGCCCCCCCCCCCGCCCCTCAAAATACCTCCCCCGAACACCCTTCTCCCCGCCCCGCCCCCCCCCCAAAAAAAAAAAAAAAGGGACCACTTACAGTTCACACGCAATAACATCGTTTTTTTTTTCTTTTCGGTGGTCGCCACCCTCCTTTGCAAAATCTATGCCCATCTGCACAGCGATATATTTTTCTCATGAACATTTCCTGGCCGCTACACAAGCGTAATATGTTCAAAGGGATGGCCACTGGCAGCACGTGCTAATTTTGGTCTCGTGGGCGGCAGAAATCTCTAGCCAAATCATCTACATAACAACCCTGGCCATACTCTCTCTCCCTCTCTCTCTCTAAGCTGATGAACTGTACCTGCCTGTCACTTTGATATTCGCCCCCAATCCATCGAAAATCGGGTGGGGGGGGGGGGGGTGGCAAATGAATCGCTCCATAATGATGCCGTCAAAGTTTCTGGCGAGTAATTGTGATACTGCGCAATTTTGCGGCCTTCCGTTGCTATGCAGAGGAGCGGTTAAAATTCGTTCCTCCTAATAACAGCCCATAATTGTTCCTTTAAATTGTGAGGCCAATCTGTTTGTAGCATTAAAATCCAATTAGACTTATGCAGTTCCTTGGAAGATTACTTGACTGATTGAAGGGCTGGCATCGGTTTCCTCTTTAGCATAAACCGGCCTCCCAACTGTGGCATTGTAAATGTTTCATTCCAAGAGGGTGCAAAAGCGAAAAAACTCAAAAATTTCAGATCAATATGAACGATCGCTGAACCTAGTTGCGCAGCCACTATCGAATCAGCCTGCTTATGATTGTTAGCAGTAGCTACAGCATGTCCACTTGGGTGATAAACATCATTCTGGTGGCCCTCAAATTGCGTGTTAGGGGCTTCAGACTGAACTCTGTAATAAGCTATAATAGTATCTCATGTAGTCACATGGTGAGCTTTGTGATAGACATTGTTTCGTCAAATTGACGACATACCTTACCCTCCTCCTCATAGTGTGTGCAAGTGATGTTACCATAGGCAAGGTACTGTACTGCCGATGCATGCACTGCTGTATAGCCCTCCTGCCTTATGAATGGGCAACCAAACGGAATGGACTGATCGGATCATTATGATTGAAGGCTCGGTACAGAGTGAGGTTTGGGTGGTTTACATTCAAAGCGCCCCCCTCGTAGCATATGTGGGACGATACATGTTGATAAATGCTCTAGATAGCCAGACAATGATTTGATGCTCTTCCACAGTTTGAATAGGTGGTCTCCCATGACTCCTTTCCTCTTCCATAGATCCTATGCACAGGGCATGTGTCCTGTTCCAGTGTTTGCTCATTTGTAATTCATTTATGTAATTGCCTTGGTGGGATATTTCCAAAAAATTAAGGGTCCTGGATGCTATTTTTCACATAATTAGCATCGGAGATATACATTTTCACCAAAAATATGGACAAATGTATATTTTTGTCGTACTGTACCCACGTCTTCCATTTTCAGGACAACCTGAGGGGGGGGGGGGGGGGGGGGGGGTGGGTGGTGCAAGGGGGGGGAAGGAGGGTGGGCACGTACCCCCATCCCCCACCTCCCTAGCGACATGCTGATGTGTCCTCAATAGGTCAACCCTAGCCCCGGGCAATCCAGTGATAATGTGCCTTGGTTTCGATTGACGCTGCCTAGTGGAATATGGGGAACAAAACAATACTATGCAACCATGTCATGTTCTGGAAACTTGTTATGGTTACGTGCGAGGCAATGTACAACCTATGCTAGTAGCCCAAAAGGTCCCTCAACCGTGCTGACCTGAGGCAATTGCACTCCTTGCTTTGATTCCACATGCACACATACTGAAAATCCTCACATCAGGGTTGCCTGCCTGGAATTTGACTCTGCAGCTTTCCTGCAGTCCAAAGCTCAAGCAACATGAACTGTAATGTTGCTGATACGATTGCTACTCAATCAAACGCGATGCTTGTTCTTTAGTGTAGCTTGCACAGGTACAAATTTTCTTTTGGAATAGTTACAAGCATCAGGCTGCATTGCCTCTCCCGTTAATATAATAGCTCAATGGTTCAATCCAGACCTGAACCCCATGCTATCCATCTTTTTTCTCTCGCAGTGGAGGAAGGACAGGACGAAAGCCAAGTACGATCACAGACCGGGAGACGTACCCAGCTACCAGCGCCTCAGCCAGACACTAGCCACCTCAGCCCTGGAACATCCCCCCCTGAAAGAAAAGACTTCGGCAAGATCTATCCCGATGCCATGCCGTGCACTCAACAAGCCCTCAGCATGCGCACTGTAGGGCGTGGGGGGGGGCAAAATGCCGTGCCGATGATCATAGTGCTAGCCAAAAGTACCACCACTCCCACCCTCCCACCATGCCCACCTACCTCCCACTCTACCTCCCACTCTACCTAGCTACCTCCCACAATGTCTACCTCCAACCATACCTCCCACTCTACCTAGCTACCTCCCACCATGCCTACCACCAACCATACCTCTCTACCTCCCACTATGCCCACCTACCTCCCACCTACCTCCCACCCTACCTCCCACTCTACCTAGCTACCTCCCACCATGCCTACCACCAACCATACCTCTCTACCTCCCACTATGCCCACCTGTCTCTCACCCTAACCCCCCCACCCCCCCCCTCTACCCTAGCTACCCCCCCGCTACCTCCAACATACCTTCCTACCTCCTCCCAATATGCTCACCTATCTCTCAACTTACCTCCCATTCTTCCTGGCTACCCCCACCATGCCTATCTACCTCCCACTCTACCTAGCTACCTCCCACCATGCCTACCACCAACCATACCTCTCTACCTCCCACTATGCCCACCTACCTCCCACTCTACCTAGCTACCTCCCACCATGCCCACCTACCTCCCACTCTACCTCCCACTCTACCTAGCTACCTCCCACAATGTCTACCTCCAACCATACCTCCCACTCTACCTAGCTACCTCCCACAATGTCTACCTCCAACCATACCTCCCACTCTACCTCCCACTCTACCTCCCACTCTACCTCCCACCCTACCTCCCACTATACCTCCCACTCTACCTCCCACCCTACCTCCCACTCTACCTAGCTACCTCCCACCATGCCTACCACCAACCATACCTCTCTACCTCCCACTATGCCCACCTACCTCCCACTCTACCTCCCACCCTACCTCCCACCTACCTCCCACTCTACCTCCCACTCTACCTCCCACTCTACCTCCCACTCTACCTCCCACTCTACCTCCCACTCTACCTAGCTACCTCCCACAATGTCTACCTCCAACCATACCTCCCACTCTACCTCCCACTCTACCTCCCACTCTACCTAGCTACCTCCCACCATGCCTACCACCAACCATACCTCTCTACCTCCCACTATACCTCCCACTCTACCTCCCACTCTACCTCTCACCCTACTTCCCACTCTACCTAGCTACCTCCCACAATGTCTACCTCTCACCCTACCTCCACTCTACCTGGTCTACTCCCACCTACATGCCTTGGTTATACCTAACCTCCCGACCAACATACCATCATACCCTGAGCGAGACTTGATATTACATTGGATGAATGCATGGACAATCTTGTATCTGAGAAATACGTAATCAACTGATCTTTGCAGGTACTATGCGAGGAGCTCGAGTACAGCGAACTGCTAGACCTGGCCAACGACATCGACGATCCCTACACGGATGGTCTACGTGGCGGCCTTCGCCGTCAGCAGCTACAGTTCCACGTACTACCGGGCGGGCACGAAGCCCTTCAACCCGCTCCTGGGAGAGACCTATGAGAACATCAGGGAGGACAAGGGAATGAAGTTTATCTCTGAGCAGGTGCGTGAAGAGTCCACGATTATGGTCATGATCGTCCTCTACGTCAAGTCCAGGATGCCTGATCAGATCGAGCTGAAATTTGGTATGCAGCTTCCCTATGGGGAGCTTCAAGAACTGTGTAATGGAGTTGACTGGGGTCATTTTGGGGGGGGAAAGGGGGAAAATAGGGGAAAAAAAAATATGAAAGTATGGTCATTCTAGCATGTCGACACATTAACACTTGTTCCCCATAATGAGCACATGGTCCCTATTGTATTGGGTCAGGTCAGATATCATCTGAAGTCAACAGAAGTCAAAAGTCTGAAAATCTGGTTAACACGATAATTATGGGATGCCTGGTTAGATCAGTTGATATTTGGTATGCAACCTTCTCGTGAGGAAGGCAACTCTACCTCACCTTGATGGCTTGAGCTAGTCATGGTGTGAAGTTCCCTCGAGATGTTTTGAGGCATGATCTTATGTTGGAGTCTGCGTCAAAAAGGTTTAAAAAAAAAGGTCCACCAATTTGATAAATCTTTCTAACACGACAATTCCAGAATGCAGGAATGGAGGAATTGTGATCAACTTGATATTCTCAGGATGTTTCCTCTTACCTCACTGGGTGGTTTTGAGGCTCTAGACCTTGGTAGTAGGGTTTCCAATAATAATACATGAGTTTGACTGTGCTTAGCTTCGACAGGATGGGGATCAGTCAGAGAATCCCTAAGCTTTCTGGCTTTCCGGTTAATCTGAAACAAATCCTTGACCTTTCCAATTCCTTGACAAAGTTGAAGAAGATTCTATGCAGTCCCGCCCATGACAGGTGTGTTGTGCATGTGATTCCTAGCTTGTGAGTCCCACCTGTATAGATGGAGCTCATACTTGGTATGTTGAGTACATTAACCCTGTCGTGTTGGGGTCAGCTCAAAGGTAAATGAGGACTACCAAACCTCAATCTGAAAAACCTTGTGAACAAGTCCAGAATGTTTTTCAGATCAAGCTGAGATCTATGCGCTCCACTTATGGGGAGGGGAGTACAAGAACCCTATGTTTTTTGACTGGAGTCGTTTTGGGGAAAAATGGGAGAGTGTGGGAAAGGATATTTGACCATTTTTGGTAGTGCTGTAGCACGAGGACTGCCCCCACCTGAATGGATCGAGCTCATACCTGGGTGTGGGGGTTTCCCGTAATGATTGCTGACCTATGTTTTTGGGGCCGTTGAAGGTCATCTGAGGTCAACAGAGGTCAAAGTATGAAATCTAGGGACCATGCAAGTCCAGAGTGCTTAGGATCGGTCAAGTAGTCCACTAAGCCTTTTGGCTGTCTGGTTTTGAAAATTCACCTCGTCGGGGATTCTTGACATCGGTTTAGTTTCCCAATAACAACAATTCCTTGCATGTACATTTTCCAAACCTTATCCACTCCTTTCCCATATCATGCAATGTAGTGTTGTATAGTAAACAAACAAAAACAATAACAACAACAACAACACAAACTGCAGATGACAGGGAAGTGCAGAGATTATGGAGAGCTATACAGAGCCTGGCGAGTCATCAGATGCAAATAAAAAGTTACCTACTGCCAAACAAGTGAATTTTTTTGTGTCTGTCAGGGTATAGCCAATTTTCCTATGGATGCATTCATCGCCCTCTGTTTCTCACGTTATCATTGACACTGTCAAGTTCCCCGCCATATCTGTTAAACATGCTACAATTCAATGAGCCTGGAAATGTGGTTCCATGACATGGCCAGAGTTCCTGAACAAGCCTGAATTGCTTCCTAATCACTCACTCACTCATCACTCACTGACTCACTCATGCAGTGGGAGCATATTCCCAGAAAGCCTTTAGCTGCATCCACCCACCACACCCAATCATCTATATTCGTGTCCCCTCTGGGCAAATCACTCTCCCCCCTCCCCTCCCCCCTCCTGGAAGAAAATTCCTGAGGTCTGTACAGGTTTGATCAGATATATGCCCCCAATGTCAAATCAGTGGTATCAGTGACACTTTACGAACAAAATATTCCAGGTCCGAATGCCAGCAGTCACTGGACGATTTTCCCTGAGCGGCTGTACTTGGAGTTGCGATGGGCGAGGTCTTGGTGTTCACTCGATGATTCCACTGCTGGGGTTTGTTACAGGATATTTGCAAAGGAGTCTCGTCTGCCGGCTATGAGCAGTCACGTTGAACTTGAACTTCCGGGTTCAGAGGAAGTGGTTGGGTCCTGGAGTTCACTGATAATCCTTTTGGATGGGGACGTAAAATGGCGGTCCTTGGAGTAGGTTGGGATTGTTACACCCCTGCCTCGTAACATTGAGCACTAATCGAGAAGATTAAAGCAAGTTACAAGCTCCAGCCATTGGCTGTAGCATGCACACAAACGATTATAAAATGACAGCTCTCATGAAACCACTTCGGTCCTCTGAAGGGGAAGATTAGGCTTGTGAAATGTTGTCTAGTAAACAGCTCTGTTTAACACCCTCGCTGCAATCTCAGGGAAACAGAATAACATCTCCTGAACAAGATGTTCCCCATTGTGAGTGCCTGTGTGCGCGTTCCTCTTGAGAACAGAATGGAGGTTGTCGCAAAGAACCCTCTCCCCCCCAACCACTTCCCTGATGAATTCAACATGAGAGGGTAAATCCATGTCATCCACCACTCAAACCCATTGCAGGTATCACACCACCCACCCATCGCAGCCCTCCACGGAGAGAGCAAGAACTTTGTCTACTGGCAGGACGTGAGGATCAAGACCAAGTTCTGGGGCAAGTCGATGGAGGTGGTTCCTATTGGAACCATCCATATACAGATCCCAAAGTGAGTATAGATGAATAGATAGACAGACAGTCAGACAGACACTGATAAGTGATAATGAAATAACTAGAAATAGGGAATTGTGCGAAAAGGGTAATGGCTGAAAACCACCGAAGCGAGACCAAAATCAGTCACCGCTGGAGAATGATGGTGCTTTGTGAGCCTCTCTGAACCTTTGAATGCACGCAACTCCTTTCAAGGTGGCAAAACTCAAGACTCACACACTGTAACGTTAACTATAACGATAACGATAGAACTTCAGATATTTCTTTTTCTTCAGATATATCAATCTCTTCCCCCCACAGGTACAGAGACCAATACAAGTTCGAAAGTCACCAGATGTGTCACATTCCTAGGCAGGTGAGATGGCGAGAATTGTTCCTGTCACAATAGCAGCGACTGAGACCTGAATCGGCGCTTTGTGCAGGGTTCTGGGATTTTTTTCACAAAGTTTGCAACAAGTCTCCTCGACACAAATCAGACCGATCGATAGTGAACAAAAAATATCTAACGCATTTCCTAGTTTCAGATATATCAATCTCGTTCCCTCCCGGTACGGAGACCAATCCAAGTTCAGTATAGTCACCAGCTGTGTTCACAAGGGAGAGAGGGCGATAGATAGAAGATCACAATAAAGGCGACTGTGTAGCGAATCAGCCACTCAATTGTGCATATGTTTCTGAGATTCTTCTTCAGGGAGGTTGCAATATATTCGTAAATAGTTTGTGAGCAGGCAGGATGGGCATGGATCGGCACCTCCAGGTTTGAAGAGAGTGGCTGGGGCCTGATCATCCTTTCGGGGGTCGGGTGGGTTGGGGGTGGTGGTGGAGACGTAGAGTGTCGGTCACGGGAGCAGGTTGGGAATGGTTACACCCCTGCTTGAATATCATCTGAGCGGTAGTCGAGAAGAGTAGGTGGAGATATTGAAGAAACTCATCCACGATCAATACGGCCAGGGTTCCTCGATTTGCCTCCCTGAACTCCTAGGAATCAAGTGAAGACACAAATCAGACCGATCGATAGTGAACAAAAAATATCGTGAACAAAAAATATCTAACGCATTTCCTAGTTTCAGATATATCAATCTCTTTCCCTCACAGTACGGAGACCAATCCAAGTTCAGTATAGTCACCAGCTGTGTTCACAAGGGAGAGAGGGCGATAGATAGAAGATCACAATAAAGGCGACTGTGAGCTGAATCAGCCACTCAATTGTGCATATGTTTCTGAGATTCTTCTCCGGAAGGTTGCTTCAATATATATCGTAAATAGTTTGTGAGCAGGCAGGATGGGCATGGATCGGCACCTCCAGGTTTGAAGAGAGTGGCTGGGGCCTGATCATCCTTTCGGGGGTCGGGTGGGTTGGGGGTGGTGGTGGAGACGTAGAGTGTCGGTCACGGGAGCAGGTTGGGAATGGTTACACCCCTGCTTTGATATCATCTGAGCGTTAGTCGAGAAGGTAGGTGAGAGCTATTGAAGAAACTCATCCACGATCAATACGGCCAGGGTTCCTCGATTTGCCTCCCTGAACTCATAGGAATCAAGTGAAGACACAAATCAGACCGATCGATAGTGAACAAAAAATATCGTGAACAAAAAATATCTTCTCCTCCCACCTTTAGGGCAGGGAATATTACCGAAAAGCTGTGTCGAGTAGTAGGGTTGCCAATGGTACCTTTTGTTTTCCACCAGATTAGGAGCTAGAAACTATGACTTAGGCATATGGTGTACAGGTAAGTATCCTCTTTAGTGAATACCCCTACCAATTAGTTAGGGGGAATATCCAAGCCATTCCTAGTTTCAGATATATCAATCTCTTCCTGCCCACAGGTACGGAGACCATTATAAGTTTAGTAAAGTCACCAGCTGTGTTCACCAATATACTGAGCGGGGAGAGATGGCTGGACCCTATGGGGAGACCACCATCACGAACGGGAAAATCACCTGCAAAATCACCTTCACCAAGGTCAGTCCAGCTTCTCTGTATGAGGAGGTTAAGAGTGCAGGTGGCCCTGCCAAGACTCCACATGAACTCACAATTGAGGACCTCGTCCGACAGGGATGGTGGTCTTCCACGAAGACATGAGGTGGCAGAGGGAGTTGGCTGGGAGCTTGAGACTGTATGTTTCCAGTGAATCGAGCATAAAGCTTGCAGCCTGAATGGCCTGGGTTGGATTGCCAGTCGGGTCATCTCAGATGCTATGCTGTTCATAACGGGTACACAGCTGCCATTGTTCATGCCACTTGATGCTTCCATTCAAGTAGGGTAGATGGGGGGAGGGACTTGAATTTGTTGTTCTGCTGTTTTGGAGCACCAATCAAGGCTTCCTCCCTGTAATCGGGCGCAGGGTATGCAATATGTCACGCCTGTTATGCTCCTCACCACACTCACCGTATTCATCCACAAACGAAAAGTCCAGGAAGCTAAGTGAGGCTCATCGTGGGGCCTCGGCTGTATTGATTGTGGGTGAGCACCAGCGATGACTCGTCTTCTTTTCTCGACTGGTGGCTCGGATGACGTGGATGTTGCCCAGGTAGGGGTGGATACAATCCATCCTGCTCCCGGGACTGCCATTCTACGTCCTCCCTGAAGGACGATTAGTGAACTCCGGAACTCCGACCACTTTCTGTAATAAACCCCAGAAAGTCCACTGCAATCACAGCAGGCCCATGAAGTGAAGACCAAGACCTGGACCATCGAAACTGCAAGACAGCACCTAGGGAACGTCACAGTGACTGCGGAATTTGAATCCATAAAGTTTACCCGCAAAGTGTCACTGCTACCACTCTCTAGAGCATGGACATTGCCCAATGTGTCCATATGGGATAACTTAGTCAAGGCGGTGAGCCCATCCATAGGTTTCCTGTTGGACTTACACAGACTGTGCTGAATTAGGCTAAGAATGTTGTGATAACTCCTACAAAAGCAGCTGAATTTGACAAATGAATTGCAGGAATCGTTCAACTAATTAATTACTGTGTTAATTACTGTGTCATTATCGAGCCCTCTGAAAACCATCATTGCCCTCCAAACAACACGGTAAATATTTGCCGTCACTCGGAAAATTGGCGTTGTAACAAAGAGGAGTGCGATTGTAATCTGCAGCAGGAGAAGAAACAAAAATTGGGGACTTACCAAGTTTCCATACTCTGTGCAAAAAAAAAAAAAACAGCTCTGCCAGTGGATAATAAACCCTGGAATTCCTTAGGGAATTTCTTCCGTTCCCATCTGAATTTGGAGTGCAGTTTGTTCCCTTTGTACAACTTGGTCCCTCCATGTGAAGCCCAAATTAAGAATATTTTGTTGTCGAGTGAAGAGGTAATGAGGCAAAGTTTCTCACAGTCCGCCCTCACTCTATGAAATCACTGTGGAACATTGGGCAGAACGGAATCATTCTGACCAGTTAGCATTGGGAAACGATTGACCCATGCGCAGGAGCTAACGACAGACGAACCCATCAGACCAACATGCTCTGCTGTGCTTTTCTCGTTACAG
This sequence comes from Sclerodactyla briareus, assembly GCA_026419785.1. Taxonomy (NCBI): domain Eukaryota; kingdom Metazoa; phylum Echinodermata; class Holothuroidea; order Dendrochirotida; family Sclerodactylidae; genus Sclerodactyla; species Sclerodactyla briareus. The sequence continues at coordinate 175,193 of JAODTK010003165.1, read as the reverse complement.
TTTGAAGCAATTGATACGTGACTACGTGTCGCACTAAGGGTGGGGTGGCGATAAATAATAAAATTACCTTTTGTAATTGCTCTTGTGACACTAAATACCATACCACATTGGTGTCGACCTGGTGGAGCTATTATATTATCTGGAGAGGACATTAGAGCGCATATTGTGTGCCCCGTTCAAAGTCCCGTCAGAGAACACAAACTCAAAGTGAGGAGGTGCCCTAATGCGTGTAATATCGAGAAACACATTCGGTTTGTTCACTCTCTATCTGCGAAATTCTTCGATCATAGACCCCCAAAAATACCTTCGTTGTTCATAGTAAAGATGGTATATCATGGTGCAAGATTCTGTAACAACTTCAGTGAGTGTTACCCTGTTTTAAAAAAGGCGGGAAAGTCAGACGATCTATTACCGAAGCACAAAAACAACATAATTAATTCGGGAATACAAATCGATTGCGGGTCTGACAGAAAACACCACTAGACGTTAAAGTATAACATCACGGAGTGAACTAGAGCTTATTATTGTGAAGGCTCGAAAGTAGAGGATGGGGCTTTGGCCACGAAACACTTCAAGCCCTCGACGTAGGCGAATCATGTCGCCCAAATCACATGTCACTATAACACTACTATAAGGAGGGCGCAACACGGTTCCACAATGACTTCTGTTCTGTATAGGAACTTAGGACAGCATGTCCAGGAGCTTGTGTTGACATGTCTTCAAAACTACCTTCCTCTCGCCCTTCCAGGCCAGTTACTGGAGCAACCGGAGGCACGAGGTCAACGGCTACGTCTACGACGAGCAGGCCCAGCTCATCCACGAACTCTTCGGCAAGTGGAACGAGGGCCTCTACTGTGGCCGGTCGTCCTCGGCGAAGTCGAAGTGCATTCGAGGACATGTGAATAATGAATATTTATTTTATTCAAAAAGTTATCGGTCTCGCAAATCAGCCCGGATACCCACAACTTGGAGAGGTCCATTGGCACTGCCAGGTAACCCCAAGGTCAGCTAACGCAGGGGATATGGGAGAGCTGTTCCTAAGAGAGTAAAAGGGGTATCCAAGGGATAAACTGCAACTGGGAAACTTTTACTGGTGAATAAACAGTCGAGCTCTGAATTTAGGTAAATAACGGACGAGGCAGCAGCCGCGTTCGTGATAAGCTGAATTCCGAGTCGAGACTGTTTATGAAACTGTAAAAGTCGACCTGCTGTAGATTATTATCCCCCCCCCCCCCTATTCTACAACCCGCAAATCAAGAATTATCCAAACGATTAGAGATTATATATATTCTGATCTATTAATTGGATCTCTAAACAGTGAATAAGCAGCTAGGGTAACTTATTGCTTTGGTTCAATCGAAGTAAATTGCATTGCATACCATACACAAAAGATTGGCAGTGCGTGCTGTGCGTACGTCCACGGAGACCCAATACAAACCACGCGTGCCAAACCGGAGGTTTCTGCGTGTGTGAACATGGCATTCACCATGCAACAGCGACTCATCGTTTCGCTCGTTTGTATTCCGTTGATGTAGTACGCCCTCTGAAGCGTTTGAAAGCCGGATCTGCGCGTGTAACATAAACTTCCAAAGGACCACGCAAACTTACATTCGCGTTCAAAAAGTACTGCGTTCACTTAACCCTTTCGCTACTGAAGGGGACCCATCCTTAAATACTGAGCCAATTTGGACAAAAATGCATTATTTCAGTACTTTTTCCGCAACTATCTGGTTTTTTTTCTTTTCCTTCCCCCCATCTTAGAATACATCAGGTTATGTCTTTTACCTGGAATGATCTAAGAAGGCCAGAGACGAAGCAGAGAAGGGGTTTGAGGATGTTTTAATGAGCTCAATTTGCATATTATCAGCTAATTAGCGTATTCCGTCGCGAAATTCATTGTTATTCAATGTTTCCATACTTTCAAATGGAGATGAAAGCACAAATACAATCATGAAACACACCGAGCATGTCTCTTTGTCTTCTCTGGTGCATCTAGTCTCTCTAGAGTAGTCCAGCCGTGTATGGTACACACGGAAACTCCCAGTTTAGGCCTAGCAAGCAGCCCTAGACAGAGCAGCAGGTACATCGCCATTGCCTACGTGTGTTAGGATAGGAGGCCTAGCCACCAGCCCAGGCCCTGGAAAGAGGAACTTTATCCTCAGGAATCATATCATTCAGTTCTCCGTGATGAGATTCAACATCGAGATATCTTCCCAAGGTCAAAATCTTCATCGAAAAACTGTAATCATCTGTGTGAGGAGTTTTCCAAAAGCTGACGAAAAGTCCGAAGTATGATGCTGTTTGTTTTCCGCGAAGTACTCGCCATGACGACCAAATGTATGCTTTAGGGGGCGCTATATGAAAAAAAACTATTCTTGAAGCCTATCACACTCCAGATACGATTACTGACCAGCGTTTTCTTACTGGGGACTTTCGAGTGTAACCCATATGGTTATCATTACGCTCGGAGCGGGCGTACCAGTAAAAAACCGATGGTAAGCTATACGCGGGCGGGCGTATACGTAGCGAAATGGTTAAAACGCAGCAAAATCGAGCAAGTATTCAAATGTTGTGTTACTCTGACTAGTTGACTGTTATTGCAAAATGAAGTCCGCTACGTGATGGGATTAGCCATACAGAATCTGTATTTGAATAAAGGATGGCTTGGGGTTGACTAGAATTTTGATACATGCCTCGGTCGACTGATATGAACAACCGATCCCCAAAATCTGGATTAGTAAAATTCAGGTTCATAGCTATCAATATTGCATGAATCGAACAAAAAATAGGAATTGGAATTAAGGGAGTCTGAGGGGGACTTTTTGTAGTGTGTTCAGTGACAGACACTGTAGATAGTTCCACAGCCAGGAGGGGAGATTGTTCCACGCCTGGCGGCCACAGGTGGGAAAAGCATGATCACCCATCAATTGTTTTGTCTTGGGGCATTGCGTTCAATGCTTGGGCGGAACGGAACGTGTTGTGGTGATGCGACTGACGGAGGAAGAACGTAATAGCCCTCCTTCGCGGGGGTCATTCTACTGCGTCACTGTACGTTAGGCGCTGCCCATTAGCCCCGCCCAAAAACGCTGAGAATAATGGATATTGCGGGGGGGGGGGGACAGCGAGAAAACACAAACACCTACAGACGTTTGATTCGGCTAGGTGCCGAATATGTCACTTCCTGTTAGGGGAAAGGGTGATACTCGGTGCAAAACGTCAACCGCCTGCTTCAACAGACTACAAGTGAGCAAAGGCATATGAACGGGACATATTTCACAGGTTGATCTAGGGATGACGGTTCCCACTTGTCAAGGTGTCCAAAAAATTGGCACAGAAAAAGATGTGTTCACATCTGTGGTGGAAGAATTACGTTCTTACAAGCCTCACTGCCAGGGAGGAGAGGATGTGGGGGGGGGGGTCTGTTTATTAGAGAGGGTTGCATTCGTAGTTTAAGAATATGTTGGAAAGCGGACAAAGTCGGGTGGGACTCTGCATGGAATCGCTGCTGCTGTTTGCATGGACGTCACACGTTTGTTGAGTTGCATTAAAATAGAGGTAATCAGGTTAATCACGAAATAATCATTTATTCTGAGTGCCATGAATAAAGGCAACGCCCTCGAGAATGCACGGTTGTGACAACAGTGGCCGCTTTGTGGCAGAGTGACAACTCCACCCCCACCCCCTCTCACTCTAATTACTTCTCATTCCTCTCCAGGTAACATGCCAGAAGATCACCACCTCTACTATGGGTTCACGCGATTTGCATAGAGCTGAACGAAGATTACCCCCCAGTTATACGAGAGACCTCCCCCACACCGACTCCAGATTCAGCCCTTGACCAAAGGTTGAGGAGTGGCCCATGCTTTCAGCGCAGTTTAGACCAGGATTAGATGAACTGAATTTGAGGTGGGGTGGTTGGCCCATGTACTGGAGATGAAGGAAGAGTCGCGTTCAATTTACCACAGCTATATTGTGGGGTCAGTTGGTTATCTATCTGTAATCATTTGTGGTCCATTGCCAGCCTGCACGTCCGCTGAAGGTCGAGATCAGAGGCAATACATTGCAAAAATTGCAGTGGCTCCTTCAGAAACCTTCTATTCCCTCAAAATTATATATACCTGTCTGTGATGAAACGCTTGAATGTACTTTGGTGGAAAAGAAAAGCGCTATATAAGAGATTGACATTATGAAATACATATGGCCAGATCCAAAACCTCTGTGCAGTTATGGGACGGAATTCAGAGGGAAACATGCGGACAAAAAAAATTATTGTGAGAATGTTTTCATGGGTGGGTGTCCATGGGTGTGAGCCGGGATGGGATCCCTAAACACTAGGACAGAGAAAAAAATTATAAGGTTCCGCATAATTTGGCGGATATGCAGAAGTAGGGATGAGTGAATAAAAAAACTCATTATTCCTGAGACTTTTGTAAGGTCATTTTTTATCCGAGAAAGTCAGAGGAGGCATCTATGCAGGCAATCGTGGTGTGTGTGTGTGTGTGTGGGTGTGTGTATGTGGTGTGTGACGCCAGCTAATAAAACACAATAACCTTGATAGTCTGATTAGGTAAGGCTCATACGTGGTATGCTGTGTTCCCCATGATGGGTACATGAACCCTATTGTATGGGGTCAGGTCAGAGGTCATCTGAGGTCAACCAGAGGTCAAGTCTGAAACTTGTAGTAAACACGATAAGTCCAGAAACGCTTGGTCTGATATTCAGTTGAAATAAGGTTGTAGGCTTTCGAGGGGGAAGTACAGGATGAACCCTATTGTTAGTGGTTCAGGTCGGGAGAGTGAATTTTGGTCCAAATCAAAAATAGAAAATTTGGTGAAAAAATTCATCTTTTTGGCAATTTGGCTTGGTAACCGATAACTCGACCTCACCGGAATGATGAAGCCATACTTGGTATTGTGTGTTCCCCATGATGAGTACATGAACCCTTATTTGTTTTGGGGTCAGGTCACGAGGTGGTCACCAGAGGTCAAAGTCTGAAAAACCTGTAAACACGGATAAGTCCAGAGAGGTGGTCTGATCAAGTTGCAAATTGGTGGTATAGCTTCTTATGGGGAGTACAGGACCCTATGGCATGTGTTCAGAGTCCGGGGTGAATTTTGGTTCGAAAATAGAAAAATTTGTGAAAAAATCGATTATTTGGCCAATGTTTGGCTTGTGAACACGATATAACTCGACCCCACCGTATGGAATAAGCTCATACTTGATATGTGGTCCCCATGATGAGAACATGACCCCTATCGTTTTGGGGTCAGGTCAGAGAGTCCAGTGAGGTCACCAGGGGTCAAACGTCTGAAAAACCTTGTAAACACGAAGTCTAGAATGTTGGTCTGATCAAGTTGAAAAAATAGTGTATAGATTCCTTTATGGGGAGTACAGGACCTATGTTGTGGTTCAGGTCGGGGCGCAAATTTTGGTCGAAAATAGAAAAGAAAAAAAATTGTGAAAATAAAAATGATATTGTGGCCAATTTTGGCTTGGGTAAACACGATAATCTCGACCTCACCCTGATGGATGAAGCTCATACTTGGTATGTGTGTTCCCCATGATGAGTACAGGAACCCTATTGTTTTGGGGTCAGGTCAGAGGTCATCTGAGGTCACCAGAGGTCAAAGTCTGAAAACCTTGTAAACACGATAAGTCCAGAATGGTTGGTCTGATCAAGTGAAATTAGGTGTATAGCTTTCTTATGGGGAGACAGGAACCCATGTTTCTGGGTAGTTCGGTGTGAATTTTGGTTCAAAAATAAAAAAAATTGTGAAAAATTGATTTTGGCCAATTTTGGCTTGTAAACACGATAACTCGACCCTACCCTGATGGATGAAGCTCATACTTGGTATGTGTGTTCCCCATGATGAGTACATGAACCCTATTGTTTTGGGGTCAGGTCAGAGGTCATCTGAGGTCACCAGAGGTCAAAGTCTGAAAACCTTGTAAACACGATAACTCGACCCTACCCTGATGGATGAAGCTCATACTTGGTATGTGTGTTCCCCATGATGAGTACATGAACCCTATTGTTTTGGGGTCAGGTCAGAGGTCATCTGAGGTCACCAGAGGTCAAAGTCTGAAAACCTTGTGAAATTTAGTGGTAGCTTTCTTACCAAGGACACAGGAACCCTTAGTGGTTGGTAAAGATAGGAAAGTTGTCAGAAGTTATGTTGACCATAAGAGATGGTACTTCTCCCATTTGTATGGGTGTTGGGCTATGGGTTGACAGAAACAGTCAGGAATCACTAAGCCTTCTGGCTTTCTGGTTATGTGAAGGTTCTGGAATTCAAAAGATGAAAGTCCTTGCCTCAGAGGCTTGGTACTTGTGCTTTACCATGCCATGGGTTAAAACCTGCACTGCAACTTGCAGTTAACCCACCACCCCAGTTCTAGAATCAGCGTTATGGACGGAAAGTATAACGTTTATGGCAACGGAAGGTTGTCCCAATTGGGATGAATTGCAAATTGGTAACATAATTGTAAGTTACTATGAGGACCAATATATTCATATTTTACCTTAAAAATGTATTCAATATTCTAGGGGAAGAGTGGAACCCAAAACAAATAGTTATGGAGCGGGAAGTTAGTATGCGAGAGACCTCCCGCACACCGGACTCCAGATTCCGCACTGACAAGGTGAGAGCAGCAGCATGTTTAGACCAGAGAGTTAGTGAATTTGAATTGGATGGGGGTGGTGGCCCATGTACTGGAGATTGAAGAAGAGTCGCTTTCACCTATTTAAAAGCTATAGTGTGGTTCAGTTGGTCTACTATCCGTCAATCTAGCTGTCGTCCATCTGCCAGCCTGCCCGTCCGCGGAAGGTCGAGATCAGAGGCAATACATGCAAAAATGCAGTGGCTCCTCAGGAAACCTTTATTCCCTCAAACTGATGATATACCTGTTATGTGAAACGCTTTGAATACTTTGGGGTAAAGCGCTATATTAAGAGTTGACATTATATAAATACATATACATATATATATATATAGATATATTATGTAGTCGGATGAATGTCCACGTGTATGCCAGATATTAATATAAAGGATTGCGAGTCTGCAATAAACATGCATGTTGACATTTGGAATACAAAGAGAATATTGTTGGAAAATTTTCAGTCCCCCTGGGACCTTCCTCAGCTATTGCCTGAATAAATAATTCTTGTATTCATGAGTCACCATGAGTGTTCATTGCGTACTCAGCCTTATATAAAGGCCTGTTCTCTGAAGGTACAGAGAACTTTTCCTTTGTTTTTGCAGCTGTCTTTGACTTTGCCTAAGGTCCATAGGAGATTGGAATATCTTTAGAATACATACATCATATACAGAGAGCATCTCTGAGTACGTATTCTTCGAGGGCGGTACTTAACGCTATGGTGCATTCATTCGATGGTCCAGCAAACAAGTCGATCATCCAGCTTTGAATATAGAGATATGTGATTCTACAGGTCATTCAAGAGTTATCAGGGTCAAATGGTTGAAGAAGGGCCACGGGATTGGTACTGACTCATAGGTCTGGTTTGACACAATTCAGGGAAACCCCAAACTTTAGTTAGTGGTCATGTTAATGATGCCTTTATGCTCCGCTTCGTGCTGAAACTGACCACACACCTTACAGGAGGTTGCAGTGCCCATGCTGTCTGGAATAAGATTAGCAAGTGCTCAGGCTTGGGCTACAACATTATTGGTGCTCTGATATTGTTGAAGGCATGCAGTCCACATTCACTGATGAGTAAAACTTGATTGCCCCCCCTCACAACCCCCCCCACCGCACAGTATCAGGGCGGGCAGTAAGCCGGGTTCATGCATCGGGTGTTCAGAATTACGAACCCAGTTGCGTGGGATAGAGAAAGCAAGACTTCGCTGGTGTCTCTCTACTCCCCGGCACAACGCATTGAAGGCCTCGGTTAAGAAGCGATGGGTCATGAATTAGGGCCTGAACTTGTCTGAATCTACATTCCCAGTCAGTACTGAAGCCTGTATGAATGGGTAACAGTCATTGTGCTTCCACGAGTCTCAGACAGGAGGAAAGATCCAGTGCCCAAGACCCAGAAGATGGGCTATGTTGCTAAGATGTTGCTTGCCTAAATTTAGCAACTAGAAATTGAGGGGTGGCTCGCTGAGGCTGAGTTTTTTTTGAGCAAAGATTAGGGAAGGAGCTCTCCAGAAGACAGTCAGACGTTGACATACCTACGAGGAAAACAACACGGACAACTCGATCGAAATACACCTAGCGAAAACAGGAGGAGGATTTTATTCTATGGGCAGTTGACCTGAAACTAGGGACTTTCCAAGTTGCCGTACTGTGTGTGGAGCAGCATGCCAGGTTGAAAGAACCTAAGTGAACCTGTGAATTTCTGGCGGTAGGGTATCATTCCCTGTCTCAATCGGCACAAGGTTGGCAGAGCAGAAGAAACTTGTTCTCTCTGTATGAAGCCAACTCATTGTCACATGGAGGGAGTAATGAAGCCTAAGTTTCGCAACAACCTGTTGTCACTCTATCGAATTACTGTGGAATGTTGAACCCGCAGTATGGCATTCGCCACACTTGCCAGTGTAGGGAGGACGATGACGCATGCGGCAGGGGCTATCTCTGGACTAGTTTCCTGGGGGAGCGGGAGAGAGGAAGGGAGCGGGAGAATAGTACAGCGGTATCAGTGTCCTTTGCATGCAACAGGTCCCGGGTTCGAATTCCAGCCGATCAGCACCGGGAGTTTTCCAGAAGGGTTGTACTTGCAGTTCAACTGGCGTGTTCCTGGTCTTAGGTTCCTGGTTCCTGTGTTGAAGTGGCAGGGTAATTTCGGGAGGGTTGTTTCGGGGGCCATTGCAAAGGTCTCGTCGGCTACGGGCTGTAAGCCGTTCGGTCGAACATCTTCCGCTCCTCCGGGTTCTGAGAAAGTGGTCAGGTCTGGAGTTCAATGATTTCGTCCGTGGATGGGGACGTAAAATTGCCGTGGTCCCGGCGAGCAGGGATTGGTGTCACTCCTACCTAGATATCATCTGAGCATTAGTCAAGAAGAGAAGGCGAGTTGTCGCCGGTGCTCATCCACGTCAAAAAATTCGTTAGGGTTCCATGATGAGTCAAAGTGGCTTCCTGAACCCGTAGCAATCGAATCAAATCAAATCCTAACGGCTGTCGAACACTGTAGCTCCAAGAGGAAGTCGGATCCGAGTGTAGTTCAACAAGTCTGTCTCATCAGACCAACTCCCTCAACCTGAATAATTTTTGGTAGTTCTTCGCCCATGCACACACGTTAGTGAGTGTGCGGATAGAGGGATGCAGTAAAATCTGAAGATACCATGACTCTCAACTGCTATCTGTTTTGGAGAGTTATTTTTTCATGCAGTAAATTCTTTCTAATTTTGCCACCTCCCCCCACTCCCCTTCCCACTTCCCTCAGTGATATTCGATGTAAATGATTCCAATCTGACAACACAAGTGGTCAAGCTCCAGAAATGGTTACTTATCAGTAACTGCGGTGTTTTTATGGCGATCTGGTGGCATTTATTGCCGGACCAAAATCAAAATCACCGCCAGTACTTTACGACCCCTTCTAATGCTGGCCAAGGGTGTGCTGACAATGAAGAACTTTGCTTCTGTACTTTTCATTTTTTTCCTCAATTTTGCTTGAGGATGGGGAGCTCATAATGGCAGAGAAGGAGAAACAGAGGGTCGAGAACGCCCAGCGAGAGAGGCGCAAATACCGTGACGAACACGGGATCACCTACGAACCAAACTTCTTCAGGTGGGTGCCTCGACCGAGAACATGGTGTGGCAGGGTGGGGAGGTTCCCCCTGAGGGGACCGGCAAATAGCTGGAAGAACATGGGATGACCCACAAACCCAACCTGATCAGATGTTTGAAGGCCAATGGTCATGTAAATATGACTGGAATCTTGGTACTTTCTCCCTATTATGGTATGGTAGCGGAAACCTCAACTGAATTTTGAGTGATTCGAGTCTTGCAAAAAATGCAGCATTCACTGTATGGTCTATGTGTGGCCTTTGCATCATTCCCCCATGATGTCATAGATTCCTCAAATTTTTTGAGAGTCAATTGAAATCTCAACAAGACAATATGCTAGAACCTCCGAATTTGGGGTGTGGTGTTTTGATATGTCCTCTTGTCAACTTGCTAGTATGCGTCAAATTCTGTTACATGACCATTGGTGGCCTTCAAATATGTGGAGTATACTGGGGTTGTTTGAGATATGTGGGGTGTATTGGGTTATTCAAGATATTTGAGGTATACTGAGTTGTTTCAGATATGTGGGGTATCTGAGTTGTTTCAGATATATGCAGGTTTACACTGGGTGGTTTGAGATATTTTGGGTATACTGAGTTGTTTCAGATATGTGGGGTATACTGGGGTGTTTGAGATATGTGGGGTATACTGGGGTTGTTTGAGATATGTGGGGTATACTGGGGTGTTTGGGATATGTATACTGGGCTGTGTGTTAATGAAGTTTTATGGTGGGTAAAATGGGCAACATTTGAAGAAACAATGGTCAAGAAAATCCTCATTTATGTACATCCAAGTTGCACAACTTGTTAATCTGTAAGCCTAGCTGTTAGTCTTGTAGCCTAAGCTGTTGGTCTGATCAAGAGCATCAGCAAATTACTTCCACCCTCTGTGACTGTTGATGTCTAATATTGCGACCCCGCCGTGAGTCTCGCAACCCATTATTTGGGTCGCGCAGGAATTTGCGGTGTCGCGAATGTTGTCATGTTGAAAAAAAAATACAGAAGCTCCCATTTCCCCCTAGTTTAGTTCTTGCTTGCTGCCTAGCCACGTGATTCTTTACCCTTTAAATTTGGAACTTCTTATTTGCTGCTTGGCCACACAGAATTTCCTTCACTCCTTCTAGTCCTTTTAACTTCAAAAACTTCTTATTTGCTGCTTGGCCACACAAAATTTCCTTTACTCCTCTAACTTTAAAACTTCTTATTTGCTGCTTGGCCACACAGCATTTTCTGTTCTCCTTTAACTTTAAGGCTTCTTATTTGCTGCTTGGCCACACAGAATTTCCTTTACTCCTTTACTTTGAAACAACTGTTGCATTTGATGGATCTGTATGGCACAGGAACATGTCCTGCAATAAGTTTTGTGAGGTTCCATAATGGAAATCACAAGATCACCATTTTGGACAAATATTTAAAATGTTGTAGTCCCACTAAGTCCAACATGTTTGGCCAGAAGAAGTTCAAACTTTTACAGTGCATTCACTATGTCAAGCTAGTTTGAACATCGAATGTGATCCCTGGAATCACTGAGCCTTTCGGTTTTATTCCTGACCCACAATTTTGCTGAATGCAATATGATCTAGCCATATGTCATTTTGAAGAGTTAGGGGAGGTGAAGTTGATGGTGGAACTTTTCTGGATCGGTTCTGATTAGGGCAATACTGCAGATAGTGGTTAGGGCACAAATGCATGTGAAGAACCCGTACAATTTTCAAAGATGCCTATTTCCTTCGATATTGAACAGTTTATGCCATTCCGATGGACCGAAATAATTATTGTCTATTTTCAAGCCAAAACAGGATTGGTTCCTGTTGCCGGGAAAAAGGAGCAATACAAAAAGAATATATCATCAAAGGTATAGAAATATACAACGCAAATTATTCAGAATGCTATCAACGATAGGGGTATATCAATAGACAGTAGAAAGTGGGAGTAAGCTTGGAGTTCAGAGGTTGACTGACTCTGGATGGAAGGAATCACAAATCCTCAGGTTTCTGTAATTCAGAAACCTGAATCCTAATACCAAATCCATTGTGACTGTGTGAGAGGAAATACCAATGTATTGTTACTGTGTGAGAGAAACTACCAGATCAGTGTACTGTGTGAGAGAAATACCGATCCAGTGTCCTGTGTGAGAGAAATACTGGATCCATTGTACTGTGTGAGAGAAAAAAACGGAATTCCATTTACTGTGTGAGAGAAATACCGGATCGATTGTTTTACTGTGTAGAGAAATCCGGATCCATTGTTCTTGTGTTTTTAAGAGAAAATACGGATACATTGTACTGTGTGAGAGAAATACAGTCCCCATTGTACTGTGAGAGAAATACCAGATCTATTGTACAGTGTGAGAGGAAATACCAGATCCATTGTACAGTGTGGGATAAAATACAAGAACCATTGGTGTACTGTGTGAGAGAGAATACCAGAATCTATTGTACAGGTGAGAGATACCGATCCATTGTACTGTTGGAGAGAAAATACCAGACCATTGTACTGTGTGAGAGAATACCAGATCCATGTATGGGAGGACATACCAGATCTATTGTGACAGTGTGAGAGAAATCAGATCTATTGCACAGTGTGAGAGAGAATACCTTGATTCATTGTACTGTTTGAGAGAGAAATACCTGATTATTGTGCTGGTGAGAGAGAAATACCAGATCCATTGTACTGTGTGAGAAGGAAATACCGGATCCATTGTTAGGTGTGAGAGAAAAAAACCGGATGCATTGTACTGTGTGAGAGAATACCAGATCCTGTGCTGTTGTGATTGAGAGAAATTCCTGATCCATTGTACGGGTGTGAGAGGAAATACCGATCCATTGTACTGTGAGAGAAATACCAGATCCATTGTACTGCTGTGAGAGAAATACCAGATCACTGTACTGTGTGAGAGAAATACCAGTATGTGTGTAGTGTGTGAGAGAAATACCAGATCCATTGTACTGCGTGGAGAGAGATCATACCAGATCCAGTACTGTGTGAGCGGAAACCAGAAATTTCCATGTAATGTGTGAGAGAAGAATACCAGATCCATTGGCCTGTGTGAGAGAGAAATACCAGATCCATTGTACTGGTGTGAGAGAGAAATACCAGATCCATTGTAATGACTTTGAGAGAAATACCAGACCATTGTACTGTGTGAGAGAGAAATACCAGATCTATGTACTGTGTGAGAGAAATACCGATATTTAATTGTCTGTGTGAGAGGAAAATACCAGATCCAGTTTACTCTGTGAGAGAGAAATTACCAGATCCATTGTACTGTGTGGAGAGAAATACCAGATCAATGTGTACTGTGTGAGAAGACATACAGATCCATTGTACTGTGTGAGAGAGAAAGACCCAGATCCAGTTACTGTGTGTGAGAGAAATACCAGATCCATTTACTGTGTGAGAGAATACCAGATCCATGTACTGTGTGAGAGAGGAAATACCAGAATCTATTGTATGTGTGAGCGAAATACCAGATCTATTTAATTGTACTGTGTGAGAGGAAATACCAATCACATTTTACTCTGTGAGAGAAATCCACAATCTAGTGTACCAGTGTGAGGAGAAGAGTGGAAAGGGTGGGGGGCGGCATCTCTCATAAATTATTAACTTCTCATCAGTAAGCTTTACTGGTAGGAAGAGGTCAGCACTTGCAGGCTGACCATGCAGTGTTCGCGCAGGAATTCCTAACTCACTCACTCCGAGTTTCTCATGGCATGCTACGGAGGGAAGATACATGAGTTGTTAAAAACAGTTCTGGCAGTACTCTGCACCCATTTTAGTGGCCGCCTTGGCAGCACAGCCCCATCCGGATCGCTGTTCATAATTATTCCACCTCAGTGCGGCAAAGAGAACGGCAAGGAGAGTTGGGTTGTTCAAGAAGGAATACTGGGATGCCCGAGAGAACAAGAGATTTGATTCCCTCAACCTGAAAAGCTCTGGGACCGTGGCTGTCGCAGGGGAACATTGGACAGGGAGGAATGCTTGCCAGAAACTTTTAATTTATGCTTCCAGGAAGCCTCATATTGGCCAAGGCTGCATGGTGACCGATGAATAATGGTACTTTCAGCGTGCTGGGAACATTGGTATATACAAATTTTTCAGGGCGTGCCGTATTCTCATTATGAGCAGTCGTTTTGTGGTTGAGTCTCCAGGTTTCCCCAATGTGATCAGTGGAACATGACCCACTCGTAAAACGAAGCAACATCAGTCAGGGTTGACAGCGAAAATATTTGTCTCAGAGGTGCCAATATGTGTTGAAAATGATATGAGAGACAGGCTTTGTTTCCAGATACCATACCATATGATTAAATGTAGTACCCTATGGCGGGGGTCATGGCATTAACATTAGGCGTGTTCGTAGCCTTGTGTTATCTTCACCCCACGTATTCACTCTCATAGAATGTGCCATAATTCAGACACAAAAATTCCATGATTTAAGTGGGTGGTTGGTTCATCCTTTTTAGAGGCACCTTCTGGCACGAACAATCCTTGTCACTAGAAAACAGGCCCTATCAGCCAGCTGCCGAGCTGGCGTGCTATATTAACATGCGGTAAATTGAATGACAACCGTTTAAAAAGTCAGCCTACTAGGCCAGCATAGGACCTTAAGTGTGGGGCTGGAACACGGCACTGGAATATTCCCAATCTACAATTGCAGAATCACTCATGGTTTGTGCCCCAGTTGACAAAACTGTTAATGTATTCGTACAGTAGTACTGTCTCACTATGCGTTGTCCGCCTGAACGGTTAAATCAATGGGTCCGTAGGGGCCGCACATATGACAAATATCTACCGGGCTATGACAAGTTGTCTCTATTACCTGGACGATATCAAGCCCTCCCATCATTTTAGCTGAAATGCTCTGCCACTTTGATAATAAGCCTGATTCCCTATTCGCCAAACCATCCCTGTGTGGAATAGGCTTAAGTTTTGATATCCAATCACTCTCTAGATAACGTTGAACTGAACGATAACCGTAAACATTCACGTTTCTTCAAGGTGACGTCACTCAGGACTTATTCAAACGGTTCTTCCAAGTTATTGCAATGGGTTCCTAGGACTTAACGACATTCATTACCATGAAGGCTCCCTCCTCTGTTTGTCAACCTGAAATTAGAAAAAAATGTGTGCAGCGAAACAATGAAAATTTGTTATAGCGTGACTGGCCCTCAACTGGATGATGGTGTCATCAGTAGTAATGCTACCTGTCCCTACATGTAAGAGCCTGTCATTGAAAGCTTGTATACAACCCACCTCTAGGAGCAAGTTCCATGCGAGTTAGTGTTGGGTACATAAGATGAAAGACATGGGAGAATGACGAGAAATGAGTGTTCATGCCGAGGTGGTTATGTGGCCTGAAACCAGAGGAAGACAGAATAGCCTTTATAAAGGATTGATCATCTTCAGCCTGCATGGAATCCTGTCTACGGGTGAGAGAAACACAGTGAAAGGTAGATCAGGAGGTGACAGGAGGATGCTGGAACGTCCTGCTACGTAGGACCAAGGAAGACCCGGCGTGGCATAGTTCAATGAGGTCTCAGAGACTGGAAATCTGCATCCTGCTGCTACGAGGATCCGTACCAAAAGTTGCCATGAGCCGTCTCATCCACTAATGTGGGATGATTCAGAGGTAGAGCAGGATGATGATGGTGAATGAACATCATTACAGTTTTAGATACACTATCCTCATCTGTGTGCCTGGTTTTAGGATGGTCGTCCTCGCGCAATGATGGTCGTCTATTTAGAAGATGTTTTACAGTTTCTTTTTGTTCTTGTGTCTTCGGGCAGTGGCGGGGACATACAGAAAGCAAGTAGTAGCCTTAAGAGTGAAGTGTAGTATAATTTGGTTCTATAAATAGATACACACAGTGGAACACACACACACATACACATACACACAGCTGTGGAAACACTTGCTGCTCCCCTGGTGGGTCCATGCAGTTTCTAAACACATTTTGCAACCCTCAAAAAAGAGGGATGTTGCCAACTATCTCTTGCTGAGAGGAAATGTTCTGTCCGCTAGGAAGAGGTAATTGATATTCCAAACTACAGATAATTCAATTTTTTGTACAAAATAGAAAAATCCTTCCAAAGATGTATTGCTATTATTAATTTTTACATTAATTTTAGGTTTATCACCGTTTCGAATGTTGTTTATTCTTCAAATTTTCACAATGGACTTCATTAATGTGAATATAAACATATCCATGAAGATCTCAGGCTTTACAAAATGTATTTAGGACACAGCGTTGCATGAGAATTGGTCAAAACGATATGTAGTGGCTGAAAATGGGTAATTTCTTTGATGGTGGATCAAGAGTAATTGGATTCAATGTTGGATGTTGATTGGTCAAATTCAGAAGGAAAATAGTGAATGCGGTTGTCTTTGATCAACTCTAGCTTATTGGCTCTCTTTCCTTTATATAAGATACAACCCTCTCTTCCTATATTGCCAATTCATCTCTGCTTCGTCTGACATGAAGTTGAGTTTTGACCTGTATTATCCAGGCTTTTACACTTTTATCAAAATTAGAACATCAATTACAATCACCTCAATCACCTAGAACATTTTTACTGGTTGTCATTGGGAAATGATGAATTCACAGCATCCTCATAGGATTTATGGCTTTGTTTAGCAAACTACCACCTCCGACTTCCAGGACCGCTAACACATTTGGGAGTGATTAGCCCACCCCCCCCCCAAAAAAGGATGTTTTAACACCATAGACAGCCTGAGGTTAAGATACCCTAGGTTCTCAGAGTTGCGATGGGGCATGGGTGTGAAAACGGCAGTTTTGCGATTGATGAAATGTTTGATGACGCTAGATGGAATGGTGTCTTCATCAGAGCTATTATATTAACTGGAGAGAACATAAGACCACACATTGTGTGCCGTGTGGGAAATGCGGTCAGAGACCACACATTCAGAGTGACGATGTGCGCCATTGTGTGCGGGAGGGGGGGGGGGGGGGAGGGGGGGGGGGGAAGGTGGTCAATCTTTCCGTAGGCGGCTTCCATACAATGGTCCTTTGTTACAGTTTTCATGGAATTCTTTAGTTCACGGACATCCATCTTCAGGGGTCTATTCAAGGTTCCTTAAAAATCGGCTTTGGCCTCCCAGAGACCTACTTTTTGCCGCTAAGGCAGACTATTCAATATCTCAGGGTGTGTGGGTCATTGTCAAATATTCGGCCCATGATGTGTGGAATTCATGTGAAATGCAGTAGTTAAAAATAAATTTTCACTATCCGTGACTGCAATATGCCCCGAAGCATAATTTTGTTGCTCCATAGTATTCACATAGTGTCCCAGTGCAGAATTCTGGCACATCTTCAGCGAGTTCTACCGTTTTTAGAATACATTGACAATATACTCAAAGTTGATTCATTTCGGGAGCACAGAACTAGGTAATTAATTCGAAAGTACAAATTGATTGCACCGCCTGGGCGAAAAGTATAACATCACAGAGCAAACCAGAGCAAGTTAATGCGGAGCTATGAAACTAGAGGGGGGGGGGCTCTAAAAAGAACACTACATAACTATTCTGATAAAATGCGATCCATGTCGCTCAATTCCACATGTCACTATAACACTGCTGTAAGTGAGGACCCATTAGGGGCATAGCCAATGGCTCCACACTGACTTCTCTTCTGCACAGGCACGCCCGAGGCTTGGTGGCGTTACAGGGAATGAGCATTTTGGAAAGTGTCATGGCGTGGCATGGCCGTGTACAAAGCATTGGGAAATGAAGATCCAGCTGTGTGAAATAGCTGAATGCCATTACAGAGTGGCTGAATATTCACATTCTTTCAGCCAATCAAATGTTGACTGAACCAATTGCTGTGGTTTGGGGGAACCTAAGGGTCAATGGTCATGTAACAGATCTTCCAAACTATCACAGATGAAAAGAGGACATAACAAAACCCCATACCCCAAATCTGTAGGTTATCAAGTCATTTCCATTTGCCTTTGAGGATATGTAGAGGAATCGATGACAGACGGAGATGGTGGCAAGAGGAGGAGGGGGGGGGGGGTGGGGGGTGGGGGGGGGGGGGGGGGGGGGGGTGGGGGGGGGGGGGGGGGGGGGGGGGGGTGGGGGGGGGGGGTGGAGGGGGCGGGGTACTAGTAGTACAGGTTTCACATTGACTTCTGCATGTATCACATGGGGTCCTGGGTCACAAGGTGAATCTTGCAATAACTGCTTGTGCCACGATTGGATTTGCTGAAGTTCTGTCCAGGAGTGTGGCTGCCATAATGTAATTGATACTACAAAAAGTCATATATATATATATGACCATTGGCCTTTAAGATCAAAGTTCATTGAAGAGGCATTATGAGATATTATGTGAATAATTGCAAAATGCATCTCCTACAGTGCAGGCATTAATATTGACCAGTGGTACCTATGAGAGGTTCAGTAATTCAAGTCGAATTTACCCGTGAATTACCAACACACAACACTGCACGGTAAACATGGGAAACATCACCAGATATTTCCGGTGGAACAGAATGGCTCTTGAAAAAAGTGAACATTGAGGTTTGAGCTTCTGCACCATTGGTGCTCTTCTTTTCCCCTAGTCATGGCTTATCAATTTTGAAATCTGATGACAGGACAGCATTTTCCTGTTTTTTTTTTGTTACACACTGCTGTTTTCCATAAGCTTATGGATGTGGGAAATTCTGAAACGGTGAAGGTTATAACCTGCAGAGCTACAGATTGTTGTAAGATTCCTGTTGTTCTTCTTCGGTATCGTCTACATTTTGAAGAATTATTTATATCCGTATGGTTGGCCAGTTCCTCACAAGAGCCACTTTGAGCCAGTATCGTGCCCCCGCCTCTTCAGTCTGTAAGTAATTTATGCAGATGTTTAATTTATCAAATTTTATTGCACATGTTTCTGGATCCCCCTCACATTCCACGCCAGTTTGCACATTCCGCACAAGGTACTGTGATTGTATCTGGTTCAAGTATTTCATAAAAAATCAGTGAAATGAACTTGACTCCATATTTTTTTTTTTTTTTTTAACATGTGCCGATCCTCTATTTTCTCTATTTTCTATTTTCTCTATTTTTAGTATCGAAACGAGGCACCAAGTGGTCCTGCGGCAAAAACTTACTGCATTACCCTACTACTTGAACCAACAGTTCCCTTCTACCTACAATTCCTACCGCGCCCTGTGTGTATCAAGTCAATCAGACTAAACTGACAAACTATCATGAAAACCCAACTTAATTTTGCAAAGTGAGCTTTATTGAAATGAACACAATTCAACCTGACAATAGTAATATGTTCTTGCACTCATTAAAGGGAACCCACATACAGTCTGGGACTTCTCCACTAGTGGGGGTCAAGGTCATCGTGTTCAGAAGCCAAATTTATACTATCACAACGATTTTCAGCAAAAATGACCCCCATTCTACACCAGAAATAAGAGGTTTCTTGTACTCCCCATGAGGAGGCTACATTACCTACCAATTTCGCTTGATCAGTCCAAGCATTCTCGACCTATATGTGACCTCAGAGGACCTGACCCTGAAACTACCCCGGGGCTACACGGAATCACTTATTATGGGGAGCACACATACAATGAGCTTGATCCATCTAGGTCAGGTGAGTATTGTGTTCACAAGCATAATCGCCCACACGTGTCAATTTTCACAATTTTTGCCAAATGACCCTCAATCGAAGCTACACAAAAACAATGGTTCATTACTTGCCATAGGAAGATGTTAACCAAATCTTGGCTCGATCGGACCAAGCATATAGATAAAGTCAATCATGTTCAACAAGGGTTTCCGACTAACCTCGTATTGCTTTCCCCTAATCCCAAAATCCAATTGAAATGTTCTAAGTCCCCTTAGCAGCCCGGTCTTCTTTGCCTTTAAAATCAAAATTTCCTTCATATTCATGCCTTTTATTTTCCAAACAGCCC
The DNA here is from genome assembly GCA_026419785.1 of Sclerodactyla briareus. NCBI lineage: Eukaryota > Metazoa > Echinodermata > Holothuroidea > Dendrochirotida > Sclerodactylidae > Sclerodactyla > Sclerodactyla briareus. The sequence continues at coordinate 155,514 of JAODTK010003165.1, read as the reverse complement.
CAGGACATGCACCCCCCCCCTTCCCATGCCAGCAAACACCCTCCCCCACACCAACAAACTATCCCCACGCAGCGTCAAGGAGTCCCAAAATATATTTTTAGGAAACCTCCACACTTGTATATCTATTAATTGCCTATTTTGAGTTAAGTGAATAGTATAGCCAAACACAGTCACAGAACATTTCCAAGTACCAGCTAGGTTTTAAATAAACAAACATAGATGATGACAGAGTGATGGGCTACCTCTTGACCCCTGCAAGCCCCTATATAAAGTACTGTGGGTGTCAGTAAGAGAGTAGATCGTCTTTCAGGAAACAAAGTAAGTAAAAAAATGGTGCAATTCAGGAATATCAAGAGGGGGGGGGGTCGGTGTTGGCAGGCGTCTCAGGAGGTCTAATCAACCTAATCCAAATGTTGGGTAAGAGGGTTTGTTGTGCGCGCTTTATACAGTATTAAAAATTGTCAAAGGAGCTATGGGTTCATTCGGTCCTCAGTGCCTCTTCTTAAAGAAGCTATTATATGAGGAATTCAATCAAATTCAATGAACATTAAACACATCGATTAAGAAAATGTTACCGACCATCCCTACTGTGTTAGGGAAATCTTACCAAGTGGGAAAGTGGGAATAAATGATGCAATGTCAGGCACATACAAGGAGATTATAAAGCAGTAAAATGGTCACAGGAGCTAGGGTTCACTCGTTCTCGGTTGTCATTTAACAGAAGCTATTATGTGAGGGATTCAAAGCAAAGTCATGAACACTCAAACACATCAGATCCAGATACTACTTGAGTTTTGGCAAATTCTCACCAAGTTGGAAATTGGAAGATATTATGCAAATAAGGCTGATAACAAGACTCTACTGACCCCCGCTTGTATCTTCAAAATGATCAGATCAAAGGTTGATCACATTCACCAATTTCTGGGGAATCCGACAAACTTTCAAAAAAATTGCATAAAATCTGCTAATTAGAATTTTAAATGACCTCCAGTGCACCGATTCACTTTTGAGTCTCTCGGGAACCATGGTAGACTACATCCACCAAGTTTCGTGAAAATCCGACAAATTTGACAAATTCGCAGCAAATTTAGCACAAATAAGGACCCCTATTAGCATATTTTAGGCTGAAAATTAATCAGTTCCAAGTCCAACATGCGAAACTACATCACTGTAACATACGGTTCTTGCGTAATCTTGCTAACGAGCGTTAAACAATAATTACATAAAATAAGCTAATTACACACTCATGACTTGCTTCCCAAAACCTAATCAGATCGTGTAAACCAACCCCGGTGCTACACACAAAATTTCGTCATAATCGGCCTCACGGTTTGTGAGAAATCATGCTAACAAGAAGGTGTGACACACATACCCACACACCAAAGTGACCACTATTCTCTCCCTGAAGTCCTCAGGCGAGACAAAAACGACCAAATAATTGTCAATCTGTAGAAACTAATTCCCCTATTACACCGAGCCTACTTCGTACCGTTTTCAAAACGTTCACGAACGTCGGCGTACAAACGAGGCGAAAGTAAACGCATCTGTGTTGGGGCTGGGGTAACCCCGTTCCGGATCGGACAAATAAGCACATAGCACGAACTAGTAATAAAGGTATGGCAACGACTTCGAGTTTGGGGCAACCCGTGAAGTTCGGATTTTGCATTGACCTATTCATGCGATCGTAACATAAAGATGAAAATAAAACGAATAGATTGCTCTGTGGTCCCACGGGTTCGTCCTCAAAAAAAATAATCGTCTTACGTAGGGCTATATCGGAACGAGTTGCTACTATCTACACCATTGTGACGATATACCGTATTCGATACCGAACAATATCGATCGCTGGGTTGGGAGATCACGTGAACAGAATGACGACGAAGATTTGGTGACGTCATTCAAGAATATTGTGAGACGGAGCCCCATCCAACTATTACAAAGAGAATACAATAAAGGCTCTTGTTGCCAGGTTGCTCACGAGTAAACAGACTGGTCTGAATACTGAAACCTGTACAATCTACCGCCCGCTCTGCAATCTTCCTTTCCTTCGGAAGGCTATTAAAAGTGGGGTTGTCAATCAATTCCGACATCCTCTTGTTGAAAACAACATTCTTTCCCCAATGAAGTATGATGCCGGCGTCACGGTCCTTTCGTAGCACTGAAGCAACACTGCTCCGTGCTCATTTGCGCTTGATAAGTGCAAAGAAGTCATCCTGGCGACTTCAGTGCGGGTTTTGATACCTATGGACCATACCCAGCTGATTGATTGTCTCTCTGGTAGATGAGTTTTTACTGGTATGGGTGTTTTCTACTTAATGCAGGTGTGACGCCGCATGAAGTTGAGGTCATGCGAATTCACATTCCAGAGAGAAAGTTGCTACTTCGATATCTGCAGTCAACATCACGTTGAAAAAAAGGTGTTGCTTTTCAAAATAGGGAGAGTGAACAAGACCTTGGTCTCTTGTCAGTCCCAGCCTCCGAGGCGCTAGGACAAGGAATCACTACATATCTTTGTGTTCTCGTTTTTATTAAAGTAGAAGTGCGCTACCGTTTATGAATATTTAATTATGTTTCACGTGGAAATCACCTGACTATGGTTCGTATATGTTTAATTTAGTGAAGAATTGGAGAATATTTGATTAACACTTACACATACCAGCTCGTTCTACATATTTCGATTAGATAGAATAAATCGTTGGATACAATGTGAATATCTCTCATAAACAGTGTAAATTAACGTACCCTTTCAATAGAGAATCCTATGTAATGAGATCCGGAATCCCTAAATGTTAGAATGGAAGTCCCATGGGACGTCACTCGTTGCTGGAGCACAATCTGCCAAGGCTTCACGGCTTGCCCTGTGTACGTGTGACATAGCCGTGTTGCTGGATACAGTGATGACTTCCCTTATGGGATGTTTAACACGGATTCTTACACATTGACCAGGCGGGGGTTTCTACTCGTTAATTTAACAGTTTGGTAGTTTCAACGAGCAACCCAAGGAACTGGTCGGAGATACGGCGGTCGGCAGGGGAGTACTGTTCGCAAAATGAGGGGATTTCTACTGTTCCGTTATTTCGGTAAACAATTACAAAATATTTATTCAGTTGTTATTATAATACTTAGAGTGAGTGAGCTCGAAACGTTCGTGTTTCGGTACGCTAGTTGATTTGTTCTTCAAAGCTAGACATCGCCGGGCGGATAAACCGCCAACGGGTATATCCCTACCTTCGATCAATCAGAGGGGTGACATTGTGGGTGGAGTTACAGAAAAACTGAACAATGTCAAATCGTAGAAAAAATCATATTCGCACCAATTCAAAATGCCGCCGGGTGGGGTCGTATGAGGCGAGAACAAAAGTTTGTCTAAAAATGATCGCAATGCTTCAAAACGCGCAAATAAGCGAAAACTCAGTTTCAGCAAAAAAAAAAAAAAAAAAAAATGGCCGCCGTCAGAGTGCGGAGTGCAAAGTTTTATATGGATCCGGACAAGGCACTGGGGAGTTATTGTACAAACACTATCTATTCAGTCTCTTTGTAAATCCAAGTTGGCCGCCCGCCCGAGTGGGCGAAGACGCCAACATTCGAATAATTGAGATTCCATAGCAAGGGCGCCGCCACTGCCTGAAGTGGGTTAAGAGAATTTGGGGGGGGGGGGGCCGACGAGCAGTGAGGGAAGCAGTTTGTGTATGGAAAAATCATATGTAGGAGGATTATGACCCCCTCGAACGGACCCCCCCCCCCCTCCCCTAGTGGCTGGCCCTTTGTTCCATAAGGTCCAACATGTGTGCAAAGTTCGTGTCCATGGGTGGGCATTGCGTAGAGAGTTATTCGTTGTTAACACGAAAATCTTCGATTTTAATCCGGCGGACGCGGCGGCGGAGGCCGACGATGCCAAACCATAAATCCTCGAAGTGGAGATGTAATAACACTAAACGGTAAGTCATGAGAATAAGTCACAAGTGATCGGCGGCCTAAGTGTTATATCTGAAAGGGTAAATTTTTTATGTTAACAACAGCAAACAATCTCAAAGGTGTTCCAGTGACCAGTGATGTAAAACTGAAATAGCCCTAGATATCCTTTGTACATGTTGTTAGCTACACCAGACTTCCGTATCGTATATGTATCGGCAGGAGAAAAAAAGGCTCTAAAAGTTCATGGAACTCTGAAAAGTTGGTAATTTGTGATAGATCAATCAGGATGGAAACCATTAGACTTCGCAGCTGAAGTTTGTTCTATGCTTGGATCTTGGTTTCAGATCTCGGATGCTATGCTATTGGTCTACCTACATCATCAATCATTCTTTTATATCCATCTATCCGTCCATCCATCCATCATCCACCGATTTATCTAGCTGTTTCGTGTTCCACATCCATCCATAACCGCCAGTTGTCGATCCACTACCCACCAACCCGTCCGCCGTCCGTCCGTCTATTCATCCAGTCTCATCATATCTATTCTATCATCTATCTATCTATCTTCTATCTCTCTCTCTATCTCTCTATACTACTATCTACTATCGATCTATCTATCTATTTGCCCTGTCTGTCTGTCTCTGTTTGTCTGTCTGTCACTACGTATATATCTGGCGCAGCTACACCTGCAAATTGTTCACCTCAAGGATCTTCCACCTCATCCCTAAGCGCATTGTTCATGTACTCAATATGCGGAATTCACATAACCATCACATATGAGTTTAAGTTATCGTTTGATCAGAATTAAAAAATTAAAAGCAATCTTTATTATTTTCACAGCTTTCTTGACAAAAAATTCCCAACAATTCACACAAAATAGTACTAAATTTCAGCTTGATCGGCCAAGAATCTTCACTATATCGTGAATCACAAGGTTTTTAGATTTGGACCTCATTAGCGGAAAACTCGTATTGCGAGCTGGTAGGTATAATTCCGGCTGATCAAGTTCCTTGGAATTATTTAACGTTACTAAAAGTGAAACCATATACAGGTAGACGTGTATGGCGCCCTGGACGAATAGACCCCCATTGTTGTCGCGTATGGCGCGATTTCCGAAATTCCATTTTTATAGTAAAACGACGGTAACGTTCAACAAACGATTCAGGAAGATAGTTAGTAGAGGAGAGGTTTTAAATGTGAATTAGGGGTTTCCGATTCGATGTTGTTTATATGTTTCTTGCATACATCATTGGACATTCATGAGAAAGTTTGAGTCCGGTTAGCCTAGCCGACGATGACGGTTTAGTCTATAAAACTATAGATTCGGACTGAAGACGAAACGGACACGAAGCAGGGCGGGACTAATACTACGATACAGGTGTCAATACATGGGGATGGAATTCAACAAACCTAAAATGTGGAAGCTATGCGTCGGGTCCCCGGAAAAAACTAGTAGGGGCCTACCCCTTATTACGGGAAGAGAAAGTAACAATATATGACCTAACTCGAACTTTCGAGGGAAAATTACTCCATCAGTCAACAGCACCCAAAATTAATAGCAAATCGGGCCAAATACTTCACTCAGGATCCCGGAAACTCTATTTAAATCCACCTTCTGGAAACAAGAAACGAAGTTTGAAGGAACAATGCATAAAAAAAAACTACAATATGTGGTTTCCACTCGCACCAAACTCACTGATACTATCTAGTGCATTGTCCACTGCTCAAGACTGACTGAATCCAAGTGCGGTTTCTGGTTGGGGAATGTCATGCTGAGAAGAGAAACAACGGCCCTCCCTTGTAACAATTCAATACAACAGGTTTCGACGAAACAGTTGACAGCCAACTTCAGGCAACTCTACCAAAGACCGATAAGAAAACATCTGAGTAATTATTGAAATCACCCATGACGGTTGCATCCTTGTCGGTATTAAACTGTGACTGCACCCTTGGAAACACTCGAATGATTGTCTTACAATACACCGCGGTAGGTGTGCTGGTTACACAGCATTTTAAGGAGTGTGACCTTGAGACGTGAACCTCCATTAGACCATAGTGCCAATCTATGTAAAAGCCGTTGTTTCATGCACGCGGGCGAGCGAGCGGGCGGGCGGGCGGGCGGGCGGGCGTTGGAAGACCCGTGTTCCTATGCACGCGGGGCGGGCGGGCTTTCTTTTTCTAGGTCACCACCTCTTCTCACTTTTAGGTGTATATGCGCTATAAAGAACCGATGTAGCGTACTCCATTATAATATGTTATATTATTATTGTTATTTTGTTATTATTGTTATATCATTGTTCTGATGTTAGTAGTATTATTTAATGTTGTTGCCGTTGTCGGTGTTGGTGTTGTCGTTGTGTCGTTGTAGTCATGTCGGTGTCGTTGTGTCGTTGTCTTTGTGGCTCAAAACACCGGACGCCTACTAGTTTTTAAACCTAAACACGGTGTTCATTTCTGAACACCATTGTTCTGAAGGTCAACGATTACGGCCCACCATTTGAATTCACAATTGACAGGTTTTGGAGATGTATTAGCAAAAATACTTGACATATCCATCGGTTTAAACATCTAAATATGTGTCAAATAGTGTTCTGGCTGTTGAATTTAGACACAATCTGTATAAACTCTCAGCCCTAGTGTGACTAGTTTTGAATGTTGTTTGGAACATTATTTGAACCGGGCGGGCGGGCGGGCGGTTGCTAGATCGGTATGTAGGCGATTTTTGCGCGTGTCCCGCGTGGTATTTCGCCAATCAATTCCCGGGGATTCCACTGCAATCTTACCGGCTTGGAGCAGGATAATGGAGAGTAGAGGGGACCAAATTTTTAGGTTCGAAAAATGTGCAACAAACAACATTCATAACTGTTTCAACACTTAGAGATGAGGATTTTATACAGAATTGTGTCTATTATTCAACGGCCGACAACCTATTTGAACCACATATTACATGTTTTAACCGATGATATGTCAAGTAGTATTTGCTAATTAAATCTCAAACATGTCAAATTGTGAAGTTTTCATGCTGGTGGGCCTTAATCGTTGACATTCCGAAACATGGTTTTCAGAAAATAAACACGGTGTTTGGATTTTAATTTTAAAACACTAGTATGCGTCCGGTGTTGACAACAACGACAACGAAACACGACAACGACAACGACAACAACGACATCGACGACAAAAACGACAACGAAAACGAAAAAACGGAGCAAAACGACAACAACGAACAACCAACACAACAAACAAAACACCAACGACAACAAAAACACACCAAAACAATAACAATAATAAACAATAATAATAATAACAAATTAATAATTAATCTATTATAGTTTATATAGCGGATATATAAACCACTTAAAAGTGATGGAGAAGAGAGGTGACGTTTGACTCGAGAAAACGCCCGCCCAGCCCGCCCCGCGTGCATGGAAACGAGGTATTCCAAAACCCCGCACCGCCCGCCCGCGGGCCATGGAAACGCGAGCTTTAGGCTTAAAACCTCAGTTGTTCCAGAAAAAGAATCGCTTTCTTACAAAAATAACCCTCAACAAGAAATATCCTCATTCCTTATTTAAGCAACTGTTTTTTTTCTTCTAAATGGCGCACGTAGACCCCTTCCGTACCTTTCGATGTCCAATGATGGCGGTGCCGGGCACTATTCGCTCACATGCTGGATTAGAGTGTAGCATGATGGTCTTCGATTGAATTTGTGCCACTAACACGTAACTGTCATATTTCATGAAATAGACCAGATGAGAGAAGAAGTAAGATCGCAATCAAAATCACCATTCCCCGCGCCATCTTCAAAACGACTATTATGGCGGAATCATATTGCATGAAAATTAGCGACGAAATTGTGGAGAGAATGACAGGAGCGAATCGGTAATTTGCGCACTCGGCAGTAAGCATAGCCTCGCCGCCTATAGTTGGTATCTGTCGCCCAATATGAAGACTTAGATTTTCTCAGAAAAGTTAGAAAAGGCGGTTGATCTCTACAATGGAAATGTATTTTATAATGAGAACAACAACAGTGAGAAACATTCCCAAAGCCTGTGTCCAGATTAGTTTTGTTTTGTTTTTTTTCGTTCTCTTTTTATACTTCGTAATAGGCTGGAATAGCTTAGGCTAACGTTACAGTCGGTTGTTGCAGGAGGTTCAGAAACAACGCGCGCTAATCGACGATTATTGATCGACAATAGATGTTGGCGGAATAACGCGCCAGAAATTGTAAAGGACGAATGACAAAAAATCATATACTCGCTTTAATATGGCCCAGGACCTATCTTATCTAGTACCGTAGTTACATGCACTGAGCCTTTGATAAAGCGTTCCTCGACAGATAAACAAACCATCGATTCTTCTACTGCAGATAGCACTTGAATTCCTCGTTTGACATCTGAACTCCAACCAGTCCAAAATTCGAACGACTTTATCTTTTTCCAATCGTTTGTAGGGCGAACCAGAAAGTCATGACATCGACATGAGGTCAAATGAACACATGTGTTACAACCAGCCACGTGCGTGTGCAAATTATGTCTCTGTCTCAACTATGGTTCACGCTATAATGACTGCAACTAAGACCAATGCAAATGAAAATTACAAAACGGTCCGTAGCAACTGAGATACTCATAGAAAATAGACTGACTTACAGTTTCGACTTTGTACAGGAGTTGAGTTGTTTTACTAGGGACGTCAGCAGGTGAGAAAAGTCATTGTGTCGTAGGCACTTGCACATACTGGTGCACATTCGGGTCTGTGAAGAGTGTCTTCTTCACGAATCCGGGATTTTGCCTTCGTTCGGAGGGCGGAATGTTTTGCCGAAACTGACTCCAGGTTCATAGCGCCACTTCTGTTCGTCATGTCTGTGTGATGTGTTTCCTTTACTGGTTATAAGTTGTTCTGTTGGCTGGCTCTTCTTGAATCATGGATCATCAGTTTCTTAAAGGACAACTGCATGATGATTTATTACGAGGCTAATATAATAGCTAGATAAAAACCGAATGCGTCAGTCCAAACGGGAAGTTCATAGGACTTAGGAACGTTACGAAGTAATAGTCCTCTGAAGTTTGTGTATTGTGAAGCATGCGTATTGCGCAAAATCGAAAGCCTTTCCATCATGCGATAATAAATATGTCATCTCCTGAAAAACTGCAAACATTCTTTGTTTCTATTGTAATTCACAAACATTAATTTCACTTCGAAACGCATTTAGTCTATGGCAGATGATTGCTGTAGTGGGTTGGTAGGTTTGTTGGTGGTTATTTAGTGAGAGAAAGACAACAGAACTTCTGCTAAATGTTGACTTATTCAACAAAAGGAAACAATGAAATACATAACATAATTTTCCGTGTTGTCCATGTGCGACGTCATGCGTTATTGCGCAATTGGGTTCTCCCCAATCTCTCTGCTTAATGGCCCAAACTTTGACGGCTAATAAATCCACATAGGAACATGGGGTTTGGACTGATAGATACAGTTTCCATTCTCCACGATATACCCTCTGTTGTATCCAAGCCTGCAATTGTCCTTTAATCTACTCGAGACACCGAGGTCAAAACTATTTTGTAGAAGGGCATTAGCGAGGTGGCCATTTGGTGTTTGCTCAAGTCACATTCAGTTGAGACTATGGTGATCCACAGACCACACTACGTGCGGTTAACAATATTGAACACAAGGACGATTTTCATAATTTGTTGCCTGTACACAATGCTTCTGTTGTGCCATTGTTCTATAATTCGAAGAATTATCGTTGCACTGTTGCCTGTATTGAAGAAAACTAATTAAGACTATTCGGCGACATGAATACTGACTCAGTAAATCGAGTAAGCTAACATGGACAGGAATTGACAGGAAGTACATACAAATATGGCATATGGGTTTCAACAGTGCGACGCCAGCAAGGCTACAGTATAGGAATGGAACGCATTGCTTGATTTTCCTTCCACAATGCGCTTCCACTTGTTTACGCGATTTGCCTATCCGAAAAATAAGCGGAAGTTATCGCGCAGCAGCAGAAATGCCAGGGTTCTCTTCATGCATAAGAACGATACGAATTGAAACATTTTCACATTCCGTACAGAAACTACGGTATAGTTCCATACGAAGTTGAAGTTTGGTGGATATTACCATCTCAATTAATAAAACAGTAGATAGACGTCACTGGAGGTCATTTAGCGTGGCTATAGTTTTGCATGAGTTATGCAAATCCAAAAGTTTTTTATTTGCATGAGTGAGTTAGTTTCCGTTTGGTTTTTCATACATTTTTGGTAGTGAGAATGTTGAGGGAGAACCTACTGTCACTGGAGGTCATTGAGTGTGTGATTTGCATAATCCATTCGAGTTCCGTCAGTGAGTGCGGTGCTATATATAGTATTTTCTGTTGCTTTCAATATATTGAACGCCTCTGAAAATACGAACTTAAGGAGACTTGCTCGAAAAAGGAAAAAAAAAAAACGACATCCAGTTGAATATGGTATAGTTGATCTATTAAGGAGATAGGTAAATAACCTGTTCTCCGCGCCTATTAAACATCTCACATCGTATAGGCATATGGTGGTCCCCGTAACGGATGACCGCGTGATACAATTTAAAATTCGTCATCCACCGACCACCGGACATAGTCAAACTGAGGTAAATATGAGATGCATGGCGGCTCAATGAAAAGTTCATCGTCCGTTGTATGTATGAATTTGTCAGGAATGACAATACAAATGGATTTATTCAAGACATGGTTTCCCAAACCTGGGGTCTTGACCCAACTGGGGACGTGAAGCAATTCTTGTGGGGTCGCAGGCTTGTTTCAAAAATATTTTAAAAAAAAATCAGAGGGTACCCAAAATTTACATGAATTTGAACGTTCGCAGTCAAAATCCTCCAAAATTCACCCTGGAATCTCATATTGAGTGTTTTATCAGCGACCGTCCGTTACTAGCGTTTTCTGAAGGAGTCTGACCGTGATTTTGCCTCAATTATCGCTGGCCACCCGGGCTGCTTCTGTTATATTCATATATGTTTTCAATTTACAATACAGTAGTATGCTGTACTACACCCAAATGAAGTAAGCACCACATTGCAAAAATCGCATACTTCGGCCGAAATAATGTGGTGTGGGGGTATAGAAGAGGGGTAAAAAAAAATTGAAGCTTATTTTGACACCTCACCTACACTTGTGCCTCACCCATATGTTTACCCCCACCCCTCCATGTCTGGGGCTCAAAAATTGTGACCCATCTTCTATACCCCAGCACCACATTATTTCGGCCGAAAATGGACTTATATCATTTTAATGGGGTGGGGGTCGGGGTTCAACATATGGGTGGGGCACAAGTGTGGGTGAGATGTCAAAATGTTGAAAGACCCGTTTTCCATTTATGGGCTTGCAATTTTTTTAACCCTCCTCTATACCCCAGCACCACATTATCACGAGAATGTGGTGCTAGCGTATCACAACGTAATAATGTGGTGCTGGAATGTGGTGCTCACTTCCAATTGGTCTGTACTACATGTAAATGAATCTGCACATCTTCATTATTCCGGAGACACAAACTTGGGTGTCGGCGCGCTCGTATGGCGCTACATGAAATGGGGTCCCCCCGCCTTGAAAAGTTTAGGAATCACTATTTTAGAAAGAAGTGGGCGATCCTTCTTCATAAATAACCTAGTAAATTTCGGAAAGACATTAGTAGCCGCTTCGTTGTGTGTGTGTGTGTGTGTGTCTGCTGATTATCCAATTCATGTCAGATTAACTCTGGTTGTTTGCTCGGTGACCGGCGGTGCTGGACGTCAATAACGTGAGACGGTCAATGCACCATGTCAAGGGTACATGCAGGACACAACGATCCCATGGTCCCGATGGAAGGGGTGCCCCCTATTTTGGACCGGGGCATGGGAAGTTCATCCCGAGCTGTTTACTATGCCAGGTGCAGGGGGTCGCGCACCGTAGCCACTCACAGTAAACAGTTTTGGTGGTGGTTGTGATGAGAGGGCGGGGGGGGGGGGGCTATCCGAGTTCACATTGTATTTTCAAGATTGTTTCCTTTCTGCCCTGCTCGACCCCTCATCCCTCTTGATGTTCCGATACTTCCTTCGCTTCAATGAAATGAAATGTTTCTCATTTAAATCAAAGTGTTATAAGTACTGCTGTGCGCACATGCACCTAATGGAATTTTTGTTGGCCCTAAAACTTTCCGCCAGGAAACTACTTGACGTCATATCAGCTACCCTCTCTGTGTGCAACTACCAATTTGATGACTTTGCGAGCTTTGCGAAGGAACCCTCAGAAGTGTCCTTCTATGATGCCTTTCATGGGTAGGCCTATGAGTCAGAGCAACAAGCAAGGCCGCATTGTGTGACTGCCAATAAAGGTAACCGTGAGGGTTCGTTCCAGAAAGTCAAGTTAAGAGGGCAAACTGATAGATTCTAACAAAGGTATAATATCAAGCATAACGAGTAGAATGAAGAATTTTGTTATTGGCACACTTGTCTTATAGGCCTATGCAATATCTTTTATTAAGAGTTTCCGTCTATCCCCCTGTTGTATAAACGCGGGCGGGACCGGGTGGAGGAGGAGGGGGGGGGGGGGGGGGGGTACCTTTGGCATTGCAAGACCTCATCCCAGCCATTACAGCAAGGCGCTGGGGTATGCTTACGGGTCATTTCCAAGTTTGTAGGGGTCGGGGATTCATCGTCCGAGGGCGATCGCTTTTAACTCGAACCTATGCTGTTTGAGCTATATTGTGAAGTCCATGTCTATCTACTATCTATCTATCTATCTATCTATCTATCTATCTATCTACTATCTATCTATCTATCTATCTATCTAGCTAGCTATCTATCCATCTGAGAAACTTTTGCTTTTTTTGGTCACCAAATGTTCGTGCATTGATGTACTTCGAACAGACTTGGTCACAATGTTTATTGACTGATGAGTCATCTTTGACCACGTAAAGGTCAAGGTCAAATGGTATTCAAGGGGCACCAAGGGGGGGTGCCCGATAAGGAAAAAACTGCAAAACGCTACTCCTCCTGACAAATTTTGATGCACAGTGCTGATGTTCGGTCATAATGATGGTCTATCAGCTGTACCTTCGGGGTTGTTCAGGAATTTTTGGTCCAAGGGCCCACTTGGGCCCGATGGCCTATTTGTATAAAAGTTCCTACAAGGGCACTTGAGCTCCCACACACAAGCTTCAATTTATTATTATTTCTTCAAAGTTACATGTAATGTTCTTGGGTGGAGGGCCATAGGGGGTGTTCAGGAGGGCCATAGGGGGTGATTTGGAACCAGGGCCCAGTTTTGGCCAAAGATCCCATATATGAAAATACGCAAAATCTTCCTACAAATTAGGGCCACAGGGCTGAGGTTAGTCATAATGATTTTTCGATAGACGTACTTTTGGTGTGTTCAGGATTTTTTGTTCCAAGGTCAGACTTGGGCCCGGGGGGCCCATTTTAGTATATTTCCCCCCCACAATGGTGCTTGGAATGCATCTCCTCCCCACAGCTTCAATTGATTTTCTTCAAAGTTACATGTAATGGTTCTTGGGTTATAGAGCGCCGCCAGGGGGTTTTGCTTCAGGCAGTTTGGGCCCTAGGGACCAAAATATGAAATAATGCAAAATCCTGTATCTCCTACAAATCTAGTCGCACCATGCTGATATTCTGTCACAATGATGATTAATAGCTGTACCCTCAGGGTACCCAAGGATTTGGTACCCACGGCGCAGTGTGGGCCAGAAGGCCCATCATATCATGTGGAATATGCAAAATGCTTCTCCTCTTACAGTTTCGAGGTGCGCAGGGGGTACTGACATTATGTCATAATGATGGTCTATCAGCTGTACCTTCGGGGTGTTCAGGAATTTGATCCATGGTCCCACTTGGGCAGAGGGCCCATTTTTGAAATTTCAATTTAAGAAATTTCACCTAATGGTACTTGAGCTGGCTCTCTTGCCACAGTTCCAATTGATTCTGCACTGCCCTCGAGTTGTTTGTGGTCCCTCGTGGGTGTCTTGCGAACTTCTGCTGAAGACCCATGTTTGGCCGCTGGAGCCCATATGTATCATGCAAAATGCTTTTGATGCACAAGTCAGTGCTGGATGTTCGGTCTTAATGACGGTCTAATAGCGGTATATTCAGGGTTCTCAGGAATTTTGGACTTGAGGTTGGCATAGAAACACCGACACGTTGAGCCCCAATGGTTAGTCCCACAAAAATACACTCGAAAACGAATACCAAACAGATGTGAAGTTTAACTCTGGAAAGCACCCATCCTGAATTTGCAAGCGCCCTGGGTGCTCAGCAGAATGAATACGGTATACGTTCCTTGAGTGGTGGCATCTTCCTTTTCACATGTTAGGACAGTTAAATCAGCTGATTTGTGAAATATTGAAAAGGAATGCGTCCCTTCCTAAAAGAGCAATTGGATTGTGACGTTCTTGAACATTTAACCGATAACTGCACATAATCATTGGTCTCTTCGTTATGAAATATTTGGGACAACGTTTTTATTACGTTGAGCTACAGCACCACTGGTGTTCTTGTTTCAAGGAAGCTTGTGGCGTTCAGTTTGAAAGGTTTTCTTTGCTTGTGAAGCGCCAAGCATGTTTAGAGGCGCTATATCAATGAGAGCTTGCTTCAGGACGCTGACGTACTTCCTGGCTTCGCGATGCAATTTTTCAAAACTCTTCATTTTCTCAAAGTGCATGCTCCCTCCGTCTAAAACTGACCTCATCAATGGTCACCGGGATGGTCACGACATTTTTGCGATGGCGCTCTCATGTGTAATGCCTAATAGACAAGAGACGATTTTAATGGTGGGGGGCATAGCAACCCGAACGAGATCTGTTTTCATTGCTGCTCTGGATCTCGTTTCAGTTTCTCCTGGCCATAACCGTATGTACCACCGGTTATTCGGAAAGTGTTCCTTTGTGCTGCGTCCTCATTCCCCATTAGTGCCTACTTGGCAACAGCAATGTAAATTAATTTCCATTTAGGAAGAGTGTTTTAAACCACGAACAAGTACGCAATTATGCTCATTGATTCCTTGTCATACCTTCGCCCAGTACCAACTGTGAATGACACAGGAGACTTTCAGCATGGAGGTTCAATAAAAAGTTGTTCAAATTTTATGGGGACAGGTAGCGAACAAAATTATTGACAGCACATCGATATGTCTGTAATGTTTTGTCAAAAGTTGCGTTTAAGTGACATGTCCCCTCCTTTGGTCACTACTTAACCACATGCAGATAATACTTTGTGCCTATAATCACCACTGTTCCGCACCCCCCAAACTGTGGGGATCCTATTGCGTCACCGTATGGTGATATGCAATCACAAGACACGTCGGTTACTCTATATTAACAAGCTTGGTTCGCTCAGAATTAAGGAACCTTATCGGCAAAGGTTAATAACCAACACTGATATCAGGGGCAAAGATCTACCAACGGTATATACAAATACAACCATAAGGCATTAATTCAGTTTATTTCCATAGTTCGTTCACCTGGTTTTAGTGTATTCGCACTGTACAGCACACCACAATACAAACTACTGAGAACTAATATCCAACAATAAAAATTGTGGTCCATTAACTGTTTGACGGGATATTGACCCTGGTTGACTTATGTTCGGATTAATGATTCCTGTCACTGCTGTCCTCCCTTTGTCGCCTTATATGACACGTAGGTATTTTACTGGGCAGATTCTACAACTCCTCCATAACTGTTGTTGCCTATTGTGGCATTGGTATGATTGTAGCTACTGTATGTATTTACTTTCCTTCTATCTCTGTTGGAAGTTTGGCTTTAGCAGATGTTATTTCAACCAAGCACGTGTTTGTACATCTGCCCAAATTTAATTGAGACATTTGAATAAGGTAAACATTTAAAGAAACCGGCTATGTCGTTGACATAGATGTCAAAATGGTATCCTTTTTTGCCTCGCCTGAACTAAGTTCGGAAAGAGACTTACCGGATCACTATGGTGTGTGTATTCGTGTATGTATGCTTGCGTGCGCGCGCGCGTGTGTGTGACACTTTCTTGTTGGCAGGATTTCTCCGGAACGGTAAGACTGATTTTGAATATTTTTTTTTATGTAGTATTGGGATTGGGTGAACACGTTTCGATTAGATTCCTATGCACGAAAGTCACTAATTAGGGGGGGGTAATAAGCCTATCTTATGTAATTTATTGTTCAAGCTTATAGCAAGATACGGATGAAATAGGCAGATAGTTGCTACGGTGATTTGGTTTGGCTCAAAGGTCCCGGATATAAGGGGAGTGAACTGTAAGACTTTTCAGCGTAAGTTATGCTAAATTAAGTCTTCTCAATTTGTCATAACTTGTTCCCTTCGAACCTGTGAGTATGGAAAATACCTTCAGTCCTATTTTTAAACAGAATTCGGGTTACTGGAGGTCATTCATTGTTTCTGATTTGGCATAATTTATGCGGGAATTGATAGTACATTGGATTTTTCATTAAAATTTGGGGTTTATACTTCAGGTTCCGGTTTTTGTCTCATATATTCAGGGCCTGGAGCTAGTCTCGTCAATATATCATAATTTGCATAATTTTTTGCTAAATTTCGGAGTCATATTTCTGAAGTCAAGACTTTTATGACCTTAATAGTGGGTATAGTACTCTCAGCCCATTTTTTTTTCAACTCAACTCAAACCAGCTATGCTAGTTTAGCTATTGTGATGCCCACGTCAATCTATCTATCTAGCTATCCAGTCTGTAAACTTTTGTTTCTGGGCCAAACGAAATGTTCTGTCAAATGTTTATTATAGGCATTCTTCGATGGATGGTTGACTAAGTGAGTAACAATGTTCATTGACGTCAAAACTTTTTTTTTTTTGGCCATATGACGATCATTGTCAAAGGTTGTTACAGGGTCCAATAGGCCATTGTCTTGGAAACTGCCTTCTGGGCCACATGATCTACAGCACCATTGATGATCTTGTTCACACATAGATTTGAAGTAATGGTTTGCATACTAAATTTCATGCACTTTTTCCCAGGAACTTGGTGGGGTATGTGTCTCTTATCCCCGAACTCTTTTAACCAGTTATTCAATTTGGTCTAATTTGGCCTAATTTATTCAATCTTGTAAAAGTTTGTTTTGGATTTGACATGAACATATTGAGGTGGGCAGTGCACTGTGTGGTCCTGAGATATTTAAAATGGGAGAATTGACACTGGAAGTCAGTGGATGTGTCTAATTTGGCATAGTTTATGTATTTTAGTCACATTCCCCACAAAACTTAGTACTCCGTTGGTGGACATGGTTAACACTCATTTCTAAGAATTTGAAAATTGGGTCATTGATCAGTGCCATCTATATGTAGCGCACCCCGAGGTTGGACAGGTTTTGGTCCACCCCTATAGTTTTCAAGAGGTCTTTTATTAGAGTTTTGAATTTCCCATTCAAAACAATTTCGTTTTCATGAAAAGTCTGTCGAACCCCTAAGAAGACAACATGAGTCCATGAGGCTCGCGCCATCATGGAAATGAATGGAATGCATTTCATACATACCTCAAAATGTTTTGGGAATGTTGGGTTGAGCTACGAACCGCTCTTGGAGGCTCTGGTCGATTACCTTTTGGGGGATTGTTGTTGACAACCAACGCCGGGCTTTAGAGATAAGAGGCTCGGGTAAGAGGACGATTAGAACCAAACATTATTTACAGTGGTCAACTTTGAGATCAAGCATCAGCTCAGCATAATTAAACAACCCAGATGGGCCTACATACCTACTTTTTTTATAGCTAAAACCGCTAGCTGGTTGAGCTATTTTAATGCCCCTGTCACTCTTTCATCCTTCTATCTATCGCTGGTTTCCCCCTTTTTTTCTTCTATCCAGTCCTTAACTTCTACTTTTGGGCCACAAAATGTCGTCTTCGATGAATCTCAACCAGACTTGGTCACAAGTTACTTTACTGATGGTCATCGTTGACCACCTGAAGGTCCAGGTCAAAAGGCTTAAGGGGCACAGTGGGCCATGCCTGCTACTTTCTCAGCTTGATCTCCTGCAGAAGTGGTCAGATTGCCTGATATGTGAACAGTATAATCATTGAACTAGTAGTACTATGGGTCCCACAGGAATTGTAGGTGGAAGTCATCAAAAAGGGGGTACTCAGCAATTTTGTTCAAATTGTGGAAGTAGGGTTGCAATTTGCATGTTTTTAGCCCTTAAATGCTAATGCTTTGACGGACATTGACCAGAGGTGGAAATATATTATTGACGCTGGGGACATTTGGCCACCCAAGGCCCAAGAGTCAAAAGTCATTGAGGTAGGCCTAATGGCCATTGTTGTGAAAGAATATGTATCTCTTCTCATAAATGACGTTGGATTTAAGATGCTCGCTCAGCGTCATTACAAAGGTCAGTGTGTAACTGAAAGCACTGCATAACTTCCAAGAAGGACATCATCAGTTCACTACCATAGTGAATATTGTCCGTTTGAGATAACCGCTTTGCCTCGCCTGAACTTTGTTCAAGTTAGAGAAATGGGTGATCACTTTGTTGTGGGTATGTTCTGCCGTACGTATGTGCCGTCGATTCTCTAAACCATGAAAGCGACATGGCTGAAAAAAATTTCTTTGAAGGTTGTCCGGTGGCGGGTGCGATGGCACTACTTTAGCCCAAAAGACAGTACTAATTTGCATGAAATAGCATTATATAATGAAAATTGACCCCAAAGCTTGTGTACAGGATATCTCATTGATCTGTAGATGCATTAGTGATTCATTTCAAGGTTTTCTACACAACTAACGTATAGATAATGATTAGATTTATAGTGTTTATGTGTATTAAGTGTCTAATTGCATAATTGATTGCAAATTTAAAGTTGTTGGATTTTCACGAACCTCAATGCAGATGTTCATTTATAGCATGATAAATTTTACAGTAGAGACAGGTAAACAGAGGTCGTTTAATGTGAACTAATTTGCATTTAAGTAGGCCAATTTGCCTAATTTATGGATATTTTAGGTTGGTTGAATTTCTATGAACCTTGTGAGATGGTACACTCAATCCTGATCAATTTACAACAGTCTTCAACAGGTCAATGAAGGTAATTTAATGTGAATGATTTATAAAATATGCCGTTTTTTTATAGTTTCGTAAAAAGGAAAATAACGATCGAAATGAGTACAGTCAGGGTGTTCGGAAAGATTGTATGGGATTATAAGATTCAGTGGCCCAAACATCAGCTAATGACGAGGGTAAAGGTCAAAGGGCGCAGTGGAAGAAAATTTTAGGAGTTATAGGACAAAGAAATGAAACGGGTATTTTTTTTCCAATTGGATTTGTGTGATAGAGCTATGTGTGCTACATAGACGCCAGCAACTCCCGCTTCGATCTCGTTGCTATATAGCGAAACAAACTCTCTTGCTTTGATCTGACACTTGGTCTTCAACGTTACTAGGGGTCAAAGGTCGGTTGAGACTTCGGGCGGATTAGCAAGGGTTTGTCTGATACACAATGCTAACCCCTAAGTCAAAACCGGCATTTTGATGTTTTCATTCTTGAACATTTTTCTGAAGGAAAAAAAAAGAAAAAAGAAAACACAGGTGGTGGAGGCAATGTTTATTCAATAGCTTCCCACTCAAATCAGACGCCCTATTAGTAGAATAGGGTCAGGAATCCCAAACTTGCACAGGACATACCTGGGCACTGCGTCTTGAAAGCACACCACTCTACACAGAGGAAAACAGTGATAGACGCGAACGAGATCCTACCAAAATGAATTGTAACATTAATCTCTGGCAGGGACATTCGAAGATTAGATATCCATAAGGATGTACTCTAATAATATTCCCGATTGCATAAGTCGTAGGAAGATGATACGCTGATCTTAAATCTCGAGCGAGGAACTTGGCATTGTATAGGAAGATATAAGGCACGCGAAGAGCGCAGACAATTTTCAGCTTAAATTTAGGAATTTTCACTATAAGAAGTTTGGAAATATACTGTCGGTGCAAAAAGCCCCGTCGGTGTGTGTACATGTTAGCGTACCCACTCGGAGGGGGGGGGGAATGGCCCCCGTGCCCCCCCACCCGCTGGCCGTAACCCAGGCTTGTCCGTGGTTGATCGTGGTCAGCTTGTTTAAATTGTTCTGGCGTTGGTTACGGTTTGCTCGGTCGTGGATCAGGCTTCGCTGACCGTTCAGTCGTGAGCCTGACAGTCACTGTAACAGTGTGGGCCGTACATGTCTCTGATTTTAGAACGGGTCACTTCCAACATTTTTACACATCACCCACACTAGGCCCACCCATATGTTGACCCACACCGGGTAATATGCGATTGTCCATTGTCGACCGAAATAATGTGTGATGGGGGTATAGAAGATGGGTCAAAATTTTCGAAAGCGCAGAAATGGAACTTAGAAAAGAACGGGTCATTCAAACATTTTGAAACACCACTCACACTTGTGACCCCACCCATATATTCTATACCATCAGCACCACATTATTTCGTCCCGAAAAATGGAAACAAATGCATATAAAAGGGGGCCGGGGTGAGGGAAAACATAGGGTGGGACCCAGTGTTGGGGGAGGTGTCAAGTTGGCAATGTCCCGTTCTTTCCATTTCCGGGCGTTAAAAAAATTTGGAACCATCTTCTATACCAACAGCGCCACATTATTTCGGTCGAAAGTAGCGGTTGCAAATGTGGTGCTGAAATTCAGTTGGGGTCTCCGAACGTACTCCAAACAAGCGCAAGTCGAAACGTCTTGATAGCTGCGGACGGCAGAATTCCTGTGGAGAATACACTGCATGTTCTCCACCCATCAATTTATTGTTTGTGAACATTTATAGACTTTACGGAAATCTGCCATAACCTTGGAATGGCTCGGAAACACATGGGTCTACCCATTGGCCTAATATTTGCTATCATGCCAGCACTATACCCAACAAAATCATTCATAGGCCTGTATATTAGCGACATTACCCAACAAAACCCACCATGTGAAAACAACTCTCTTTCTGGCTCAACAGCCAACAATCTAGAGCGAGCTGTGTTGATAGACAAATAATCTCCCTGGACAATGTCGGTTTTTATAGTCAACTAGGCTGCAGATTGAAACCTCTGACAGATAAGTAAACATGCTCTGCAGAGGGACGGGAGTAAGGTAAAACAAACCTCTCCACACTGTCACAGAGAGATCAATGGAAGTGGGAGAAAATGGGGTAAGTAAGTGGATTTAAATCAATCACACCTATGCAAAATTTACTTCACCACCTACCCAGTTTCAACCTGATCGCGTTCGGTTAGTATGAATGAACGTGACGAAACGAACAGAAACCGAACGAAATAATCGAAACGAACGAGACGGAGAGGACATGAGACAGTAGAACTGCTTCCCGCAGCTAAAATGAAAGATTTCAGTCCGCCATTGGCGCAAATTGGCTTTCAATGCCTCTGATTTGAATGTTGACACTTTTTTAAAACATAATTCCCCCCCCCCCCCCCCCACCCCCCCCCACCCCCCCCCCCCCCACCCCCCCCCCCCAAAGACTGCAAGTCGTTTTCAATACCAAATCAGGCAGAATTGTTCAGGATTTATCAATGAATTTGAATGGATGTACGAATAAGGTTCAGAAGAACGGAGAAAAATATGTAGAGGAATGGGTAGTGTGCATTACGTCAGACAGATAAAATTGGGCCTCCTTCACTAGTGGAAGCAACTGCATTCAGGCGGTATGCCAGAATTTTGTGAATCTCGCTAACGAGACAAACAAAAGTTCCCATTTCGTGCAAACTAGACTGCAGTACACGCATGCATCGGGATATTGGTATTGATTGATAATGACAGCTACCAGAAATCATGGCACCTGAGGTTCTGGCCGTCCAGTGCACGGAAATTTGAACTTCCAAGTTGTTCAACGTGGTGGTATAGTATGTTTTGCTCAGCGGAGCATTGTCATCCTGACGAAGCTTTGAGTTTCCTCGCCTGATCGGGAACCAGCTAGGCGTAGGCGTATATAGCAACGTGCGAAATCATTTCATTAGGGGCACTTGTGTTATTGTTAGCAGTCATGGAGCACGTCAGAAAAAACTCACCATATTTCACTCATTGTGGGTGTTTTGCCATAAATAATTATTAGTTTATTCTTTATGCTACTTCACATGAAAATCGCAGGAATTCTGTTTTTCAAAATCCGATTTGTCTTACTCAATCGAGCTTTATTTGGTTTTTGGCATGACATGCTTCCATGGAGGCCATGCTTATCATAGGCTGCGTTATGGGGGGGGAGATCAAAACACGGCACATTTTGAAAGAGAGAAAATCGAATTTCAATGGAATTTCTGCAATTCATAGAGGGAGAATACCAAGAAACGAAAATATTGGATTGGTGGCAATTCATGGATCCGAGATACGGGCTAACGACTTGGTGTGAAATCTCTGTACAAACTAATGGGACTTACTCGTTTTAGCCAAACAGCTATGCTGGGTGAGCTATTGGAATCTGCATGTCGCTCTCTCTATCTATTTATCTTTCTATCCAGTGTATCAACAATGCCTATTTGGCCCAAACGGTCTTCTGTGAGGGATGCCAACAAACTTGGACACAATGGTTATGACCCAGGGACATGTGACTTTGTGAGGTCAAGGTCAAAGGGCATTAAAGGGGTAGTATAGACCATATGTGGAAAATTCAAAATTGTATCTCCTACAAATTTTGGTGCCCAGTGCTGATGTTCGGTCATAATGATGGTTATAACAGCCGGACCTTCGGGGGTGTAAGGAATTTATGGTCCAAGGTCCATCGGGCCCGAGGGCCCATTTTATGAAATTTCAACAATAGTACTTGAAGTGCATCTCCTCCCACAGATTTCATTGATGTTCTTCAAAGCTCTATGTAATGGTCCTTGGGTAGAGGGCCATAGGGGTGTGTTCAGGAATTTTGGGTTCAAGGCCCAGTTTGGCTCAGGGCAGTATATGAAATAGTGTTAAATCTTGTATCTTCACAAATTTTGTTGCACACAGTTGCTGGATGTTCAGTCATATGATGGTCTAATAGCACTGTACCTTCGGGGTGCCAGGGATTTAGGTCCCAGGCCCAGTGTGGACCTGGGGGCCCGTCATGTGGAATTATACAAAATGCTTATCCTCTTAAGAATTTCAGTGCACAGTGTTGACATTAGGTTAATAGTGATGTCCAAACAGCATACCTTTGGGGTGTTCAGGATTTTTGTCTGAGGTCCCACATGGCATGTGGGCCATGTTTGTCCAGCCTGAACTTTGTTCAAGGAGAGACATAGTGGTCACTTTGTTGTGTTGTGTGTCTGTTCACATCTGTTGTCCGTCGTCGGTCCGTTTTTATGTGTGGTTTCGTTATTCCTGAACCGTGAAAGGCCATCATGCTGGGACCTTTTTTGGAGGTGCGCGGTGAAAAGTTGTTGATGTGCATCCACTTTTCGTCCTGAAAAGAACCAACTCATTGCATAAATTTGCATATTTAATGAAAATTGGCCCGGAAGCTTGGTACAGATTCTTCCTGATCGGTTAGCTGCATTGGTGATGTCGTTCGGAGTGAGGTATTTACAACGATGAAGAGCACACATTGATAGATTCCTGGCATGATAGATCGAATTAAGTAGTCTAATTTGCCATATTTGCTGCAATATTTTTGAAGTTCGTTGGATTTGACGAAAATCGGTGGAGAGGTTTATCGAGAGGTCCGAATAAATTTTTCCGTAGGGACGATGGTCACCAAAAGTCATTAATGTTTACTAATTGCATTTACATAGTCTAATTGCATATTTATTCCTATTTATAAATTTGTTTAAATTACGGCTCTACCGAAATGACTTTTTCATGCCGATCCGATGGCCGATGTTTTCCTTCCAACATGGCCGATGTTCGAGCCGATCCGATGATGGACGGCAGGATCGCACTATTACGAACATTTTTGTTTCATTGGGTTGTGTAACGGTGTAGATTATGTCAATAGAGCAACCTTTAAAAAGTGTTAGCACCACACCATCAGAGTAAGCATTCTAAAAAATCATGCTGAAAAAATTTGATCACATATCAGATGAACGTTTTTCATTAAAGAAAAATTGTGATAATTGGGAGCGATTCGATCACGAGTCGTGTCTCACGCGTTTATGCGCTAAAGCTAACGTTATCACGTAACAGTGAAAAACTCGTTTTCACATGTGCTGCACTGGAGTTTACTTTTGGGCTCCAAAAAATATTGCGATGTCTGGCACTACCCCCACTACTCAGTACAGCCTTAGTCAGTGCTGCTCTGAATGAATTCACCATTTTGCGTGCTCCCTAAATATAGCGATGTTTAGTGCGGAGTACCTAATGTAGGTTTCGCATATTCGCAGTCTATGAAGAGAGAGCGATTTGTGATTAGTAGCGTACCGTGTTTGTTGTATTGTTGGTCTGCATGACAAACTTTTTCAAAACAATTTCAATTTATGATTACAGAACTCGTACATGGATACAAAGACATGGATAAAATGGTTAGAACAAGGAAACCATTTTCACTCTTGAAATGTTTATGTGGCGCATGCTGTTAGTCTTCGGAGTAGTCTTATATACTTTTTCTAGAAAACTTATTGCAAATCTTTACGGCAAATCATAGGCCTAATTCGGTGTGCGTGGGTGTGTGAAATCATTCAGTGATTTTCTCCGTAATTAATTTTTGTAGTGTATCGGTGCTCGTGCTTGGCTCAACTCCTTGTCTCTTCTGGTCTGAGCGTGTCATTTGGGACTTTCGGCCGCGGTACGAATCATCATCTACATGTATTAGTAAGCTGCGACTGGATCGAACTAGAGCGCTTGCATATGCAAGGCCGCACCTATGAATTATTAACCGTACAGAGATGTCACTGCGGGGGGTCATATTAGTGATATAGTCAGATCGTAGGCCACGCTCCAGGATAGGTTAGTATTCAACGGCCCAGGGCGGAGGGGATGGAATTTATAAATAAATCCTGACTATATCACAATCGTGTGGACAATTAGGCCAGCTTGTCTACTTTCACGAAGCCGCGGGCAGCCGGGGGTGCTTCATTCTGACATTTTTCATGGCGGCTGAGTAAGGTGATTGGTGGGTAAAATTTGACATTAGCGAACATCGGTATAATTCTTCTGGTCCATTGCGCCATCCGATGTTTTGGCCGATAGTGCAAAATATCCCGGGCCGTCCGATGTCTCGCGATCCGATTATCGGTAGAGGGAGCCTAGTTAAAAAAAAATCCTCATGAAACTTGGTGGAGATGGTTACACCTTTGATCCTGATAAATCTAACAACAGTGTAAAGGTAACTTAAAGTCATTTAACAATGGAATAATTTCTCATAAATTACGCAAATTATTCAAAGTTTTGTTAAATATGGGCAGTAAATGGCTACATTGGAATGAGGTGCAGTTAGGGTTGCTCGTAGAGATTTGTCCTGGTAATATTTGGGTTCAGTTGATTCAAACAACATCTAAGACGAGGTCAAAGGTCAATTCCTTAAGAATGTGCTTATTTTAGGAGTTAAGACAAAGAAATAAAAACTGTGTCAATTTTGGATATGTGATAGATCCTCCTCTGTCTGCTATAATATAGCCGAACCAACTCTTGCTTTGATCTGACACTTGGTCTTCAAGTTACAACAAGGGCCAAAGGTTGATTGTAATCACCTTTTTGGGCGATAGCATAGGGTGTGTGTACCTGATTACATAATGCTTTTTGTCTTGGTGCATCAAACATTGGAGGCAAAGCAATTTTTCATAAAACCATCCATCAAGGTCATTCAGGTCAACAAACTGCCTGATAATAACATTTCTGCAATAACTTCTGTGACTGGTGTGCGATATGGCTGAGATTTTTGGGCATGCTGCATATTATGGGTAAACATTTCTCCCTTAAAAACGTTTAATGGTCATCAAAGGTCCTTCAAGGTCCCCTTATGGTCCAACAACTGTCAAATAATAACATTTCCTGCAACCGCCTCTAAAGACTGTATGCTTACCTATTTAAGAATGTATAGTCTTGGGGTACCATACCTGACCAGCATGATGCTGACCTCACTATTATTATTATAGCAAGGCTAATCAATAACAAAATGTGCAGAACTATCTCTCTCTATCTCTCTTTGGAGTCTTTTGGACTCATTTCCAATTCAACCCCCCAGGTATGTTATTTCCATTTATTATCTTTGATAACCAGTATTGCCTATGCTGTAATCAGACAAGATTTCATCTATTGTCAAAACCTCCCTTTTACTCTTGAGTCCACTCCTGCTTCCTACATCTTTCTCTGCCTTGTTCACCGTACCACTTCATCTGGAATCCCAGAAGTCAGATTTGTGTATATATTTTGTGGCCTGTCAATCAACAAATCCCTTGCTGTTAAGTGGGAATCTCTGGGTAAACAATGAATGAGTGCTGGCTCAGCAGATGGAGTGGTGCTGCAAGCCTTAAAGCCCGCAGAGGTTGAGATAGCCTACATTATCGACTTCGCAGTCCTCAAGGGAGCCTACATGGACCTTGTACTTCACATGTTACTCCAGCACGCCTATAAACGTTTTCAAGTCCAAGATGTCAACCTGGTTGTTAACCGCCCGATGAGCATAGCCTGTACAGCAGCTTCAAATCTGGCGACCCTGTGGACGAAGTTGATGCAATTTTCCAACTAATCGTCAGCACTCGACAAACCACACCAAACACCATGTCCAGTGGATGACACGAATCGACTAAAGATGAACCCTGGGAAAACTGAATTCATCATATTAATTCGGGAGCAGGACGCATTGACGAATGTAATACCGTCCCGAGATCAAGGTCGGGCGAACGCATTCAAATCGACATCACCTATCATAATGCTTGGCATGACTCGATTCCCAACTGGAGTTTCAAAGAAACATCTCCGCTAAATCACGTTCTGTATCCATTGCTCGCTTCAACCTCAAATGATATGTGCCATCCTCACGAGGGGAAAACCAACCCGCCTCAAATTAGTCCTGCCCTCGTGTTCTCTCTCCTCTCGCATTTTGACTACTCTGCCACAGTATGTTCATTCATCGGTCTCCAGAAAGCACATGAAGGCCGTTTCACAAAGAATACAAATCTGGCCAGCGAAAATGGTCCCTAGGGCGTTCAATCGTATAGGAGTTTCCAACTGAAGCTCTCTCCGATTTACATGCTCCCCATCTGCGTTAGGTCCCGGTGATAAAAATGTTAGTGCTCGTCTTTCAAAATGTCTTCATAACCTTGGCCGCTCCTACTCGTGAAATATTTTTACACGCCAGACCCGTCCGCTACAGTACTAGATCATCGAACTCACGACGTGTACTCCGCATGTCCCCTTCAACCAGAACACCAACCTTCGCTGACAGGTATCGTTTAGCGTTGCTGGTCCAAAGCTTTGGAACGCTCTGGCCTGCCTCATGTCACTCTCTACTCACTGACTTCTCAAAACAGCACTCCTCTCACTAACCTCAAGAAAAACCTCAAGAGGAAAGAACGTTTTTGTTTCACCAGAACTTGTGAGCTTGCCATGTATGATATCCTTATTGTAGTTATTGTGTTTCTGTTTTTTTTTTTTTTTTTTTTTTTTTTTTTTTTTTTTGTTCTTCTTTGCTTTCTTCTTCTCCCTGTTTTTTGTGGTGAAGCGTCCATTGAATACGTCAGTAATATGAGGCGCTATAAATCAAGTTCCTATACTTACACTTATACTTCCTTATTTGGATTTTTCAGCAAGGGATTAGGGGAGGGAAAGGATATTGTGCTAGGTGTACATAGAGTCATGAACTTCAACTGCTAACACGATACACACACTACGAATGACGTTGCTTTATGTTGCTGTTTCCGATGTTGAGACACTGTAGTAGTTATAAATTGTTATGGAAATAATGATATGATATCACATTTATCCAAAGAAGTGCAACGATAAAAATGAAAAATAAAACAGCCAATTACCCTCCCCTCCCACCCCCCCCCCAAAGACAATGATGTAGGCCCAGGTTCAACAGTAACCTAAGTGTGTTGTGTGCAAGGTTATTGTGGAAGGCTATTATTACAATTCACAACTGAGAAAAT
Organism: Sclerodactyla briareus; assembly: GCA_026419785.1. Classification (NCBI taxonomy): domain Eukaryota; kingdom Metazoa; phylum Echinodermata; class Holothuroidea; order Dendrochirotida; family Sclerodactylidae; genus Sclerodactyla; species Sclerodactyla briareus. The sequence continues at coordinate 127,550 of JAODTK010003165.1, read as the reverse complement.
ACTATGATGTGGGTAATGACTCGTATGGAATTACCTTACTCTCTGACATTCTTAACAATGACTTGCAGTCACTAGAGGTCCTTCGCTTCCCTACTTTGCATAGTTTATTCAAAATATCAATTTGTTCGATTTTTCAGGAAGCTTCATGGTATGGTCCGCATGTAGTTCCCCTAAATATCAACTACAGTCACTGTGGGTTCTTCAATGTGTGATAATTTACATCATTCATGCAAATTCAAGTTTTTGGAAATTCCATGAAACCTATTAAGTGTGGGTCGACTATTGGTCTGATAAACATAGGTCTAGGAAGTCAGATTATTGTGTCCATTTGGCATAATTTATGACATTTAGTCACAACAATTTCCACACAATGTAATACTCCTTGGTAGACATGGTCATAATCCGTCCTTATGATTTGAAATTGGTGTACTGGAATTATCCTCAGTGCTCCGTTCCTGTTGACTGCTAATACCAAACCAAAAGCAACACATAGAATGACTCATAATTATTTGCATGGTGACTTATGGAGACCACTGATCGCGCAAACCAGGCAGGCGAACACACGGGGGCGATCGCCTGTATGATTTTCACACAATGGTTCTTGAAAAATGCTTCTCCTCCCACAAACCCCACCTGATTATAAATCCTGATGTTCTTCAGTTAATGTAAAGGTCTTTTGGGTAGAGGGCCATTGGAGGTGCTCAGGAATGTTGGGCTCAAGGCCCGTTGGGCCTATAGGCCTCATATGAAATACTGCAAAATTTTTGTAACGCCAGAAATTTGTTGGACAGTGCTCATGCTCAGTCGTAATGGTGGTCAAATTGCATACCTTCATGGTGCCCAGGAATTTAGGGTCCAATGCCCAGTGTGGGCCCTAGGGCCATCATGTAGGATCACGCCAAATGCTTCTCCTCTTAAAAGAATTTGTATTTTGTGCAGAGTGCTGACATTCAGTCATAATGATGGTCTAACAGCGTAACCTTTTGGGGTGTTTCAGAATTTTTCATCCAAGGTCCTACTTGGGCATGTGGGCCCTTTTTATGAATTTCACACACATTATGTTACTTGAATTGCATCTCTCCCACAAGCTTCAAAAATTTCTTCAAGTTACATGTAGCCGTCCTTGTGTAGAAGGCAATTGGCAGGTCTTTGGGAAGTTTGAGTTGAAGGAGCCCTTGGGCCAATATATTGAAATACTGCCAAAATCTTGGGTATCTCCTACAAATCTGGTTGCACATTGCTGATGTTCAGTCATAAATGATGGTCTAATCTTAGCTGTACTTTTAGGGTCGGTCAGGATCTAGGGGACCAACGCCCAGTATCACACTGTGGGGTCGGCCTGCAGCCCTTCAGCCCATGTGGAATATTTATGATGCTTTGGGCCAGCATGGTCAAAAGTTCGTGATGAAGGGGAGGGAAAAATAGGCCATTGTTGAATTTTTGAAATTGCCTACGTGGCATATGATTCTTGAACATTTGTCACATAATTGTACATTTGTCTTGGTACATTTGTGCATTTCGAGCTACAGCACCATTGGTGCTCTAGTTCTAGTTCAAACTTATCACACACTTCATTGGATCAGTTCCTTCCAGTGCACATAACAGCTGTGAAAGGTGTTCAGCAATATTTTTTAACTGTGCATAAATTTTCCAACACGCGCAGTACAAAAAGTGAGTTATCCGACATTGAATTAAAAGTTTAGGATAAGTAAGCCCTTCAGTGTGCAACAAAACTAACGTTAGGCCACAGTGCGTACACACGCGACGTAACGCTGAAATCCATGAATACACTCACAATGAGTTGAATATCATAATTTTTGATTCTTGGAACGAAGTCGAGGAATCTATGCAGTCTGCCAGTGTGTGTGTGTGTGTGTGTGCTATGTATGTGTTGACGCCTGGCATGTGAACACAATCCAACCTCGACCCCACCTGGATGGATGAAAGCTGTTCATACTTGGTATGTTGTGGTTCCCCATGATTGAGTACATGATCCCTATTGTTTTGGGTTCAGGTCAGAAGTCGTCTGAGGTTACCAGTGGTCAATGTCTGGAAACCCTTGTGAACACACCGATAAGTCCTGAACAGTTGGTCTGATCGGGTTCAATTTAGTGTGTAGCTTTCTTATGGGGAGTACAGAACCCTATTGTTTTTTGGTACAAGTCGGGGTGGGGGGGAATTTGTTGGGTCAAAAATCGGAATTGATGAAAAGACGATAATTTGGCCAATTTTGACTCGTGAACACGATAACCTCCTCGACCCCACCCTGTTGGATGAAGCTCATACTTTGTATGTGTGTTCCCCGCATGATGAGTACATGAACCCTATTGTTTTGGGGGTCCTGGTCAGAGTCAATCTGAGGTCACCACAGGTCACAGCTCTGAAACCTTGTGAACACGATAAGTCCAGATGGTTGATCTGATCGGGTTCAGATTTAGTGTGTATCTTCCTTATGGGGAAGTCATTGACCCAATTGGTTTTGCCTATAGGGTCGGGGGTGACTGTTTGTCAAAAATAGAAAATTGAAAAGTCAATAATTGGCCATTTTGGCTTGTGAAACCTATCACTATAACTCGACCCCACCTGGATGGATGAAGCTCATACTTGGTATGTGTGTCCCCATGGTGATTACATGAACGCTATTGGTTTTGGGGTTAGGTCAAGGTCATCTGAAGTCACCAGAGGTCAGTCTGAAAACCTGTTGAACACATAAGTCCAGAATGGTTGGCGACTGATGGGTTCAAGATTTAGTGTGTATGGCTTTCTATTGGGGAGTCCTGACCCATTGTTTTTAATACTAGGTCGGAAGGGGTGAATTTGGTCCCAAAAAGAGAAAAATTTGTGTGAAGAAGTCAATGTTTTGGCCAAAATTTTTCACTTTTAACCAACATAACTCCCGAGAGCACCCACCTAAGATAGGACATGACCAAGCTCCTACTTTGGTATGTGGTGTTCCCCATGATTAGTACATAAAAAAAACCCTATGGTTTTGTTGGGGTCCGGAGGTCGAGGTAATCTGAATTCACCATAGGTTCAAAAAGTCTGGAAACCACTGAAACGACGACAAGTCCGGAATGTTGTGGCTATTCGGGTTTCAAATTTAGTGTGTATCTTTCCTATGGGGAGTCATGGACCCAAATTGATTTTAGTATAGGTCGGGGGGTGAAATTTGGTCGAAAATAGAAAAATTTGTGAAAGTCAATATTTTGGCCAATTATGGCTGTGAACACGATTAACTCGACCCCACCTGGATGATGAAGCTCATACTTGGTATTGTGTTCTCAATGATGAGTACAAATGAAATCCCTATTGTTTTGGGGTCATCGGAGTCAATGATGGTGTACATGACCCCTATTGTTTTGAGGGCACCAGGTTCAGTCTGAACTTTCCTGAATTAGTAGGTCTGTGTCTAGCTATCTTATCAAGATTATAGGAACCCTATTGTTTTGGTGGTTGGGAATAGGAAATTTGTTCCGACGTGTCCCGGTAATGAGCTGGTAATCAATCTCCCCTTCGTCCTTCTTGTCTGTCTAAAGATTGTCAGAAAGAGTCAAAGGAACACTAAGCCTTTTGGCTTCTAGTAGTGGGTAAGCAATGAGAAGCCGATTTTGAAGCAGTAATTGAAGCAGGTATGATGCCATAATATACGAATCAATTTCTGTGAAGAATTTTATTCTGATATTTTGTGGGGATAGTTCTTTTTTCTTTGCAATTTTGCTGTTAGATTTTGTGCAGGATGTGGACATCTGTCAACCTACCTATGCCTATAGGATATAGCTTGCGATGTCCTGGCCCAATGCTCAAGAACTACGGTTGGCAGGCATACTCAACAACTTTAAGTTGACTAAAATGACATGTGGCACCTTACCAAACTCATTTTGCACTGGGGTAGCCACATTAGGCTTACTCATACAGACCTGTATTCAAGTCAGTGAATTCTGGGCCCGCTCATTGAAGATGTATTGCAAACAAAACAATGGCGGCCTGGATTGACCCAATATTCTCGCGGAGCAAACTTTTTCATAGACGGCATGGGGATGGAACTGCCAGATTATTTCACCACCAATAAGTAGTGCGGTGGCAAAAAACGATGAAACCTCCCAGCTATTCCTATTCTACTTCCATGTGCGCCCAAAAAGAAGCCTTACCAAAAACTATGGAAACAAAAACTTGAGGCAATCGCGGTAACTCAGGAATTTGCCTAACTTCGATGCCTGAGAAGGATACCGCTTGCAGAGACTGGGACACCACGTGTCAACTTAATCTACCTTTTCCTTCCCAACCCCATCTCTCCTTCCCCTTTCCCACGAAAATCCCGTCGAGGACTTTAAGAACCCAGGCAAAATTTTAAAGAAATTGTGGGACATGGAAATTTAACAGGCCCGAAAAATGTTTGTTTGATGTTCATGCAGGGGCGCGTGAGGGAAGTGAGGTGGCTTTAGATGGCATCGGCAATGTCCATGGTGCCGCCGCTTTCTTAGAGGATCTTCTGTCTTCATCGACCTTTTGGAGGTCTATGTTTTGGAGGTTTTCCCCCCAACCAAAAAAAAGGGCGGGGGGGATCATTCAGTCTTTGGTCCTTCTTTTTGGAGGTCTTCTTTTAGGCACTCCCATCTGCACACCAGCCATTCCTGAATGTGAGGGTGCATGAATAATTCAAAATCTATCAATTTGAATCAAGTTTGTGAAAATTAAGCAATTGATTGGTATTTCAGTAATATTGGCCTACAACAATACTGGAGTCAACATCCAGTAAAGAACATGCAATCTATAGTGTACTGTACAAAAAGGGTCACTCATTAATAATGATGGTAATATATATTTCATTTCATTTCTCTTCTTTTGGTCAGGTCTTTTTATGAACTAAATCAGCTTTTTTGGATGAGCAACTCAGTGGACAGGCCTGATGGGATTATCAAAGTAGGCTTTTCGTTGAATGCTAGCCAGCCATTTTTACTTTTTCTACACACATCATAGCCGGCCTTAGACCTTGAATCAACAAATGCATTGTTTAGCTCAACCAGCTATGCCTATTTTTGATGTACATGATGACAGTGGTATCGTCAAAACAAAATATGATTAAGGTCAGTACACAGTCAAACCTGTGTTCATAGAGGTCATAAAAAAAAAACCTTTTGCTTGCATTCTCCTCAAGAACACATGTGAAAGGGCAATGCGATGCCATATACCTTTTCGCATATCGCAAGTTGCGATCCCTAGGGATAGTTTTGATGCATTGTGGGATACTTCAGGGGGCAGTTTTGCATTAGCCATGTGTTTTGGGAAAACTTGTAAGTTTCAATTATCTTACTTATTTCCTGTGCACATTCTCTCAAAGTTCAGTATTTCTCCGATAATTTTTTTACATCTATTAAGTCGTACGACTGTGTCCCCCCCATTTTTTTTGCCAGATAAAACAATTTTATAATCCGCTGAAATTCCTATTTGGCCTTCCTTAGATTGCCTACTTTTCCCCCTGAGCTAGACCACAATGCATTGGGGGAGGCTATTTGCAAAAAGTCTAATGAGGGAGGTTGACTCGTGTGGAGGCCAGCATCTCCGCACAAATTTCTCTGTTGTGATACACACTGACACCACTCATTTAAAAGGTTGATCAGTCCGCCACCCTTAATCCTAGTTTAGCTAATTGGAGTGCCCGCGTCCTACTGTTTTTTTGTAAACAGCCCGCTGTCACTGTCAACACCCTTTGTCACTTATGAAAACTCAACCCGTTTTCTGTACCAGGTGTTCCGTTTTCTGCAGTTATAGGCTGCGCGCCTTCCCGCTGGGCATCTTGGCTGTTTCGAATAGTGAACACCTGATTTTTCCTTCCTCAGTCACCTGTGCACTATCTGTTACCACCTGAGTTCGTCTTTCGCGTAGCACAGTCAGACAGTTGCACATATGCCTATTGCTATTGGGGCCTACTCACAGACTCCTCGCCGTAGTGTCCATCTCGTGCAACTGTTTTTTGTCATTTTAAATATTTTATTTTGAATTTTTTGCCGTCCAAAGGCTACTATCGCAATCTTTAGGTATTTTTGCGTATTTTTCAAGCATAATGTATTTTCTATGTGCTACAAGTTTTTTTGTTCTTATCGTAAACTGTCAATGGTAATTTCTACATAGGCTCCATCTTGGGGTGCTTTTCCCAGTCATCACCGCACGTTCAATGGCTGCAGATAGATACAGAGCCGATCCTCGGTCTACACTGTACCTATTTTCACTTACTGTTAGCAGTCAATGGAGTAGAACACAAAATCACCATATTTCCCACTCATTTGTAGGTGCATCACACCAAATCCTGATAATTTTGTTCTTTGTTCTTCTATTCCACATGAAAATTGCAGGAATTCTGATTTTCCAGGCTAACTCAAATGAGGCCTACCAGTACAGGCAATGATGAATGGTGGAGTCGAAGGCCTACATGGAACGCATTATGAGCCCCCAATGGCCTTCATTCGAGTTGGGAAAATAAAATTTCAATTGGAATTTCTGTGCAATTTCATGGTGTAAGTAGATTAACGAGAACACAATTCAGGATTTGGTGGCGATGCAGTCACAAATACGTAAATATAGTGATTTTTTTCTGCCTAACGTTTGGTTTATCCCCTAAACCGATTTTACAGTGTTTCTGCATCGCTGTTTCGTGTAGACTGTAGCGTATGGATACGCGAACAGGGCAACGTTATTTGCGACAAGTAGGTAGTGACGTTAAATTTAATGTGTTTAATAACAAGTGATGACGTTCAACCACAAGACAACACAATGGAGTATCGAATTGTCGCCATTTCGATACAAATCGTGGGAATGGAGGTTCATCTGAAATTCCAAGTCACCACTGAAGTCAACCACTTGTGTACCGAAAGAATGCGTTTTATCTTGTATATATACGGTTTATCCCAGTTCGCAAGAACGCACCATTAGTCCCTACCCCAAGTTTCGTTCAAATCACAAATTGAATTTCACATAAATTAATGAAATTAGCGGCCAAGCATCACTCATCCAAGATGGCACTAGGCCTACATGTGTCTACAATTTTCAGAAAAATCGGATAGAGAGCGTCAAGAGTTGTTTTGCTAACTGCCTAAAGTTTCCGACGGAGGCAGAGCAAGGGACAGCGGCAGCGGCTATTGGAAACCAATGTCGCGGGAATATAATAACACGGAGGTGCCAAACCCCTGCGCTGTGATCAGCGTTGATGAATTAACTCGAGCTGGATGGGCCATTCAGGCAGGCCTGTGGGTGAACCCTATGGTAGCTTGCCAATGTTTACAAAGGGGGTGTGTGATTCCACCCAGCACAGGCAATGCTGGATCCTGATGGGGCCCAGTCTATGACTGACAGGTCCCCTGCCCAGGCCCAGGTAAGCAGAGGCTGTAAAGCTTTTGGCCTTGTGCTTCTGGAACTGTGACTGTGTCATTTGTTTTTGTTTACCGCTGGTGTTTACCATCCCTCTCCTCGCAGGAATGCTGTTGGTTCCAACCGTACTGTGCTCTGCATGTGTACGTAAAGGGCCTGTCCTGTTTTGGATGGTATCGAGCCGTGGCAAAAAATGGCGCCCTCTTCTGGGGAGCTATATATATACCGTGGCAGGGTGCCAATCCCGGAAGACATTCGAAACGAGGCTCCGGTTTCCGCTCCTCCTTCTTATCGGCCTGGCTCGTAGAATCCATACATTTTCCTCTCTCGTGGAAGAGACAGTTCTCCTGATTTACAAGCCCTTGGTGAGTTTTTTCTACCTTCATTTTTTCGATCCCCACTCTTTTGCACTGCTTCTTTGGTTGACTTTTAAAAAAACAAAAAATGCTGAACCCTTGAATTTCTTTTGGTTATTTGTTTTACTCCAACTATTGTATTGATTTTGCATTGGATTATCACCCCACTGGCTTGAATGGGTAATATATGGCACTTTCAACTTTTATCTCCTAGTTTTGCAGTATAAAAAGTATAGGCATTTAGTACAGTGTAAGGTAACAGGTTTTCGGCCTTTGACCCAGTTACAACCTTGCTTTAGGTTGCCTTTGGTAAACTAGTTTCTAATCAGGGAAATGACATAAAAATTCTGTTTTGTTTTTCATGTTTTTTTGGTTTTTGTTTTCGCAGTGACTGGATGTATACTAGATGTTTCACTTTCTACTTCTCCTAAAAAAAACAGAAAATGAATATTATTCCTGATTATGATCCTGAAAGGTGAGATCACTAGTCCTGGAATATTTTTCATTAACCACTATATACAGTGGCACTTGTTTTTTTTTGTTTTTTTTTCTTCTAAACATACTTTTGTTGCCGAAAAGATACACTACTCAGAAAATAGCTCTTCTTATGGGGCAAACGTAGAGTAATTAAAAACTTAACACATGAAACCCACAACCTTCAAATAATTCTTGTAATGTATTTCTACAACATTGACATAGCTTTCTCAGCTCTATGGTTAATTGTTTTCCCATGTGCATAGAAAGAAAACGGGAATATGAAAGATAGAAAAGCCTAACTGATTACCCCTATTTCATGGTCCAACATTAATACATTCATGTGCAACATATATAGATATGTAATCTCATTATTGATGTTCCCCTGAATTTAAATAACCATTGTTGTTCATGGAAGTTGTGTCCAGGTTGCTTTGTGTTTTCTATAAATGATGAAATAGAAAGAATAGAGGAACGGAAATAAATCTTTTGGATTTAGGACAATTCAATATTTTTGGTGTCGTCTTTATATCACATCTTGGGGAACTGAACAGTTTTGTCATTGTTTTATCCTGTTGTTTCATCTTCCCTGAAATGGAATTCAGCAAGAGACTTAAAAGTTTGTGTGGTTATGTATGTCACACTTTCTTGTTAGCATGGATTTCTCACAATCGTGAGGCCGATTATGGACGAAATTTTGTGGGGGGTATCACCGGGGTTGGGTGTACATCGTCTGATTAACCATTGTTTGGGCATCAAAGTCATTAGTGGGGTAATTATCCTATTTTTAGTAATTTCGTATTTAAACTTGTTTAGCACTATTAGCCAAGAACCGTTTGATGCTACAATGAATGTGTTTGGCATGTAAGACCTGGATGAGAGGTAATGAAACTGCTTAGTTTAGATTTTCAGCCTAAAATTGCTGATAGTGGGGTCTAATTTGCATAATTTATGCAAATTTTTTCAGTTTCGTTGGATTTCCACGAAACCACCTGGTGGATGTGGTCTACCATGGTTCCCGAGATTTTTAAAAGTGGAAGTTGGGGTCACTGGCGGTCATTTTATGTGTCTAATTTGCATAATTTATCAATTTTAAAATTTTGTGGATTTCCCCAAGACTTGGAAGTACCACCTTTGATCCTGATCATTTTAAAGGTACAGCTGGGGGCGGTAGAGGGTCATTTTTTTGTCCTAATTTGTAGTAATTTTATCCCATTTCGCAACTTTTCGCGACAAACTCAGTAGGTATGGTCTGTTAACATTTTTTCTCTGGATCTATGTGTTTTGATTTCATGAATTTGATTGTCCGTCATATAATAGCCTTGTTAGAATAAAGCACTGGAAACCCAGTAAAAAACCATAGATACTGTGACAATTTTCTGCTGTTAGAAGCTGCCCACAAGCAAACCCTCTCTTTAGACTAACCAATTTGATTAGTTTGATTCGACCTAAAAAATACTGTCACATTTTGTTCCTCGTCTTCTCACCTGGGGACGCTTGCCCAGGAAATGGTCGTGACTGTAGTGCCGATTACATGTCAAATTAGATGTAAAAGAGGCAATTAATTAGATAGACAAATGTGGAAGTTCCCTTAAGAATATATGTTGGGACATCCCTTGGACTGCCTTACGTGGGGATAGGTTGTTGTGTGTGGGGAGAGGTGGGGGGATGGGGGAGGATGTTTGCTGCCCTGCAGGGGTTGGGGCCTGATGCATGTCCTGGCTGCTTGGAAAATACAAATTCAATGAAATAAGAGGCAATTTAGAACATCTCAAGTTGGATTTTGGGTGCAAAGAAAAGCTTTTACTGAGCAATAAAATTTTATTCAATTTGGGTATTTATGAGAGAAGAGTGGGGGGGGGGGGCATGAAGAATGAAAAAAACAATTAAGGGACTTTTGTATTAGAGTCAGTTAGTTTAAGAATATTTAGGAATTTTTATGTGTTATATGTGCAAAACATGTGATTTTTGTTTGACATGACTGTATGCATGAACTAGTTGGTTGTTTGTGTATTAATAATACAAACCACTGATCGCGCAACCAGGCGGACACTTTTTGGTGGCAATCGCCTTGTTTCACACCTAGACCACTGGAGGCCGCTGTTTTTTCGTGAGGCGATAATTTCCGGGAAAACAAATTGATGAATATGGTTCACAGAGGACTGCCATTCACAAAACAGGTGGTAATCATCATCAACTTGTAATATTGATTTTCACATTTGTCAATTTCGAGGAGAAAGCAAGAAAAACTAATGGGACCAGCCTTTTTCATGAATTCTGGTTGTCGCAAGAGGGCAACCCAACATCCTTTTCAGTTGCAGAAGGTGTGTTTCATGCAACTACTGAATGCAATTCCCTCCAACGTATGCAATGTTTACAAATAGGCTCTGGCTCTGTTGTGGCCCCACCCTTTTTTTCACACCCTAGATCTAAAGCTACTAAAGCTAAGAAAGCTCTGCTTTGATCATTGAGCAATTAGCCTTGCAGTATTTTTGTTTTTCATTAATTTTGTCTTGTGTTTCTCTGGAAGCGTGATGCTTCAGAGGATTTGGAGGCTGGCTTTATCTGGTGAATGCACGTGGTATTGACCTATCACCTATTGCTTATTAACCACCACCCCACCACCGCAACGTTCATAAATCACGCTTGAAAGGTCCTCAAGGCTATTAAAAATGGCTGTCCAATACTCATTATTGTTTATTTGGGATGGTTTAAAAAAATTCTCCTGTCCTTTAGAGCGAACCCGGGGTTGCTCAGTGTTTTTGGAAGGGGTGGGTGGGAGATGGTTCCTGATTGTGCAATTGTTGTATTTGGGGCATTGGAACAAAAATTTGGCCTAATGGGCATTGCTCCTGTGACTCTATTGTTAATGTGGTCTTTTGTTCTGCTGCTACATATTTATTTGTTTGTAATCATCACTTTGTTTCAATATGAGCAGAGTACACAAAACGAACAAAACCAAGATTCCACCACGGAATTGCTGTTCCGCTATCTAAGTTTTTTCAAGTTGATTCGTACGTTCTAGAAGGAACACACCTTGCGGACAGAATGGGCAGTTTGCTCATCCGTTGTGATATATGAGCTTTTATTTGTACTACAGGGCGGCATAACGGTCAAGGTCAAATGCCATTAAAGGGGCACGATAGGCCAATACGTGGAAAACTGCAAAACGCAACTTCTGATCTCCTCCGAATTTTGGTGCAAAGTGCTGATTTTTTCTAGTATAATGATGTCTACACCTACCTCGGGGTTGTTCAAGGACTTTTTTGGTCCATAGGTCCCCACTCGGGCCCCCAAGTGCCCCTTTTAATATGAAATTTCACACAATGGTACTTGAAAGCACATCTCCCTTCCACAAGCTCATTAATGTTTTGGTCAAGTTACATGTAATCTGCCTCGGGTTGAGGGCCATTGGGGGTTCTTAGGAATTTTGGACTTGAGGCCCAGCTTTGGCCCGAGGGCCCATCACATGAATCACGTAAAATGCTTCTCTCTCTCCACAGTGCTGTGCTTGATCATACTACTGGAATAGGTCCATATCTAGGGTTTTTTTTGGGAATTTTGGTCGCAGGAACCCAATACAAGCCTATCTGCTCTATCCAGTGTGTCAACAATTTTTTGACATTTGTTGGCCCGCAAAACGTCATTCTGATTCTGTGATGGATGGCAACCAAACTTGACACGCATGTTCATTGACCCATGCGACATGTTGTGATTTCGTGAAGGTCAGGGTCAAGGTCAAGGGGCATATAGGCCATTAGATGAATGTCAAATCATAAACTGTATCTATCCTCCTCCTACAAATACAAAGTACATTAGATCTTGTACTGTGTCATAATGTTCCTTCTTTGGATTTTGGAGGTGTTTGCAGATGTTGGATACAACATCATAGAGTGTCATTTGCATTAAAGCAATAACCTCTGATTGAAAATAGAAGCAAAATTGCTCATTGTCATTGGACACTCTCTTCTGCATTTACTATAGTATTTTCGCATACAACACATTACTGTACTAACAGTTCCATGTGGGACACAAACTTCAGACACCACCATGAAATGGGTCCCCCCCCCCCGCCTTGAAAAGTTTGTACCTATGCTCGCTTTAAACATAGGGCAGGGCTAGGTTAAGGCCTAACCTTCAAACCTCCCAACTCCTAACAACCCGACCCACCCCCCCCTCTCCTTCCCCCTGGCAATTGTGGCCCCTTCCTTCACTGGCCACTCCTGGTGGTTGCCGGCCTCACCCTCTCTAAACTCTACCTTAGCAACCAACTGCAGCAAGCCTTTAGGTATTATAGGGACCTACACAACTCCAGGCAGGACGCCTCCATTCAAGCAAAGAAGGCCTTGCCCAAGCTCAATAGTTTTTTAAACCCCCAGGCAAACATCCCTATTTACCTTCTGTGTAATAGGACCCTTCTCACCACTATTATCCAGGGCCCCTATTGTGTCAATGGTGCACCCCAGGGCTTTACTTATCGTGAGCAAAATGACAAATTCAGCCATTGGGAGCTCTTTTAGCTCTACAAACTTGTGCTTCTTGAAGAAGAATATTTGATGCATCTGATCCTCTAATATCAATATACTGGACCAGTTTCGGATCATATACGGTGGGTTTGTTTTGTAAACAAATCACTGAAAGTTTTGTCAGTTTTTCTGACTCATTGATTGAGCCCGTACTGGATGAGGCCATCCAACACTGTCAAATGCAGTGGCGTAGCCAGGATTCACTGATAGGGGGGGGGGGGGGGGGGGGGGGGTGGGGGGGTGGGGGGAGGGGGGGGGGGCACTGAGTCCGCTATCCAAAATCGGGGGCCCCACCATAAGGTGGCGCGAAGCGTACTGAAATGTTTTTTGGAAAAGTGAACCCCTTGGATCACAGGAAATGGCCATTCCCATAACTGCTGATGTGCAATTTATGCACTCTAGATTTTGATGTTTTCATTAGGATTGTTTTCAGTGGTAGTACAAAACCTTTTTGCCTCATCCTTTTCCTCATCTCCTCCCCCGGCCTTCCACAACCTTTTTCCATCCGCTTTTTTTCTCCCTCTGCCTTGGAGTTCCCCCTTCCCCCACGCACCCTGTTGTGGTGTAGACTAGGGACGAAATATATAGGCCAGTCTGGCCAGGCTGAAATATATATACAGGTAGGTTAGTTGACAGGGGGGGGGCGGGGGCCGCAGGGTTCTGCGACAACCAATGTGTTGCTCCCTCATATGAATTCCCATATGGTTGCAAAACCTGCATTCCCCCTTCCCCCTCACTTCCTACTTATAGGCCTGCGTCGTCACAGAACAACAGTCATATGTTTAGATGGTCCCTTCGCGAAGTTCCTCCCCACCACTACACTTCCCTGATTGCCTTTGGTGCAACATAGAGTAACTTCTGAGGTGTCATTTTTACTCATAATTCATAAATTCATACTTTTTAGGTTCATCAAGTTGGAAAAGACTTGCGTCCAACTATAAAGCGCATTACCTACCCACCACCCCCGGACTCTGGATTTTTGTACCTATATTTTTTTAGGTTAGAGCTCTAAATTTCTCATTGGTTCAGTCATGCCTTTGCAGGTCTGTTTGTGACTAATTGATCTAGGCCAGAGAAGAACTAGCTGAGCAGTGATGTCTTAGTTCTACAGGAAACATCCTTTTTGGTATACACGCTGTTGTTACTTGCAAACACCAAACAGTGAGGTTGGCAGCACTTGGCACTGCCTGTTTCTGTTTGTTGACCTTCGTGAAACGACTGACTGCAGTGGAAACACAAGCGCGTGCCAAGCGCGCCCACAATTCGCACTCTGTCTAATAACAAAAATCTGGGGAAAAATTTTTGTTTTTTCAATGGGAATGTGAGCATTTCGAAAAAATGGGAATATAAGTGAGGGCATGGCCCATTGGCCCCCCTAAATATGCCACTGGTCAAATGGACCTACTTTTTCCATTGTGGTTCAGCTAATTGGACCTATATCGCTCTCTTCTTTTTTTAACCGGAGATTGATGGAACATGTCTCATTAATATCCCCACAACACTGTAGGTTACATGGATATGGTTTTGGAGGGGGTGTAGCCGCCGTCTCCGCCGCCGACCGCGCCGCCCAATCGGAACTAGGAGTAGCGCAATAACTCTGTAAAGCTTTATCGGTCGAATCTGAAAACTGGTACACATGTCCCCGTCCTAGCACAAATCTTGGATGAGTTCGAAAGGTGGGGGTGGGTGCCATGTTTCCATAGGGGTTCGTCTATATTGCTTGGGAATTTTGCCCACAAAAAAATAATTAAATTACACATTACTATTCGGAAGTCCCAATGTGACTGCATGACTCACAGAATGTTTATTTTCAAAGGTTGTAGGGTTGTAGGGCATTTCAGGTTTTGCCAAAACCTTAAGAAGAGGACATCTAAAATGAACCCCCCCCCAAAAAAAGAAACTACAATAATAAAATTAGAACTGCTAGAAAAAGATTACAATCTTAAGAAATCCTTACTAATCCTCCAAATTAAGGAAGGAGGATCAATATCCTCAAACATTGCATCAACTAAGAATGACGGGGGCTGGTAAGACAAAAACCACAGGAAGGGGGGGGGGGAAATTGGGAGGGACATAACTATGACGGTTGTGTCCTCGTTCGAAATTAACAAGAGAATTTATCAGAAACAAAGAATATTGCAGGGTAGGAATGTTACAGTGTATGGTACTATGGCAGGATGGGAATGTTTCCTCCACTTGTAACATTAACATTCACAAACTTCAAAAGCTGGGCCTCTATTTTACTTGTGTAAGGGGAGATGTATTAATGGGCCTCCAGATTCACAGATTTCCCGCGGGTCATGGAAATATGGATGAAAAGTCGTGGGTTTCATCAATAAAAATTCAGACCTGGACAAGTTTTTGAAATTCAGTGAAAAGTTGTGAGTCATCTAAAAAGTCATGGAAATTTTCATGAAGTTATGTTGTTGTTGTTAACTGTACTTTCATACAGTTTGCTGTTGATGCTGTTATGTTGGCCTTTTTAAGATGTCATTAGAGTCGAAGCCCGCAAAGCTGGTCATGGAAATTTCATAATCTATTTGGAATTCAAATTACCCCACATTGGACCACCCCACCTCCGCATCATTGGAATACATCGTTAATTACACAAAAAGTCGGACGTTGGCCACCCCATCATCCTTCTCATTGTGCCAGGTTTTGTCTACAACTTGAGATATTGGCTTAGAAAATTCGTCGGAATTTCAATGTTCAGAAACGTGTTTCACGACTCTTAAAATACGCGCGAACCTCGTGTTAGGTTCATGAAAAACATGGCAAAGTCATGGAAATTGATTGCCCGGAATCCGCAGGGAGCGGGAACCTGCAATCTGTTTAACTCAATTAACTTGACTCCATATTGACACTAAAACTGGCGATAAATACGAAGGATGATATAGGGTTGCCAGCCTGGACAACTGTTAAAAAAGATTGCCTATGTTCATGGCGTGGGGTGGGGTGCATAAGCTCACAGATTCACAAACCGCAGTGAGTTTTGTGACATCTATTTCACCAATTCTACTTACCTCTTATTGACACCGCACCCCAATTATGCCATATAAATGAGCATTTGGCTCTTTCAAGAATATCGGTTGGCACCCCATCGCCCTTCTGAGATCACAAGCCACTTTAGTTCTATCCTTTAGTTTTGTCTCAGCTATTTTTATATTAACCTCTTTCATCCCACAGTCAGGGGGGTAGCGGTTTTTTTGTGTAAGGGGTCTGACGGTCCCAAGACCCCTTTCTTGCAGTTTGGACCCTTCAAGACAATGGTTTGTACCCACTTAAGGGGTCCGGAATTGAACTATATTCACTGTAATCTTGGCATTTATTCAATTTCAAAGTCAAATTGCGGTATAGGACCCCTTTCTTGAATTGATCCAATAACGTCAGGTGCCAAGATAAAAAAAAAAAACATACATTGAAATGTATTATTCAAGCTATGATCCTAAATTAGCCTAACAGCAATGGCAGGTGGAAAGGGCAATTTTATGTCCTGAAGAACTAAAGAAAGGCCTGTTTATCAGTGATAAACTTTTTGTACTTGCTTGACCTAATTCGCTATTGATAGGCTCACTTTGTCCTGGGAGCAGGCGTTCATGGATTGTAATAATACAATACAAAAATAGATCTCTTTTTTTGGGAAGGTCAGATTGCAGCTAACTTTTGAACATTCCAGTAGTTTGAAACGTGGCTACATCGATCGAGGAAAAGCATTACCTCGCCTCTTGGCCTCTCAATGTGTGTGGTGTCTGTGCAACACATTCGAGGAGTAATGCTGCACTCAAACTGTTTGGAGCATTTTTTTTTCATTTGTAAGCATTACCCTCTGTAGGGTTCTTAAATCAGTATTCATGGACTGGCGCTTCTGGGAGGGCCTTTCACCCAACACAAAGAAAAGGACACCCAGAAGACCTCTTTTCGCTCAACAGAAAGTGAGTCTTAATGGGAATGTGAATTCATCAACCATGGCCACCCCCCTCCCCCGCTTTCACAAAACTGTATGTAGTGCACAAACCTACTCATTTTGCATTCATCCGTATTTGAGGGGTCATTGACTTTGTGACATTTGGCAGACCTTGAACTTGAGCAGTAGATCAACCTTGACATAGTGATTTTGGGAAGTCTGATTTGATTTTTTACCTATATGGTAGATTGGGGTAAATTACACCAGTGAATCACTTGGTGAGGCTCATCATAGAGTAAATAGTCAGTTCCCATCTCTGCTATGTTCGTGGTTCTTGAATCTGCCAAAATTACTCCAAAGGCGAAGTTTAAACTGGAAGTTGTGAAGGGTGGACATCACTGGCACGTCTAAATTTTGATTAGGAGATATTCCCGAATGACAGCAGTCTTAAAGGTGTGAGTGGATGTCTATATCAGTTTTTAATTCAGGTCGTTCCTTGATTTCAGCGTCATCGGAAAAAAAACGAATTCGCATAAACAATCATGTTGGCAGAGGGGACTGAATCTCACCTACTCAGACCCCTTATCGACCATGCACCCCTCAATATGTGCTACCGAGTGTTTGGCATTTTGTTAACATAAGTACCGGTGGCCACCCCATCGGCCTTCTCTTTTTGCCAGACTATTCGTCTGCAACGAGTGTTTTTCGGCATGGAAAAGTTTTTCAAAAATTTTCGACCAAAGGAAGTTGTTACGGTTGGTGAACCGTTCTGGAGACCGAAGCTAATCATCCAGCTTCGTGGAGAAGCAATTTGGAAAGGAGTGTGTCGTTTTCGCGATGTTTTGGCGTTTTTGTTGCTCTCTTTGTCGCCGTCGCGCGTACGTACGTTCCTAACAGCCTAGGCTGCGCCTAACGTAGGGAGTGTGTGTGTGTACCTCCTGTTGCCTAACAGTCACTTGTGTGGTTAAACACCATTTGGGAGTGCTCTACCTCTGCGGAGGGGTCGCTTGTTGGGCTTTGTTTGTGGGGGGTGTGGGTTCGTAGGTTGGTGCGACCGGAAATTCCTCCTTCCCCCTACCTCACTCCTCCCTCGAGTCCCTACTCCCAGTCCCGTCCCGGGGGGCCCTGTCCCCTCCCAGTCACTGTCCCGGGCCCTGGGGGGGTGGTGGGTGGTTGCTGTTTTGTCGCATGTGCGCGGGGGAAGTTTTCGCGTGCGGCGGCGACGAAGGGAGAGAGAGAGAGAGAGAGAGAGACGGAGAGATAGGAAGTTCGGCCGTTCACATCCTGGGAGGAGCATAAGAGCCCGGGAGACCATCCCGGCAGACAACCGCTGGCTTAGCAAGCAGTGGAGCGCCGTGCCGGAACGACGTCAGCCCGGCAAGGGGTTCCACGCAGGCAGTACGACCAGCCGGGGAAAGAAGTCTTGACTGTGTTACGTATCGGGACCTCCCCAGGTCGGACCGTGGCTGGGGGAAGTTCGTTGGGCAGGGTGGTTTCACGGTCCGAAACCCTGCAGTTCATCGGGGGGGGACAGCCGAAACCCTGCAGTTCATCAGCCGATGAAGGCCCAAGGGAGCCAAAGTGGAAAGCAGGTTCAAGGACCCGCGGGGGGACTAGCCCCTCCGGAGGGGCTCGGGGGTGACTCAGGTCGGATCGAACAGGCAGTGTCCGAGTTCACCTCCGCAGGGAAAGGAACCGGGGATCGTTCACAACCGGCTCAGGCGGTGCGGGGCGGGTTCCCGAAAACCCCAGGCGCATTGGAGCCTCATGTCGGCGAACCGTCGGGTTCGAACCAACCGTCACTATCGGGTGGCTCCGAGGGTCGGATCCAGGGGAGTCAGTAGGGCGTCCCGTGGAGGCTACGGCCGCGAAGCGACCACCGGACCACCGGTCGGACTCCGAGGAGGGTATACGTCGGAGGGGCGCCGGCGGAGCGCCTCCCGCTGGATTCGGCCGGACCGAACGACTACCGGGGAGCGGGGGCTCTGGTGGGTCGGTTACCGCGTCCGGGACTCCGAGGAGGGTCTACGGCTAGGTGGGGGGCCGGTGGAGCGCACCGGCCGGCTTTTGCGGACGAACCGGAACCCCCCCCCCCCACACCGGGAGTGCCGGGCGGCTCTGGTTGGTCGGACACGGAGGTCCGGACCCCGAGGGTCGACGGCTCGGTTAGGGCCGGCGGGGCGCGGGTAGGCTTGCCCGGCCAGAACGACCACAGGGACCGGGGTGCTCCGGTGGTTGGACTCCGAGGTCCGGACTCCGAGGGGGGTCGACGGCTCGGTAGGGCGCCGGCAGAGTGGCACGGTCGGCTTCGGCGCACCCCCCCCCCCCCCACCCCAGGCCGAACCGACCATCTGGAGCAGGGGCTCGGGGGTAGGTACACCGAGATCAGGATCGAGAGGGGTCGACGGGCCGGTGAGGGGGCCCGGCGGGTGCGCCCGTAGGCTTGCCCAGGCTCGAAACAGACCAACTGGGAGCAGGACGGCTCCGGTGGGGTTAGAAACCGGAGACGACGACTCCGAAAGGAGGGGTCGACGGCTCGGTTAGGGCGCCGGCGGAGCGGCCCGGTCGGGCTTGCCCGGACACGAACAGACCACTGGGAGCAGGAGGGCTTCGGTTGGGTTTAGGACACGAGATCGAGGACTCCGAAAGGAGGGGTCGACGCTTCGGTTATGGGCGGCGGCGGAGCGCCCGGTCGGCTTCGCCCGGCTGAACCGACCACCGGGGGCCCGGGGCTCCGGGGGGTCGGACATAGAGTCGTAACTGAGGTTGGGCGCGGACGGACGCAGATCGGTTCGGACGGCCAAAAACAGACCACCGGCGAGCGCCGGCGGTCTGGACACCGACGTCCGTCTAAGAGAGGGGCAACGACTCGGTTGGGGCCGGGTGGCAGGGAGTCAGCCGGTGGAAAAGTCAAAGCAGTCCAGAGAAGGGTGCACGGGGGCGGCTGGTTCTAGCGCCAGGATGGCTTCAAACGGACGGTCAGATCCTAGGGCGCATGCAGAGCACGCGGTCGGACTCGGTAGGATTTATAGACTGGGGCCAACCACCGAGGGCCAGGGACTCCGTTGGCACCGGTAGGTCGGTCACAGAGGTAGGACTCATGAAAGGCCAACGCCTGAGGTTGGAGTCCCGGCGAAATGAGAAGCGAAAGGATGTTTTTTCAGCCTGGCCGAAACCGATCGTCACTCTCGGTTCGGGTCCTGGGGCGCTTGGTCTGCTTCGGTCTCGAGGCGCCGATGGCTCGTCTGGGGGCCGGCGCATGAGGAGCACTGTTTTTAGCCAACCAGATCGATCACGATCCTGGAGCAGGGCAGAACCAATCGCCGCGGGCTCCGACGGAGACCAACGGATCGGTCGGGGCTCGGGAGCATCAGAAGCGGCAGGGCGGAGCCCGGCCATCTGAGGGCGTTGAAGGTAAGATTCTCCGAGGCCACCCCGGGGGCGCTCGGTTGGTCGGCTGGGCCGAATCAAAATAGGAGCCAGGGGCTCCACGGTGTTTTTCGACAACCGAAGGTAAGACCCTGAGAGTGGACCACGGCTCTTTGGCGGGTTTGGCGCAGGAGGCCAGTCGGGCTCTTCACACTGGCCGAACGGATCGGCAGCCCAGGAAGAGTGTGCCCGTTTGGCCCGTTCTCACCGGTGCGGGGGTTCCGCGGAGGCAGGCATGCCGCCAGTCGGGGAGGAAGTCCCGGTGGTCGGTGGATAAGGGGTAAGTAGAGTAGGTGAAAAGATTTACCAAACAACCAGTACGGGTTGGTGGAATCAGTTGAGCCATGAACTACCCCTTCGAAGGCAGTCCCACCATCCATCCCCTCTACCGGGCCGTCCAGGCGTCCACACATTCGCTTCCGGGGTAAACCCCTCGAGAATGCAGGACGCCTAGCCTGGAAAAAAGAGAAGGGCGATGGGGTGGCCAACCCATAGTACTATGTTAAAATGCCAGACACTCGGTAGCCTATTGAGGGGGTGCATATGGTCGATAAGGGGGGGGTAAGTAATTCATAGGCTCACAGATTCACAAACCCGTACTGTTTGGTAGAAACTGCCTTCATGTGCCCTCGTCTACATCTGTCTGGCTTTGGACCTGTGTATGCATGGTAATCCACCCCTAGTTGACCTTTGATGATTTTGTAGAAGCATGTCAAACGATTGAGTCTCTCTTCTGGTTTTGAGTGGGTCCCACTTCAGTGATTTGAGAATAGCAGTAACAATGGACTTCGTCATAATGGTGGTAACGAAACGCGTGCTTTCGTGGGACTTTTCAGTAGTGATAGGACATTTCTCTCTGTATATGGAGCCCAAGCAGCACGTGCATAGTCCAGGGGTGGTGAACTAGAGTTATATGAGAGCCTTCGTAATGGTTACTGGGGGGCAGTGGTGTTGAAAAATGTTGCCTTAGAAAGTTCAAAACTCTAGTGGCTTTCCCAGTGACCTGATATGGTGTGTTTGACTGTTCCATCGTAGGGGGATCGGAGTGTTATGCCAATTACTGGTCAGCTTTTCTCCTTCAGTGGGCCGCCAATATGCTGTCGGAGTATTCCCCCTGGGAACCTTCTTTCTTGTTACTCTCATGATTTCACATTTAGATGGGTTGAATTGCATTCCCCACAACGTTGACCAGTTTAGCAGCATGTCCAGGTCACATTGTAGTGCCTTCTCATCTTCAGAGGATTCAATAGGTCTGTATAACAGGCAATCATCAGCAAACAGTCTTATTGAACTGGACACCTTCTCTGATGTCATCAGTACAGCAAGAACAAATGGGGACCAAGGACTGTACCCTGTGGTGTTCCACTATGTACTGGTAGCCAGTCGGAGCATTGACCATTTACACGTACACGTTGCAGACGATTTGTTGGAAAGTTTGCAATCCATCTATATGTGAGGCCTAATGAACTAGTAGTGAGTGCATAAGTGGAAAGGTATTCCAAAGAGTCCCTCCACCCAGGACGTGATGAAGAGCGATATATTAAAATTTAAGTTCTCGGTTCTCAATTGTTGGCAGTATTATTAAGTGCGGACCCTCTCTCTGCTGTCGTAGAGTATACCTTCGACATGATGGTCTTCAGGGCTAATTTTGTGAGAGCAGTGCAGAAGCGTTTTGCTCTTGCTGGGGTAGACGGCCTTGGAGATTTTCCAATTTACAATGGCTGTTTTAGCTAGGTTCATGGAGGACACCACAGTGGCTTCACCGGAGGTGATATTGTGGGGAATGGAGAATTCCACCTACAGGCCCATACCCCGGGGGGCTGTAGCACCGGGTTGGGTGTACACGATTGATTAGGAATGGTAATTAGCTCCTTTTATGTAATTTATTGTTGAAGCCGTTAGCAAGAATACGCGAGAAAAACCGGCTGTGCTACCGTGATGTAGTCTAGCATCTAGGACCTAGATGACAGGTAGATTGAACTGATTAGATTTTCAGCCTAAAATATGCTAATTAAGTGGTAAAATTTGCAAATTTATGCAAATTTTCAAGGTGTCGGAATTTTCATGAAACTGGTGATGTGGTCTACCAGGTTCCAAGAAATTTAAAAGTGAAGTTGGGGTCACTGGAGGTCTTTAATTGTCTAGTTTTGCACGATTTATGCAATTTTGAAAGTTTAGTGGATTTCTACAAACTTGGGAGATGTTATCCACCTTGATCCTGATCATTTTGAAAGGTAACCGGCTGTGCGTCAGTAGAGGTCATTGTATGTGCCTAATTTGCATAATATATTCCAATTTCCAAACTTGGTAAGAATTTCGCAAACTCATTAGGTCTGTTAACATTTCTGGATCTGATGTGTTTGATTGTTCATGAATTTGATTGAATCCCATATATGATAGCTTCTGTTTAGAATAAAGCACTGAAGAACTAGTAAACCATAGATCCTGTGACATTCCTAACTTCTGTTAGAAGCTCATTGTATGTGCCTAATTTGCATAATATATTCCAATTTCCAACTGGTAAGAATTTCGCAAACTCATTAGGTCTGTTAACATTTCTGGATCTGATGTGTTTGATTGTTCATGAATTTGATTGAATCCCATATATGATAGCTTCTGTTAGAATAAAGCACTGAAGAACTAGTGAACCATAGTCCTGGTGTGACAATTGTACACTGGTATAAGCTCATTGTATGGGCCTAATTTGCCTAATTTATCCCAATTTCCAGCTTAATAAAAGAAAACTCTGTATGTATGGTCCGTTAACAGTTTCTGATCTGATGTACTCTGAATTTCTGAATTTTGAAATTGAATCCCATATATGATAGCTTCTGGTAGAATGAAGCACCGAGAGAAGAAAAAGGCAATTAAAGGACTTCTGTATTAGAGTAAAACTTATTGGTCAGTTATTTTAGGAAATTTTTATGTGTTATAATATGTTAAAATGTTTTGAAATGTTCGTTTGACATACATGGTCCTCTGAATTGTTGATTGTTTGTTGTAGTGCATAATGAAAACCACCAATGGCGCAATCAGGCGAGACACTTTTTTTGGGATCGCCTTGTTTAGCATCACCCCAGCATGTTGTGAGCTATTGTATCCTCCATTCCATTTTTCTGTCAACAATTAATTCAAATTGCGTACTCTCCTCATGTTTAGGTGGATCAGGGTGACACTTGTCACAATGATTGGCCAAGTGAAGATGCATCTGGGGTTTTCAGGAATTTTTGGGACCCAATGCCCATTTGGCTGGGCCCTATGGCCCATCATGTTAAATCACGCAAAATGCTTCTTCTCCTACAAATTTTGATGCACATGCTGATGTTCAGTCAAAGTGACTGTCTGATAGCCGTAACTTCGCGGTGTCCAGGAATTTTTGGTCCCACGGTCCAGCGTGGGCCCTAGGGTCCATCTTATGAAATTACACCACAATGCTTCCTCCTCCTACAAATTTTGAGGCACAGTTCTGATGTTCGGTTTATAATGATGGTTTTTATAGTCCTACATTGGGGGGGGGGTTGGAATTTTAGACCAAGGCCTCAATGTGGGCCCCAGGGCCCATCATATGGAATCAAGCAAAATGCTTCTTCTACAAACGTTACTGCACAGTGTGATGTTCTAGCCTACTGAGGTCGACCTAGCCGTTCCTTCAGGTATTTTTCATGAATTTTGGTCCAAGAGCCCATCATGTGAAATCACTGGCAAAATGCATTCTCCTCCTATTAATTTGATGTACAAGTGCTGTGTTTGGTCATTATGATTGTGTAATAGCCGACCTTCGGGGTGTTCAGGAAATTTTTCAACTCCCACATGGGCCCTACAGTAGAACCCATCATGTGAAATCACGCAAAATGCTCTCCTACAAATTTGGATGCCATGCGGATGTTCCGTCATATGATTGTATAATAGCCGTAACCTTTGGGGGGTTGTTCAGGAATTTTATTGGTCCAAGGTGCCATTTGGGCCATAGGGCCAATTTTATGAAGTAACACACAATGGTGCTTGAACTGCATCTCCTCTTACAAGCTCTTCAGTTGATTTTCTTCAACGTGGGAGCAGTGGGGCCTTGTGTGATGGGCTATTGGGGTTTTTTGAATTTTTGGCCAGTGTGGATTCTAGGGTCCAATATCTAGAACATGTAACCAAAAAATCTCTACACATATCAATCTTTCAGCACATTTTATTCTGATAAAAAATGACAGTAGGCCTACTGCATATCAAGTACATGGGAGCTACGTGGCCATTGGTCACTTTTTTATTGTTTTTTTTATTTTTATGCAGTCCGTATGTTGCCTCAACACTTGATCCGATATGCATAGGAATAAGGGAGTCCCCATCGTGTACATCGTTATAAGTGGCACAATGTCAGAATATCTTATGTAGTTCATTGTTTCATTATATTTCACAGGGACTATGTCATTAAATTTCCAGGAGGGGTTTGAATCACTTTGAGACGACAGAATTTTTGTTGTGAGACCGCTTTCCTATTATCTGTTATTGTACTATAGGTGGCGCATTCGTCGTGAGGGTGGCCCTGGGGCCCCGACTGGGTGTTCCAATCGTTTTCGTTAGTGATCTTGTTGATAGACTGATCTGGGGGGGGGGTGGGGTGCACAGGGGAGGGGGTGTTTTTTTTCTTTTTTTTCCTTGCAAACCTGAAAACCCCTCAGACGCAAAATGGGGCTATCCTAGTACGATATTCTAGCTTGAAGTAAAAAACCCTATTAAAAATAGTTCATTTTTCCTGCCAACATTTTTTCCCGCTACATAACTGTGTGTTAAGATAATGTGTGTCAAAACGGTCTGCAAACCTAAAAAAAAAGCTACAGGATAGGCCTGTATAGGCATATAAAGGGTTTTTGACTTTGGCTCACCTTCAGACACTCGCCAGTATCCTGTGAAAACAAAACCGTCAGTGACAGACCACCCCAATATCAGACTAGAATCTTCCTATTAATTCTCCTTTCTGGCGTGAATGTGCCTGTCGGGCAGGGCCCAATCTTGCTAAATAGTGGGAAAGGGTGGTGAAACAGATGAGGTCATCACCACTAAGCGGCGCGCCACCATGGGTTGGTGCATAGCTACATGGGAATTTTTTTTGTTTTCCATACCCCCCAGATTGTATAAATGGCACTTCCTGGGCCATCATGGAAGTAATCACCATCTCAAATTGGCAATAATTCCTGAATATTTATTTCAGAAACATTCGGTGAGGAATGAGTAATGTTTATTCCGTACAATTCTGGTAACCATCGGTTGTTGACGCGTAGGGTACACCGGGAAATTTTTTAGTTTTACAGACCCCCGGATTGCAGGAAAACGACCTTTCCCGGACCGTAGGCAGTAAGCCAACGTCCCTAAAATTGGCAATCATTTCTCAAAATTCATATTTAAGGAACGTTCTTGAAGGCAACGCTGATCGATTGTCCATTCCTTTACAATTTGGGCTAGCCGCACCAGTGGACGCGTAGGGTACAAGGAAAATTTTTGTTTTTATAACAAAACCCCAGAGATGCAGGAAACAGCACTTCCCTCGCCTTATGGCCGTGAGCAACGTCCTAAATTGTCAATACTTTTCAGAAATTATATTTCAAAGAACAGTTCTTGAAGGACTGATCGATGTTTATTCCTTTACCAATTTGGGCAGCATCAGTGGACTCGTAGAGTACAAAGAAATTCTGAGCCTTACGAATCCCCGATTGCCGGGAACGATAACCTTCACCACCTCCGTCTTATGGCTGTAAGCAACATCCCCAAAATTTAAATAAGTTTTCTGATGTTATCTCCAGAAACGCGCTTGACACTGATCTATTCATCATTCATTACAGTTCGCGACACCATCAGTTGACGCGTAGCGTGCAAGAAAATAGTCTACCAGTACCTCCCCCCCCCTCCCCGATTGCAGGAGCGGCACTTCCCGTGAATTACGGCTATAAGCAATCACTGAAATTGACATAATTTCCGAAAGCTGGATTTGCTGCTAAATTCGTACATTCCTTCATCGTGGTCTCATGCCTACCATACCATGTTTAAGATTTTCCCCCGAGGACCCTTCCCAATTGGGTTGGAGGCTGCAGCACGCAGATTGAAAATTATTTGCTTGATCATTTCGGGCACTCGAATATTTGATTTGAACCAGTCAGCAGACAATTTGGTCCATGTCCCCCTCCCCCATCCCCATCCCCCGTGACGCCGCCATGTTTTGGGGCTGTAATTCCCAATTGTACAAAACATGCGGACTCAAAACATTAACATAAACCCAACAACCTGTCATACAACCGGTGTCACTTTAGCATTTTTGCATCTTGGCGATTGCAGCTTGTAGCTATGAAATAAGGCCAATTTTATTTAGTGGGCATATAAAACTAAAGTAGCCATGCTTCGTGAACAAGCCTTTTCGTGAAATTAATTTTCACAGCGGTCTTAAAAGATTGGGTCACCAACAACAACTTATAGTGATTAATATGGCGCTGTCTATTCCGTCGGTCCCTACGGTTAGTTTGATTTTTTGTGACGCCTATTTATTCTTCAGGAACAAAAATACTAGGCCATTGCTGTTTATTAATTTTCAATTTTAATTTTAATGTCAATTTAATTAATTTTTCATCCCCTAACCTCGAGCGGAGACCAACTTTCTGTCACTCAGAGTGTGGGGGGGTGGCTGCGTCTTTCTCTCCTCATGGAAATGTGTTTGTCCCCCACCCACATACCCACTACAGCAGTCTTCTCTCGCAGACTAATCCTTTTTCAAACTAAATTATGTGCAAATTTAATAGCACTCAGAGCACATTTGCAGGATTATGCATTATGCAAGTGTACTTCAATAATGCATGATCATGATGCTCATCGATCTTGTGGCAATACACAATGCACAAACTTGAACTACATCTAAAACTCCCTACTGACCGAAAACTGTATGAATGTCAAATTTGGACTGTTACATTTAGTGGGGTTTTTTCCTCACCATGATGTTAGCTGCTTTATTATAATCGATCCTGCATTTTCCTTGGCAAGGGGCAGCTGCGTACACTTTCGTGATAATTGCTGCAGCGTCATTGCCCCATTATTGCTGGTGTTTTGTATTGGCACGTGACTTTCAAATTGGTTTTTACAGGTGTGTCACACTTCATCGAGACATGACACTAGGTATCATCATGGTGGCCATCCCCGTTGTTGGTTTCGCAGTTGGGGTAGGCAAGGTAATATGCGGCTGTTGCTGGTAGCTTCCATGGTGCTTCTTCTTGTCAAGATGAAGCTCGCTGGTGAGGGAGATAAAGACCTTCCTTCCCCCAGGTCCCTGGGGGATCCCCCTCATCGGTGCAGCCCCACGCATTGCCTTGTCCAATTTCCCGCCCCAGGCTACCTTCCTCAGATTGGTCAAGGTTTATGGGAAAGTCTTCAGCATGAAGGTGGGGAAACGGGTCTTAGTGGTCTTAATGAACTACAGCCGATCCAACAAGCCCTACACCACCCCCAAATTCAGACAGACCGACCCAGACAATAGAGGCAATCATGAAATCACTGGAGCCGAGCATGGTGAGTGAATGACTTGGTGTGCTCGGGTGGTTCGGGGCCACAACAAGACGGATCATCAGAAACAGTGAGGGGAGGGGGGGGGGGAGATCATGAAAACATTGGGACGCAAACCTGTGAGCTACGAATGCTTTGGTTTCAGGGTGGGTTATGAACCGATATTCATATGGGCCCACACTACTTAGGGCTCTATTCAGAATGTGGGTGGTGGAGATAATTATCAGTCAACCCTGACACAACCACATCCATGTGGGATTTTGCGCTGAAGTGCGTTTTGAAACACTACGGTTTAAAAAGCGCTATATAAATCCCCAGATATTATTATCACCTAAAATTTAGACACAGCCAAGGCAGTTTCCAGATTTGTGCTTATATTTAAGCCAATCAACTGTAAATTTTCTTTGGTGAGTACAAAAACCCAAATTATTTCGGTGTACTCAGGGGTCATTGTGGTCAAAAGGATTGATAGAACAATTGTGGAAAAGTCTGATTTTCTGGGTCAAGTTTGGCTTCACTCTCCGAAAGGGCTAGAGTTCATATCTGATAGGTGGGTTCCCCCATGTGAGTACATGAACCCTATTATTTTGGGATCAGGCCAATGGTCATCTGCCGCCAAAAAGTCCTGAGAATCTTGGTGAACACAATAGTCCAGAATGCTTGATCCAATCAAGATGAAATTGTAGTATCTCCTGATGTAGATTGGGTGTCATTCTGGTGTAGATTGTAAAATTGTGAAAAAAAAAAGATAATTTGCGTTGGCCCAGCCTTCATTTGGCTTTGACCACGGGCTGGATGAATCAGTTTTCGTATTGGTATGTTGGTCCACCATAAGAGTACTATCCTCATATTGTTTTAGGTCAAGTCAGAGGTCATCCCCTAGGCAACGAGTTCAATCCGCAAATACTTGTTAACCAACCATAATCCAGAATTTCTGGTTTTAGAGTTCGCAGTTTTACTTTCTTTAGGGAGTACAATGAACTCCACTTGGGATGGACGAGCTCCTTCTGAATAACTTTACGTGGGTTTCCATGTACATGAAGTTGAAGGTGACTGAGTGGTTGGCACAGTTGGTAGAAGGGTCTATATCCTGTCGGTTCATCCAAAGACGTTAAAATGGTCCCTGCTGCCTTCCTCCTCGTGGACCTCAGCACAAGGTATTGGAGGAGGGACAAACGAGGGTAGGCATTTTGCAAGTTGCCGTCTGCTGTGATTACCACCCACCCCCACATTAAGGTACTGTCAAAGAGGTCATTGCCTATTCCTATGTACTGGTTAGGGATTCGCAGCTGACAATAGGGTGCAGTGCCCAGGTCTGCACCCTTGCTGGGCTCGAGTAGGTTCGATCTTCTGCTCGGCATGTATGCCATACGACAAAAAAAAAAACAAGTGCTCGCTTGGTTCAGGTTTAGAATTTCTCGAGGAATCACTAGCCTTTTGGGTTCCTGTTTTACTTTTCGGTATTCCGGTTGTCATCGGGGCATGGCCATTCTGGTGAACAGCGCAAATTTATTGCATAACACCCACCCTTCCGAAGAGCTCGGTGTGACCAGAAGTGTTTGAAGATAAAATCCATGCAAAGTGAAAAACAACCAGGAGATTTTGGATTGAAAGGAGAGCCCTTTGACCCATATTCCCCCCTTATGGCTGCTGCTCAAACATACTCTGTGGTTTTCTGCCTGGGGGCCCAGATGGGTATGAACGACCCAGAGCTCACATCTGATCGACATGTCCAAAGCAGCACCTTTCTCCATATCTGCGTCTGCACTTGGGACCTCCCCTGGCGCTGCGGCACATCCCGATCGGCCCCCACATTAAGGTGATAAATGTCTTCAAGAGAACTTCCCAAGGTCCCCTCCGACGGCAATCACATCGACGAGCCCAGTCCACTTCCAATGACGATGATGAACACAACAATAACAACAACAACGCGACGGCAAGGGGCGCGAGTGCCATACAATGTGCCCTGCTTGATGCTTATCTGCTAAGATCAATGAATGCGAAGATTTTGGGGGGGACACGGGACCCTGAAGGAGCCTCTGACCAGGGGAACATCTACTCGACTTTGTACCTGTTCTCTTTGCGGGCTCGGATACGGTGGCGGTCACGCTCACCTGGGGTACTGCTCTACTCCTCGGTCCCAGAGGTGCAAGCCCGTTGCCAGCGGGAGCTGGACCAGGTTGGTTGGCGGGGACCGGTCCCCAGCCTCTCGGACCGCGCAGAGCTCCCGTATTGGAGGGCGTCCATCGCAGAGGTCCCGCGGGCCTGCAACGTCGCCCCCATCGGGGTCCCACGCTCAGCGAGGCGATGACAATCTCCTTCAGCGGGTCTTCATCCCCAAAAAGGCCATGATCATCCCAACCGCCACGCCGTGATGACGGACACCAAATCTCGGGGACCAACGGAGGAGTTCCCGCCCGAGAGGTTCCTGAGTGAGGATGGCAAGTTTGTGAAGTCACCAAAATGATGGTATTTAGCAAAAGGTCAGTGCTCAGAATATCTATATTACTTGATTAAAGCTCGAGAATTCTCCGACCGTCCCATTTTCTTATTGACCTTTTGACGATTCATGGTGTCATTTCTGGGGGTGGTGCACAGTCGGTAGGGTGGTCAGCCCTCCCCGGTCGGGTATACCAAAGGACCGAGAAATGGTTATTATGTGGCCTTCTTGCACGAAAACCAAGGGGGGCAATTCATTGTTGCCGGCTGCGTGTGATTCCCCACACGCCCCCAACTGAGATGAACAAAAGGCGGTGCTTATTAGCGTTGTGTATTTGATAAAGGGTTTTCAGTCGACAGTTGAGGCAGTATACCTTGGAAAGGAAGTTTACCGTTACCATTTCATTTGACAAAACTGAGGCCTCCTTCTAGGTGGTGTATGGTTGTTCACCAACTGGTTTGCAGCAAGACATTGACTGATTGGTTCTCCATACTTTTACCAACCGGAGGGTGGGGAGGTGGGTGCACTGGGTGGGTGACATCCTACAGATGAATTAATCTCTTAGAAGGGACATGTAAAAGTGGGAAACATGTCTATATGAACCCGTGCTGAACAGAGCGGATATTTTGGTGTAGCTGGATGCCAAGAGGGTTGGCGGTTGTGGTGGAGAGATCGCTTGACTGTGGACTAAAGCAAACACTTCCAACAATGCAAGGAAGGAACCACAGAGCCAACCAATGAGTTGCTACCTTAGGTGGAGTGCCACCATCGGTGTGTACCTAGAGGAAGGGAAGCGGATCTCGGGTTTTGAGCTACCCACAGATGTCCAGAAATGGTGCTCCCGCTAATAAAAGGCTCATGTACCACAGCCTTGAACTAGTCCCAATTCCCTGTTAAAGATTCAATGCAGCCTTAATATGAAATTATTCCGGAAATAAGTATCAATGATATTGGAACATTAATGCCATTGTTTGATACCTCATCTACAAGCAGAACTTCAGTCAAAATTACGGCACTCGAATATTCATTTCTATTCTGGAGAAAAGGATGGTAACGTTCGCGGATTTCTAAATAAGCCAGCCGGCCTAAACAGATATATTGTTTTGCCACCGGTCCTATTCCACGAAATTAAGAATTTGGCCCTGCTACCATCGTTTTCAAACAGATTTTTTTTTCAAGTGTTTTCATATCGTACATACAATGAGCATACACAGTATAGGTAGCTTCGTGGTGGAAGGAGGCCATGGAATAAAGGCTGAATGGAACTTTGAAATTTTCCACTGAGAAAAGATCCGTCCATAGTTGCAGTACATGATAATGAGCTCTGCTTGTGCATACTATTTCATCGAATTTGACCGCCAGGCCCCTAAGTCAGTTTCCATTTCTCTTACATTTGTCCATATGACAGCATTCATGACTCTAATACCCACTAAGACTTTCTTGGTGGAGTTATTCACCCACCCACAGGCTACACACCCCTCTACGAAACGCCCACCAACACAGAGAAACGGCTGATGCAATAATGAAGACACAAAGGTGAACTATTAAAACACCGTTGAAAAACGACCGGCCTACGTGAAGTTGGCCTCACTCCATCAGTGCTTATAGTCTGTGATTGCATTACTGGGATTTACTGCAGGAAAAAAGGGGAACATGACGAAGTAATTGGGGTGAATGCAGAAAGGAAAGAAGGTTACAATTTTTGGAGGCAGAGGTGTATTGGGGGCAGGTGGGAAGCTTCTGTGGCCGGATCCTGGGAGGTTGTTCAAAATTTTGTTCCAAAAATGTTAATGACAGTGAAAAAGAAAACTGCCACGTGACATGAGTATGCCCGAAAAAAAAGATCCACTTTTCGGGGCGTATTGAAAAATTTGGGGACAGTATCCGTATTTATAATACCCAATGTTACACCTGTACGCCTGTTCCGCGCTCTCTCCTTCGTCCCGCCATCCCACTCCATGCAGCTTCTCACCCACTCAATAATTCATGACATAATAGTGATCCTCTGCCTAGTGAATATAGCAGGAAAAACAAAACAAACAATTAAACAAGGAAACAATCCCTTTTAGGATGACATGGGGGGGGGGGGAGAAACAAGATTTGAGGGGACCGTACCCCTGAGTATTGGAGTATTCAGAGAAAGCCATCCCAATCCACACCACTATCTATCTAGATGGAGGGATGAATGATAGATAGTATAAATCCTCAATAACAGGAAATTTCAAATCTGCAGGTAAAATAATAGACAAAATACTGAAACAGATAAATATCATAAGAACAGGTCAGTTTGACATAACAAAAAGGGTAACGAACATGTATGATATACGCGTAAAACAGTTTCAAAATCTAAAAATGTGAGAGCTGGAGGGTAGGGAGATAAAACTACCGTTTGCAATCTGGCATTGTGAACCAAATGCATTACCTGATGAAGAGAGCGTATACTGTCAGTACGAGACATACAGCCCTCCGTCTTCCACTACGAGGATGAGACATATTCATCGTGGGCAATATCACGGATGACGCGGGTCATTCCACAGTGATTGCAGTTTTGTTCGCACCTAAAATCATTAGAGCGAGTTAAGGGACATGGCGACCTCCAGTAACACTGGGCCCATGACTGATAATGTCATCAATTATTTCATGTGAGTTTTGTCACTGTTATTAGAGCCCAACAAAACAAACACCAGTAGTTCAAGATCTGAACAGAAAACCGAGTATGAAAAAGATGACAAGTATATCTGGATCAACATTGAAAATATTCAGTTTACGTAAGCAGAGTTACAGACGGAATTTTAGTTTTTTTTTTTCAACGGAGAGAACATGATCCTTCATCAGCTTATCATCGATGACCACACCAAGATATTATATTCATGAGAATCTTTCGATTTCATCACTGTGTGATTGAAACTGGACACGCTGAATGCTTCTTGATCGCGATCATTTCTTTTGGTCTTGAACATTTAGTTCGTAAATGGTTAGGATCACAATAATCTACGAACCCATTTATTTGAGATAAGTAAATGGATATATATATTCTATCTATCATCCATACCCCCCACCCATCATCCACAATTGATTTACCTCGCTACCACTCATCCTTTCTGAGATCAGATGGAACTTGGTAGATTGATGACCAGTGTAGGGTCAGCCTCTCAAAAATTGAGGTCAAAGTTCAATTTGGCCATTTGTGAACCAATACACGAAATTTTCCCATTCTATAGGTAATAAATCGGATGATATGTAAGTTGGCAGTCCCCCACACTGTAATTATGGGGGGGAAACCAATGCTTACCTAGGATTGAGGTATAAGAAGTTAATCGAGGGGTCCTAAGCTGCGATTGGCTGCGACCTCTAAGCTACTCCTCCATTCTGCAGGTCCCAGGAGTGCCTAAGGGGATACTCGCCCCGATGGAGCTATTATGTTCATCGCACGCCTCCTGACAAAGATCGTAGAGTTACACTTGCCGCACGCGACCCCGTGCCGGAGTAGGGAGGCGTCGTAACCGGGGTCACCCGCAAGCCCTACTCTTTCAGGGACTGTGCCAGGTGGCGCATGACCGATGATTGAGGAGTGGTGAGCATATGAGTAGGTGATTGAGAGTGGAGGGGAGTGATACCCCCCATCCCAGAAAACAAAATGGTTCCGCCAAAATGGGACAACATTTTTGGGTAATCGAAGAGGTGAGATTTGCATTTTTCGATTCGTGCGAATTGTGAGTTTGTGTTATGGATTACACTTAGTCCTGGCAGGAGGGGGAGGTCAAGTTGAGGTCACCCGAGGTCATTCGGGTTAAAATATGGCCAGCCTTCCTATAAATGCTTTAGGTCAGTAGTAACATTCAGTCAATGTGAACTGAAGGCATTCAGTCCAACCCCCAAGTCATATGACTTTCCATACGAGTTACAGTTCTTTGAAGGTTGTTGTGCATGTGTATTGCTCAAGATCAAAAAGGATATCATCATGCCAATAAAAATTGAGGGCATACTTGCACAAACCCTGCAAAATTGTGTTTTGTAGGTGAAAGTCCCATAGTATTCTCATTCAAAAAGCATTTAGTCAGGGGAGAGGATTGCTGTGTAGTGGGGTTGGTAGCTGGTGAATGGTTAATTTTGGTGAGAGAGGAGACGACAGAACTTCTGTTAAATGCCGAATTATTCAACAAAATGAAAACAATGAAATACTAAAACTTCCCGGGTGGTCCAAGTGTGACTTCATGATATGGTGCAAGTAAGATTCCCCCAATTTTTCTGCATATTGAACCAATAACTCCAGATAGGGAACATCGAATGAAATGGGGTTTGGACCCATGATAAAGTATCCCATTCTCCACGATATAACATATATTGTATCCAAAAGCCTGCAGTTGTCCTTTAGTAACAAGGCAAGGCCAGTTATAGTCACTGGGAAACAGGAATCTCGAACCTTTGGTGGTGAGACCACCGACTCAAATTGATCACCTGTGGATGTATATAGTCACTTGTGTTGGCAGGCCTATGGAGCCAACCAAATGAATCATGATATAATTATCATCTGTGGGGAGTTAATATATGTAATGTTCTTAACTTCTAATCTTAGGCATCTGTGATGATTCTAATCAAGTTGTGTTTCTATATAGTATTAATGAATGCCTACTCTTCAAGTGGTAAGCTGTGTTTAGAAGATCAGAGAAGCTTATAGAGTTTGGAGCAACCCAGAATTCGAACAGAATTGCTGCGACCATGTAGGTGAAGTGGAATATGCCCAAAACAACAACATATCATATTCGGTGGCAATACACCCAGTAAGTATCAAGATTTTCTCTGGTGACGCTCATGATGCTAACACAAAGTGCCTTATGAAATTTGATTTTGCTTTTGTCAAGTGTGTGGGTGTGTGTAAATGTGACTTTCTGATATGCCCTCTCAGAAGCTCAGTACCGTATTTGATATGTATGGATCAGAAGTTAGGGCAAATAATGGCCGACGTGAAGTTGCGCATTGGAACCCTCGAATGACACATCGCTGACATCTCCAGTCAGTCAACTACCCTCTGTCAGCTGTCCTTCCCAGACAGCTCTGGTCTGGGCCCTGAGTCGTCAGAGGCCTTAACTGTTGATAGTTGCACAAAGGCCCGCATATTTCAGTTTTGTGGAAGGGTTGTTGCTGAATATAGGATCCACCTGAGCAGGCCAGAAATTTCAGAAATTAACTTAACAGGTGGACAATCCGAATATGGTTGAAAGCTTCGACATATTGGTACATATGTCGTGAATGTGGAATGCCAATTGTTGTGGTTGTAGCTAAATATAGTATGAACCCGCTCGATTCTTTCAGAACAGGGACGAGTGCAGATCTAAAATAAGCTTCAATAGAACCAGCCAGGGCATTTCCAAACATTGTAAAGAGGTTACCAATAAAAAGAAGTATAAAAGATCACAGACAAACAGACAACCCGGGGGGAATGGAAAAGTTTATCCTTGGTGGAACGAGACAGCCTCGGCACAGGTCATGACGCCATTGTGCCCATCACCTATATTGCCCCATCAAACTCATTTTGGGTGCTACTTGACAACTACTGGTCATGACAATTTACGCTTGTATCTAGGCTTGAGGTAAACAGGGGCATGAACAATCAATCTCTCTGAAGTTGGCAAAACAATGCATTTTCGATCGGTATTTGGCACAAGATCAGAATCTCCTTGTTAGTATTTACTAATGATATATGAATAATTTTTTTCAGTGCTATCTTACTTGGGGGTTTTTCTTCTCAATGCCCTCCTCAATGTATTGCCCGCAACACTGTAAGTGTTCGGGGATATTATGGTTTTGGGGTGTAGCCGCCCTGTCGACGCTTCATCATCCTAGTAAAATCTTGAATGAGTTCCAAAGTGGGCATCGCTGCATGGTCTGCTGCCCTCTATTTTGTGGGTTTTACACGAAAATACAGAGTTAGTATGATTTACATGAAACTTAGTGGGTGGGGACAAAAGTTGGTCCGAAAAACATGACAGTTATTTCAAGGTCACTAGAGGTCAAATTTGCATTCATTTGTGTTTCTTCCAATTGGATTTGAACGAAAAAAGTGGACGAATGGTGGACTACAATTTGTCCAGAATAACAGGTAGGACATTTCAAAGTCACCAGAGGTCAAATGGACATAAAATATAATGTCTTTTCTTCAACAACGAGGTCCACAAAAGACCATTTCTGCAGAATACACGACGGCGGTTTACCGGCCTGCAATGTCTAGTTTGAGGATCTTTCCCACCTTTCGAGTGCGAAATCGCACTCTGCCCCTGCGTTTTTTCGGATATCACTATGTGTATATTGGTATGCTTTCTTTGTGCCTGCATGTCTGGAATATGCACAATGTCTGTACCCTCCAAGAATTGAACTAGTTCATTATATCCCCCCGCGACACTGGAAGTGTCCGGGGATATCATGGTTTTGGGTGTATAGGCATCCGCCGCAGGAAACTGAAGGCGTTAGCGCAATAATTATTTAAAGCGTTATCCGATTGATCTGAAACTTAGTACACATGTCCACCCTAGTGGAATCTCGGATGCATTCGAAAGTGGACATCACTGCAATGCTGGGGGAAGCGGATTGCATGATTTACGCAGATTTTTAAGTCCGATTTGAACGAAACTTGATAGGTAGTGACTATAGTTGATCCCAAAATATGTGGAGGTTCATTTCAAGGTCATGGGAGGTCAAATTTGCAGAATTTATGCGATTTTCCAAACATTGTCAGATTTGAAGAAAACTTTAGTGGTGTTAGATACTAATTCCCATTGATTGCCCGAAAGCGGGGGGATATCCACATGGGCGGGTCACCAGCCTACACATGTCTAGTTCAGTGATGTAACTGATGGAAAAGTGATAAATGTCCTGCTCCAATGAGTGAGTGGACAGTTCTGAAGTCGAAACAGTCTGTCCAACCGTGCCCGCCCGTTATAATTGTGTGGGGTGGATAGCCTACAGTCTACTATTCGATTGACCTCTGGCGACCTCTGACTGAGGGAATGTAGTGATGAACATTCTTTGCACACTCAATTTCTCTCCTTCTCCTTGACCATACTAGCAGATTCTCCGAAATATTCGTGTACTCACATATATGTCCACATGCTCTCATGTGCCTATGCAGAGTTATAGTTGCACTGGAGCACTATACAGACCCCAACCCTAATTGCGGGCGATATCATGATGGCATTGTCAGACACAGGTATAACCTAATTATGGTTAAAGTTAATATCAGTCTTATGGTGGCTTGTTCCTCAAGGAATATGGGCAACAGTAAAACATTCAGCGAGCGTTCTTTTTCCCATGGTTTTCCCCTCATTGTCGATTAATTACAAAAAAATGGCTGAAGAACCTTGGAGGGCGGGCTCGAGCCCCCTCTTGGTTGTGCCACTGTTGAACATTACAAGCCCTAACCCTTGGCGATACAGGGCAATGATTGGATTCTGCAGAAAATGAATCCTAATTGCGAAACTCTTTGCTGCATTTCCACATGTATATGTCAGACGAATCTATATCAATCACAACAGATACCATATTATATGGAAGCTTATTCAGCTTAGTTTCACATCAATTTAATTTCCAACTCCTCCAACTTCCTCGTTTGTTCGTTTATTCTTCTTTTATTCTATTTTTTTTGTATTTTAATAACCCTCCACCTCCTCCTTCTTCCCATTTCCCGATTTGTGCTCTGGATTTTTTGTCAGTTGGGGCAACTCCCCCCTCCCCCATTTATGTCCTTATAAGTCAGTTAGCCTAACAATCACTCTTCCAGAGCTCTGTGATCAGTTTGGGTGGTACCGACTAGATTTACCTTGCAGGAACCATTTTCTGACCGAAAAATATTCAGACTAGCCCAAAATGAGAACCCACTTGTTTACAATGCTTGCACAAGGCGGGGGTGCAACCACATCTTGAAGTTTTTGGGAGGGGGTTGGAAGCATTGAAAGAGCAATTTTTTTGTCGTGGAAAAAGACATATGTACAGAGGTCACTACCCCCCCCCCCCCCTTGCCCGCCCCCCCAACTTCTTACCATAGTGTGTGACCTGGTGCAAACTAGGTAGACCGCTCTCCCAGGTGGGGTTCAGATAGCGAGCTTCCCCGCTCATCTGGATGACTGTTTACTTTCGGGAGAAGAGGCCCCAAATGCATAATGGTGCACTAAATACACGCTTCCTCAACCCATTAGGTGTTTCTGGGGCTGGGGCTTTGGGTTCTGGGCTGGGCCTTTTTATTAATACTGACTGCCAATACGGGTCGAGCATGTACCTCATATGCCATCTGCCCCCCCCCCCCCCCTTCCCCTCATTATATCACGGCACTGAGAAGGCGCTCATTCCAACAGAACCTCAAGACTAAACTGTCCATTCTTTTACTTAAATTCAAGACGGCTTCCAGGGTTGTCCATCAACTCCATCGCTCTCATGAACTAAATTTATTGTAAACAAATGAAAACAATAGAAAGTGCTTTTTAACTGTATATTTATCATTGGCCAACCCTCAAAAGGAAGTTGGTGAGTAGCTTGTGTACACGAATAACACGTAAGAGCGAGGCGTTTTGTGTCGAGCGTTTGCACAAGTGTAATTGACATCGGGATTGTCAACCTCACACAACTACTGCCTATCCGCTGGGCTCGTGTGTGTGTGTGTTTGTCTCGTTTATGTTGACTGGAAGGAAGGGACTGGAATTAGTTGTTTCAGGGCTGATGTGTTGGCTCGTCTTTCCAAGTGGTCTTTGTATGTAGTCAGGATGGTAGC
The DNA here is from genome assembly GCA_026419785.1 of Sclerodactyla briareus. NCBI lineage: Eukaryota > Metazoa > Echinodermata > Holothuroidea > Dendrochirotida > Sclerodactylidae > Sclerodactyla > Sclerodactyla briareus. The sequence goes on along the minus strand of JAODTK010003165.1, from coordinate 88,771 downwards.
AGAGGTGATCGGTATCTGTCAGCACTGGTTCCCTGTCCACATACCTGGATCCAACATTCATTGATGCCTTTGTGACCTCCACCAATGACAACAGCTGTAACTCTTTGCCCTGATACCGCATAATTAACTTATGGATGGAGTTCTCCACGCTTTGTACTATATGATTCGCAATGGCTTACTGTTGAGCGGGAGGATTAATTTTTAAGGCGGGCGGCTTTCTTTTTACTTTTGGGTTATCAACTTGCGGCCACGCCCTCACCAAGGCACCCATAAGATAGGGGTCTACTCGAGGATTGTGTTCCCGGGGGTCGAAACGGGGAACATCGAACCCAGGGAAGACAGCGGACCCGGGAATCGGACCTCGGAAAAATCGGACCTCAGGACCCTTCAAAAGTTCTCTAGAATTCTTAAAAAAAATCAAAATAATATACAATTTTCTATAGAGGACCCTCTATAGAAAAAACTATAAAATTTTCTAAAGAATCTAAAGAAATTCTAAAGATTTCTAAAGAATTTTAAGGACTTTCTAAAGAAGTCTTAAGAATTTCTAAAGAAACTCTATAGGATATTCTATAGAAACTCTATAGTTCTAAAGAATTTCTAGAGAAAATCTATAGGATATTCTATAGAAACTCTATAGAAAGTCTATAGAATCTGTGAGAATCTCTAAAAAAATCTATAAATATTCATGTAACTGTGTAAGCGCCAAGAATTCGCTAACGAATCTCTAAATATGCTCAAGAGAACATATTCTAATTCTGGTATGAACACAAGCCTATACTACCTTGATCGGCTATGGCAAATAGTTGAATACTGATTACCCACCCCACCCCCCCACCCCTCTCCCCCCGTGACGTTCCTCCTCGCGCTGCAGGCTACTTTGATATAAAATTCATTTTTTTAATTATTGCGCATCCGGAAATAACAAAAAGTAAAACCATTCATGCCAATTAACATAACTAAACTGAGGCTAATAGAATAGTCATAATAATTCTTAGCTCGACGTTTGGCCTAATTAGCCGTGATCCAATAATTTTCAAGAATAACACAAAGTAACTACGGTCAGATCATTGTGATCCTCATTTTTCCTGCCAAAGGGTTTAACGCATATTAAATACGCATTGTTTAACATAAGCCAGTAATAGGCCTAACCACACACACATTGCACTAGACTTGGCCTAGCTATATAGCACATACAGACTGTGTGTACTAACTTGCCTATGTGCTACACTGAATATTTGTTAGGCTATAGCCTACACAGTCACTCTACAAACTTTAGGCTTAATAAATAAAATAATACCAAATAGAAAATAAATCATAATTTCCAATTGACAACTTGAAACTATAAATTCCTGCGTCAATTATATAATACAATCCCAATGTTCCATTGAATAAAAACCAAATTAGACTGGAATGGCTGACATTAAGAAACTACAGAGCCTAACTGCCACGCTGCATTTGAATTAGGGCTGTCAAAATCACAAACTGTTCTTGGTCAAATTGTGATTTGTTAAATCTGACTGAATATTATTTAAATTTATCTGTAGACAAGGAATAAATTCAAATGATTTAAAGTGAAGGCTATTAGCCTATCAATTTCACTATAGAGCCCAAACATTCATTCATTCATGGTATTTGATTTAATAGAAGAGCATACATTTATAACTAGCTAAATGGCAACCCCCAGAATGATTCTATAGAGATTCTATAGAAACTCTATAGAATCTCTATAGAAATGATGAAAAGCTTTTTATAAGTAAAATCAGTTCTTGTTTCCATTTTTATGCAGTTTAGGCATATAAATGTCAGTCTTCCAGAAGCTAACAGAACAGCCAGAAGAAAGTTACACATCTTTAGGCCATGTCCACATATCTAAATCTCTCTTTTATTGATATTTAGCACAGAAGGTCTAATTTCTTAAATGGGCTGAATGGGGGGGGGGGGTCGCATATAGGCTATACAGAAATAAAACAAAGTACCAGTTGGCAGGTGCGGCGTGCTAAAAAGTGGAAAAGTTGAGGTGACGGCATTAGCAGGAGACGTACTGCATCGGCAGCCCTGCCTGTCAACACATTATGAGTGTGTTAAAAGATGTGGGGATATAACTTCTCATTCCTTTATCTGGCCAACTCTCCCTCCCAACCATTTGAATGCATGGTCAAGGTCAAAATTGTCTCACCCTCGCAGTGCAGCAGCTTGCTCCTCCTCTTTAAGTTGAAGCTTTGAGAGACGCGAGACAGCTGGCCAATTAGGTCTGTTGTTGATAACACGTGATTGTACCGCCCGCTAATATTCTAAGCTATGCAATAACAATAACATGTATTGTAACGTTACTGTGAGCGCAACAATTTCGGAAACTAGCCAGAAGACAACAGGACGCCTTTAAACTATAGCAGCCCCACACAACTTTCAGCCTATTTTCACTGCAACTGCCAAACCATTATTATTATTATTATATTATATTGTTTTAGTATTAGTCTTATTTTTTTATTATTAGTAATTATTAATAGGATGACTATTTAATCATCATATCATATCATTACCAATGCATTAGATTTTCAGATTCTATAGAGGTCTATAGAGTTCTGAAAAAATGAATCTATAGAACTCTATAGAGTGACTACTGCTTACAACGTTTAATAGAACATGTTTTTATAGAAAATATAGAAACTCATGAATTCTATAGAAAAATATTGGGCTTTCAATTATGAAAGGGGACATTTTCTATATAGAGACTAATAGAACTCTATAGACACTTCTATTGAATTCTATAGAACTTTTTTGTAAGGGGAACATTGAACCTCAGGAACAATGAACCTCAGGAACATAATTCCAGAGATCTGCTGCATTCATACCAACCATCCATTGAGGTCTTTCCACAGCTCTAATAAACAGTTTCGCAGGATCCCTCTGTACCGCATACAATCCTGTGTTGATCAAACTTTGCTGAACTTGTTCCATATCATTGGAATGCTCGACCCCTTTCCATCAAAGGTGCAAATGTCTGTCAGTTTCAAATCACAGTTGGGGACCGGGTTTTTTTTCTAATTAGGAAAACTTGTGAAGCACCTCAGACTATTGTGGGATAGTACTATATAGATGCATATTTTTGTTATTATTTCAATTAAAGCTCGGTTCAAAACCATGTATGTAGGTGGCATATCTCCAAGCCTGGTGGCTGCACCAGCCAGAAGCCCCCCCCCCCCCTCCTCCATGTGGAAAGCAAATTGAGAATCTATGGAGAAATTCAAACTGAAAACCACCAAAGAGAACCCTTAAAGTCCGGTGCAAATTTTTTCAATAGGATGTTACAATGATAATTAGGCTTTTACTGTTATAAAATACCCACCCCTCTGTGGTTTTCGGGCTGATGTCCCCAATTCCTGTGTGCGCGCCCCCAGTCACCAATCCCCACAAGTGTATGTGTGTGTCCACATTTTTGTGTCCATAATTGTTTTATTCAATTTTTCACTGACCCAAGGCACTACCACAATATTCCTCAGCAAATTACACACAGATGTTAGGCCACCAACAGTAATTAATACCTTACATCTTGAAATGGCTCACACAAAACATGCATACATGTTAATGTGCTTGTAAAATTATCTAAGCAAGTAAGCGATCATTCTATGTCCTTTCATCATATACAGCAGAACAGTACTGGTTGCCCCGAAGCATTGGCAACCCTGGTCCCAGGATGGGTTTGCAGTTTCCGCCCAGCTGGGTCCTATACCATGCAAGTACAGAAGGAAGTCTATTTCACAGCATTTGAACTAGACTATTCACAATGAATAATTGGCAACCCTGATTCTACATGTGGTTTGCAGTCGCTGCTCGAGTCTCATACTAGGCAAGAGAAGCGAGACTCGGTTTATTTTTGATCGGTATTCGGCAATAAATCTGAATATCTCTTTTTGTGCTAGTATCTGCAGTGTATATATATATAGAGAATTTTTCTGAGGCAATCTCTCTCAATTGAGATATTTTTTCCGCCTTCCTTAATGCAATTTTGAGTGCCCTTTCCCACCTACCTTACGAGTGCGAAACTGCACTCTGCCCTCGGTCTTTTTGGAGCTATACTAGACAGCCTTCACTGCTTATGAATGTATTCAACCTCATTTCTAGTGCCAATAAGTCACATCTCGAAGCGGCATGAAAAAAAAAAACACCTGTGAATAATAGACGTGACGTTTGCCTCTCAGTGGAATTTCAAGCTCCTCGTTCGATGAGATTGCAGCAAACTACATCGAAGCCAACATATATAGATGAGAAGAGCATATTTTACAACCCCTGAATCGTGAATTCAGAGCGTCAAACTCTCCTCGTTTTTGTGCTATTTACATTATATTGAGGAGGTGATTCAGTGTCGCAACACATATTTAATGGATCTGTTTGCATGTTACTAAACTACAGTCCAGAAAGACATCCCACGGTATATCAAATTGTTCGCATTGACTTAGCATAGCGACGATATACCAAATCATTGTCAAATGGGAAAAAAAACTGGTTTTTCGTCTCGAGGTCATGCAATAGACGCTGCTGCTTTTGAGCTATCAATGGGAAGAAATATCTAACACCTCATGAAGACTTCCATTTTGGTCAGAAACCAAGACAGCCTTCGTCCACCAAGTTTTGTTGTTATCCATGTGAGTTACAAAAAAGTCACATAATTATGCACGATGGCCTTGAAATGACCTTTAACTTTGTCAGGAACAAATGTAGATCCCATCCATGAAGTTTCGTTAAAATCTGACAAGTTTGGAAAATTGCATAATCATGCAAATTTGATCTCCGATGACCTTGAAATGACCTCCACATTTTTTTTTGGATCAGCTATAGTCCCCATCCACCAAGTTTGCCGTTCAATCTGGACAAAGTTTGGAAAATAGCATAAATCATGCAAATTTGATCTCCGATGACCTTGAAATGACCTCCACATTTTGGGGGATCAACTATAGTCCCTACCCACCAGTTTCATTCGAATCTGACTAACTTAGAAATTTGTGTGAATTATGCAAATTAACCGGCCCCCACATTGCAGTGATGCACTCGAACCTATCCAAGATTTCACTAGGCACACCGCAAACGTGGAAATTGAAGTCCATTTTTTACCATGACAGTATATTAACTTAATCATTATGATCATTCAAACACTGTAAGTTTGTTCAGGTGGAACATTTATTTATGATATTGAATTTTTTTCTTACATCATCAACCCACACTAATGCATCTTTTGTTGTGCTTATTGGTTGTTTTGTAGATTACTGTATGCAAATAGTAAACTCAGGATTGTGTTTCTTCTTCATCTTAAATTGTATTCTTCAGTGTAGTAATGGGCAAATCTGTCCTCCTCTAGTTTTATATTGATATGTCCATTTGATGCATTTATTGATTAGTATGTTAATGCGACCAGTAAATGAAAGCATTGAAGGACCATCCCCTTGGGAAATAACTTCTACTCTTGACTATCCATGGATTGAATCTATTCTTCCAAGGCAGTTTTTGCATGAGCAACTCCAGAATGAATAATTGCATCTAATATCCACATCAGTTATAATGATGACCTTCCCTTCATTGATATTTAATTAGGTCGAATTACTTGCGTGTATATATCAGTTATCATAAAACGTCCTGTAGTGGCTGCGTGAAAAAAAAAAAAAATCTGCCTTTGCAGATCGATCAAGCTGCCATCGATAGTTACTGCCTGCCGCACTGCCCCAACCTCATGTTTCATTGTGTAAACTACATTGTTGTTTGAATTGAAAGTACCGTTTACCAGTATAAAACATAAAATCGCGCCCAATACTTGGAGTGAATGCCCCATAGTGGTGCCCCTATTTTTCCCTCCTCATTTAATAATCATTCATGAGGGGGCGGGGCCCAAAAGCCAGATCAAAAAACGTCCATAACTCAACGACCACTTTCATGTGTATTTTGCACATGTTTCTTCACACACATGAAAATTTCTTTACACTGCTTTGGACCCGAAATGTTCATCGAGTGGTTGTGGCCATGCCCTGGACTGTTCCATTAGCTAAGATAACACCCTGCAGCTTCATGTATGATTGTTTATCGTTATAATTCTGTCTCTGTGGCTTCCTTTTTTACAATCAGGCAATAGCAGTTATATCAGTGATATCACATTAATATTATCTGTCTCCCGCTACTCCTGTCATCATATGTCATGTTACTGTGGTAATGGTGAAACTGAAAAAAACCCGTATTTATGCATGTTGCTTCAACTCATTCAGTCCCGAGTCATTTAGTGCGTTTAGTATCTGTTAGCGCTTCTCAGTACTGAGTTTTCTCAGAGAAGGCGGAGGTGTCACTCCAAATGCGCTCCTGGGCTTCCAGTCGGGCCGTTTTAGCATGGAAGTCACCCTGGGGGATGCGGGAGTAGTGTCCGCTAAGGATTCCATGCATTGAGTGAAAATCGCATATTCAGAAGAAGCATACTATACGTTAATGTGGAAATACTGTAAAAAAACACATACAGCAGCACATTCACTGTGCCACTATATTATGTGCGCCGTGTTTCTGTTTGTAAATGCGTTTCAGTCTTTACTGGAAAATATATCCTTCTCAACTCATATCCAAGTGTCTCTCCTCTCTCTTGTCAATGCTCCATCCCGGAAGTGGTAGGACATATTTCTGATTCCTCATGTAGTACTATGAGCAGGACGTTTGGTCATCCCAAATATGACTCATTCGCGACGAACTCTGGAAATCCTCTTAGAATGAAATCTCTGGCTGATGATGTAACTCGGTATAAATATGGTCTCATCATGTAGTAGAATCAGAATATGACACACACCTACCTTCTAGTTGTTTAGGATCAGTCCTAACAATATATCGAAGTTCACAAAACTTGAAGTCCCAGGAGTGCTCAAACTATGGCAAAAACACGACGCCAGCCGATTCGGATACGGAAAATGAGAGAAAGGACAAACCGATATCGAAGCCCGGCAAGGAAAAAGTCATGAAAGTGTAGACGGAGGGAGCTTGCTAATATTAGACGTGAAAACCTGGAGGTTGTTAAGGGAAACGGGCAGAAGGCAGAGATTGGAGTACGTGTAACAGTGAGAGGAAGTTCAGTGGCGCACTCAACAGCTCAAGGAGGGGAGTCGAGCCCTCCCGAAGGGTCTTTAGCGATCTTTGATTCCTTGACGAAGTCGGAGGAATCTGCAGTCATGACAGTGCGTGTATGTGTGTGTGACATCCAACCTAGTTAACACGATCCACTCGACCCACCGGAATGGGTAATTCATTTTTTGCCAAAGCGTTATGTATATTCCTGCGAGGCGGTCACGCATCGTGCGTGCGTGTGTGTGTGTGACACCCCTTGTCAGCACGATATCTAACGAACGCAAACGATATCTACTTCAAATTAGGTATGTAAGGTTGCACATATGGAGAGGATGATCCTTATTGTTTTTGGTGTCAGTTCAAGGGCATTTATGGTCACGAAAGGGCAAACTCCAGAAAGCTTGTCAGCACGATATCTAACGAACGCTAGCAATTATCAAGTTCAAATTAGGTATGTGGGTTGGCACGTATGGTGAGGATGAACCCTATTGTTTTTGGTGTTAGGTCAACGTCATTTATGGTTACCATAGGACAATTTCATATTCTTGGCAACGAAATATTTCAGAGGGATGTCGTTACCGAAAGTTTTGATCGTCTGGACGAACTACACATCTGGTGACCTTCTTTGACCTCATTGACTTCTTGACCTTGTGACATTGAGTGCTAATTTTTTGTGATGACCAGATTCGTCTGTTGAGTCAAACCATAAAGTGAATTAGACTAATGTAATACAACAATCCCATCTTGAGCTATGATAGATAGATTAGACATAGATAGATAGATAGATAGATAGATAGATAGATAGATAGATAGATAGATATTCAGCCAATTGCACATTAAATACAATGGGAATCGGGATGAAAATAAGAGCTCTCACGAATAAGAAATACAAACAATGAAACGGCGAGACATAAAAGAACAATAGGCGAGTATGAAACCAAATATGGATAAGAATATCGAAATATGAAATAGTGGTCAAGAAAAGCACATATGCAAAAGGTCAAGGCAGCCGAAAACACTGGAATGTTAAACTTGACGTTCGACAATGACATCTTGGCAACAAAACATTTCAGAGGGATGTTGCTATGGAAAGTTTTGTTCGTCTAGGCAAACTGCATGTAGTTTCGCTGTGCATGGGAGCCTCACAGTCCGTTTGAGCTTATTAACCTTCCGTGTGACCACCTGCCACTCAGCCATTTAAGATGCTAATTATGTCAGGATAAACAGTTTGGACATATTGTGCCCAGGGCCCTGATTCATATCTCTCAGGCAGGGGTATGTGATGCCCAATTTGAGAAAACCTGCACCTTCAGATGCCACGCAAGTGAAAGTGTGTAGATATTACTGTAAATACACTTGTATGACTCCACATTGTCCCACCTTTTCATTAAACACATAATTTCCCTGGACAGACTGATTTGTCCTTGCGTCACTACAGTATGAGCATAATATCGTTCCCCCTGCTGCCCTATAGTCCAACAGTTGTTTTGTGTTATCCTGGTCCAGTCTCAAGGACACACCTATAAACTTGCAATGGTTACTTGTGTATTAAGGCTCTCAGTGTAGCCATGCTTACTCTAACTCCCAGTGGCCTATGACTGGCTTTGGTGATTTATTTATGGGCATTCTCAACAAAGTAGGGCAACTAAGATCTAAAGTTAATTTAAGAGGGTACCACGAGTGGTGTATATGGCAGAGGGCGGGTGAAGTGCTCCCTGACAGGTTTTCTTGGAATAAACGCCCGAAATACCGGGAGGTAGGTGCAGCAGAACATAATGTTTGATGTACAACAATAGCGGTACATGTAAGACCCCCTCAGAAGTCGAACCCAACACTGCCGGGAACAGTAACCCACCTACCACCCCTCCATTACAACAAGTCTCCTCAGTCCTCACACAATTTGAGTTGGGCTTACAACAGTAGATCAAAACCTTTATAACGGCCTCAGTGAAATTTGGCATTTTAGATGTCTCCAAAACCTGTTTCTGTTGAAAAATATTCAATGTTAATTAGACAAGAGAACACATATCTTCCAACTCAATATTGCATTTTGCCCCCCCCCCCCCCTCCCCAAATATTTGAGCCCGACTGCTATTTCTGCTATTTCACTGACACTGTCTCCGACATATCCAGCAGCAGATTAGTTTAGTGAATTTGCTGTTCCATTTTCGAGAATTTTGCGCGGGTATTTCGTGTATCGGTATGTTCAGACAAATTATGTGCCTTTGCATACATATGATTTTTCCTTATTCCTTAAACAAAAAAGGCCTGGAGTTCACTCTGGATAGTTCTTATATTATTATTAATGAAGAAGGGTTCTCCTATCTGTCGTTTGCATAAGACTGCTTTACCAGCTTGGTGTGTCGCTCCTTCATTGGACGTTGCCGATGTCCTGCGAGGGGAACAAACTAACATACAACTCGCTATCTCGAGGTGAAGGGGAATGAGGCGACGGGGGTAGGTCTACCACCTATCGGTCATCTGTTGATTTTTTTTTAAATTATTTATGGTGCGACCACTTGTTGAAAGTTGGGTGCACGATGTACATACTATCACTATGACTGAATGAGGGCACACGGTGCATGCATCGAAAATGCAGCCAGGGAACGCCACAAATTGCGTTATCAAAACGGCATGATTCAAGTGAAGAAAGGCTGTCCAAAAGTGAAGTCCAAATATTGACTAAATTTCCGAAGGAATGCCCGAAAGTGTAATCTTTGTCTTTGAAGGGAAAGGAGTTAAGGCAACGGGGGTAAGTCTAACACCTGGCGGGACCTGTTTTTTTTTTTTTTTTTGGTTGCAAATTTGGTCTATTTGCAATCAATTTATGGGTGCGACCACTTGTTGAAAGTTGGGTGCGAGCACGGTGCACATACCAAAGGTGCAGGCACACGGTGCGGGTGGGAACCCATAAAATCGCCATCGAAGATTCGGCGGGACGCCACAATTTCGTGCGAAGACATGATTCAGAATTCAGGTGAAGATAAGTTTATATCAAAAGATTGCCTGACTTCTCGATAGAATGTCAAAAAGTGCACAATTTCCGCGCGCGTTCGCGCGCAGTTGCGGTTTAGCTCGAACATACTCATTTGGCCACAAGTCTGCCCCAATCAGAAGTGTCACTCTCATGCTCATTGCAAGTCGATTCGAGGTTTCCACTGGTCCTTTCATGACGTAACCTCACTTGCATCGTATTTCAGAATGTCACAGCACCCAGCGCAAAACCTTGAAATAGATTCTTTGGGCGATACGTTTCTGGAGAACCTTTCCTAAAATAAAATGTTGATATTCCAATTTTAAGGTGGCTGCTTACTGTCCCATAAGGCATGGGAAGTGCCTTTCCTGCAATCTAGGGGGTCTGTCAAACGAATTTTTTTCTTTTACGCTACCAGCCAACCTGTGGTGGCGCTCCGCTCAGATAATATTCTCTTGTCGTCCCCCAACCGCCAACCCAAATCGCCGCCCTTGAGCAGGGGGCATATAAGGTGGAGAGTAGAGACCAATATGGGCAAGGAAATCACTACGCAGTGTTGCGTTCTTGTTTCAAATGAGGATTATATGAACGAAAAAAACGTCCTCCTCCCAACAGATTTGGGATTATCCTCATGGTTGGCCAGTATCATCATTGACGAAAGGTTCATATGGGGTATTTAAGAAGTTTTTTGAGGTCATGTGATCCAGAGGTCAATTCGGCCGATTGTTTGAACGGTCCAGTGACTCCTACAGGAAGGGCGGAGTGATCCTGCAAGTTTTTTCAGTGTACTGTTAGCACTGACCAATATTACACATGAGGGGTGTTCACTGTTCAACAGTTTCAGTGAGGTCAACAGTCATTAGGGATATATATTTTGCCATTTTATTCGAACAATCAGGGTGCAGGGATTACGTTGTATCAGGAATTAGGGTGTATTTACCCTAATTGTCACTGCTGAATCGTCACAGGGAGTTGTGCCTATTTTGAAGAGAAAGTCGAGACTGATGAGGGGGTAACGGAATCTTTTTATTTATTTTTTTATCCAGGGAGGATGGACTGGTCTTAATATACTATGGTTCGAAACTGAACAGGCTGTGCACAGTGGTATTTTACTTCATGCCTATATTGTACGATGTAGTTGTAAACTACAGGGATTGTTGACACTGTTAAGTTGAAAAGGAACCCGAGTGAGTTCATTCGCATCACATGTTCATAAAAAGTTTCCACTCGAAGCTGGAACCTTCGCTTCAAAGCCCTGAACAAGCTCATATAGTGCGTTGCCCTTCAAACACCAGCACTAACATATTGCACACGGTTTTATAGGGTTATAGGCTTTATCAGATCTGATAATGCAATCGATACGCAGATAACACGAGCGCGCTCAAACACAATGTCATGGATAAAGTGACTGTTGCAAGGTTGAGACTTGCAGTGGCGTCGCCCCCCTGGAAAACCTTGCTTGAGAAACCTCCCAATGAGATTTGTGATTTTCGAGACAAAAAAAAATTCTGTAGTCAGTATTCGACTACCAGTTTTAAATAGATCCGGCAAAAACACAACGGAAAATATCACACGAAAGTCAGCAATTGTGCCAAATTCGCCTCGAATGCGATAATTTTTTTCACGCTTCGCGCGTTGTACTAGTAGTGGATTCTGTCCCGTAGCTTTCCCGTCATCTCCGCACACTCTATGGAATTTACCTAATTCAAGGCCCCCTAACTCATAAATATCTGGAGTGAATACTGAATGAAAAGTATACAACAACATTCTCATTGACCTGAAAACTCAGCAGTTCACCTTTTTTATTTTTATTTTTATTACTGAACCCTTTAGCCTCCGGTCCGTTCCCTCCTTCTCGACCACACGCGATTGGTAACTGCAGTTAGCTTAGGCTATTAGACTGCTTCCATTTCCCAAGCATGTTTCCTACAAGGTAACTGCTACTGACGTCATATCATGGTTGGGACAGTAGAGCTGAAGATAGCTAAATGTCCCAAATTTTCTGGTGAAATCCTGTTTTTCCAGATGTGATGTGTCGAGGAAAACCAGAAAAAAATTGCGCGCTTCGCGCGATGGTTGAACAGTAGTGTCGAGCCCAAATTGTTGAATATTCTGGCATAAAAGTCTGGGCAGCGATAAGACCGAGGTCGGACAAAATGTTAAAATTTTCAACCGATTACAGAATTTGTTTATCCCAAATGCCCAGATTTGAAGAGCTTGGTATACATGCAGCCTAAAACGCTCGTAAAGGTCATCAAGGAGTTCGAACATTCCGGCCAGCTGGAGCTTGCGCTCTAACCAAACTGTTCTTTTCAACCCGCGCCAACCTATATTGGCTCTTCGCTTCGATTGTATTCTTGTGCCCTCTCACAAAATGTCTGTGTCCCCCCCCCCCCTCCGAGTTTGAAAAGTCTGGTGACGCCACTAGAGACTTGGGGGCACCTCATGAGAAGATAAATGCATGTTGGCCACTCCGGACACTCGCCGATGGAATATTCCTGTTGGCCACCTCCGGACAATCGCGGATGGAATAGGAGATCCAATAAGGTTAACCGTTTTGAACCGTTTGGTCATCGTTTGACTCTTATTCAACTAATATCCACTGGGTGGTATGACGGTGACGAAACGATAATAATTGGTAATGCGTTGGGAGCAGCAACACAGCGAGGTATCAGTGATATAACTACTAATATGAACACTGTGTTTTTCGAGTTTTCAAGGGAGATACATGATTCTAATAACTCAGTTACCCTGAGTAGCCAGAATTTTAGCTGGATCAACTGAACTGTCCCTTGCCAGCTTTGTGAATGAATACTTTGTGACACCAACCTCCACTGTACCCCCGTGCTCTTCAAACCCTTACTCCTGTATCACCCAACCACTCACCAACCCACCCACCCACTCACTCACTCTCACTCACCCCCCACTCACTTATTTACTCACTCACCCATAGGAGGATATGCCTGGAAAACACATAGCCGTATTAATCTGTGGCCAGACATGCATAACTGGACAATCCCCACACCAACTCCCTAAGGTTCCCGTTGCGAAAAACGGGTGTGTTCGGCCCCCACCCACCGGATCCCGTACCGACAAGACACGGTGAAAAGAATCGTCTGCCGGCATGTGCCATAGGGCCTACAAAAAGTGCAGTTGACGACGCGAATCGGGCAACCACCTCCCCATCTCGCTTCTTTGAAGACCCCTGCACGATCGCGTCCGACCCGCGGTAGGCGAGATGCAGTTGAAGTGAGGTAGTCGAGCAGGAATCCGATCTCGGCCTCAGTCAAACAGTGGGCGTTCTCCAGTCAGAGCAAATTCTCCTGACATTCAAACGAAGAGTGGTGAGCGGTTTTCATGGTGCATACTGAGCATGGAGAGGTCCGGTCTCATTCCACCATCAAGAGGTGGCTATACTTGCACTTGCGATGCGAAGCGAGTTGTTGGGCTTGGCTTCTTGGTTTGGCTGCTAGTTTATTATTATTTTAGTATTATTAGTATTTATTAAATTCTTATTATTATTATTATTATTATTATTATTATTATATTATTATTATTATTATTATTATTATTATTATTATTATTATTATTACCTTGTTATTATTATTATTATTATTATTATAGTATATATAGTTGGGGAGTTCTTCTACACACAATTTGATGACTTGTTTTAGTCGTCTACTCACTATCAGTCAAAAGGATCCCGCCCTTAAAAAAGTATTCTTCGTGCATGTCAGGTAGACTTGACCCCGATTGGTCGCAAAAATATTGTTAAAAGTTTTGGTTTATATTATCACAAATTGGTATAGTCTTTCATTTTTAAACCACACCCACCTGTTGCGGGAAATCCAGACAAATAACACGTTCAACTATTATTATACTGTAAGAGACGGTTGGCTGGCTGAAGGTTACTCTGTCGAAACTTATCACAAGCCTCAAATCACCTGGGTGTCGTAGTATTGTGATACTAGTCACAGATGGTTTTTTGGAAATTCTTTTTTTGATTTATCCTTAGAGAAGTATGGAAAATTTTTTTTTTCAAATGCAATGAAAAACCAATTCGATTTCAAGTATTGGTTACATCGTTGTTACGCTGTAGCAGAAGCATGGTGCCGTCTCTTCCTTTTCCCGCCGAGAGAAAATTATGGTTTGTGCAGATTAATTTGGAACCATTCCGGTTATGTCGTGTTGTTGAGGCCACAATTGTGTTGCTCTACAAATTTACATAACAAGGATATTAAATATCTAAAGGATTTGTATAAATGATTGACAGCCTTAAATTAACAATGACGTTTAGGAAGAAATTTAATATTGGTGCATTAACCTTTTACGACAGACTTGGTGTCTAGTAATGCATTCACCCATATCTGGAGGAATAAGATTCGGCCTACCCTGAGGGTTTGAAATTTAAATGAGATTTATTAAAAGGTTTCTGAATTCGAGTAACACCCTCACAATTTGTCTATCATAGATACTGAAAGTGTTTCAAGTGAGCAGACTGCGCAACAGATATGGGGGATGAGTTTCTGACCATTAACGTCAGACGATCGTCCAGTTTACCTTGTGCCATGAAAGCTAGTTTCAGATCCAAATCTGCAATATTCCAATTTAAATTTCTCACAGAATTTTGCCATGAATGGCCAAATAATAATAATAATAAATAAATTTATTTATGAGAAATGAGCAGTGATCATATGGTACCTGCGTAAAAACAGAAGAAAAGGAAAACTGTGGAACATTTGTTTTGGGAATGCAGCGTGGAGCTTGTTTTATTCTAGATGTTGAAAGTATAATGTGAAAGAGCAATTTTTTCCGGAAGCGAGATGGTTTAGTGTGTTTCAACCAAACAGATCATTCAATTTAACTTTTTGGTTCTCCCATATGAAAAAATAATCTCATATGTAATGAAGAAGGAGTACCACACAGTAATTCCTTTTTTTATTACTTTAAGTTTGTCTTCAAAGTTGAATACCACAAGGGAAAAAAAGAAGCGGGGGATACCATTCGATGAGTTGAAAAGTTCTTGTGTAACCTGCCCTGAAGCTTTTCACATCATAACTTGATAAAAGTAACTATGCCTTTCGATTGTTCTTTGGCATTATATCGATCAGTTTTTGTCAAGATACAATATATGGTTGGTATGGCTCAACATCTTTGTTGGTAACATATGCTCGTATAATTGTGTATGAAATATAAAAAGACAGACATGGAAATAAATGGAGGAAAAAAAATCATAAAAAAAATTGTAATTTTTTTATTATTATTATTATTATTAATTATTATTATTATTATTATTAATTATTATTATTATTATTATTATTATATTAATTATTTTAATTCTCGATTCCACTGATGACGTCCAACTAACTTGAATGGTCACTGCGCATGCTAATTAGAAGAGGCTTCACGTACAGCAGTTCAACGCTCTAATAGTTCCTAGCACACAACGTTTACTGATATGATAGCAGATAAGAAGATTAGAAGATGATGTAACGAGAATGTGTTCGCCTCGGCATCTTCTAGAACACTGCGTGTTGTTCACAGATTTTGGTTCGATGCGCATGTAGTCTGGAATGATTTTTTTTTTGTGGCTGCGCTACATGCACCTTCTAACTTGTTCTAAATCCGAACCCTAAGAAAGAATACAATTGCTACTATACACTACCACTAGCCACCGGAAAACATCTTCCGAAGCAGTGCTCATTATCTGCTATTTTTTTTTTTTTTATTGGGGGTAATTTGAGGTCATTAGGTGTCGTGATAATGCTTTGTTACAATTCGTCTTGAGAATTCTCCCTTGTGATTCGAGGTTACATGACCGGGATAAGTTCCAGTTATAGCCGATGTGGAGGATGCATGGGCGTCGATCGGTTTCGAAAAGGGGGGGGACACATGGAATGCAAATGACCATCTTAGCGGAGCGCCACCATCGGTTGGCGCGGAGCGCCCAAAGAAATTTTCAGATTGTCATACCCTCCAATCAACGGAACACGGCACTTGCCAAATCAATAGCACCCTTTACATGTGTGATTTGAGTAAAAGACAGACAAAAAAGTTGTCAGTATGCATACTAAGATGATTTACCGAGTATCACACATGGTATTTTTTATTACCTTTTCTACTCTGGCTTTGTTTGCGTGGGATACGGGGTCTACCGACGGTCTCTTTTGCTTTTATGGTGGATCAAGGGAAAAGCCATAGGCGGAAGGACCATCAAATTTTGGAGAAGAAAATTTGTACCCGAATTTTACAAGTCGGTCTTTGGAAACCGCCGGCGCGCGCGAAAAAAGTGCATGTTTTTCCCGGGCATTTTATCGAAAAAGAAAAATTCAGGCATTTTTTCACTTTGCTTTTTTCTTCCCAAATTTTCCACGAATTTTCGCCCGAATACTTCATCTCAGAAGAATGGGGGGGGGGGGCAGTCTGCCTTCAAGGCAATTGAAATTAATCGAGTGAACGAAATGATTCGAAGCATTACAATCGCATATTTAGCCTACAACGCCTGGAGAAGCGCCATTGACGCGACACACTTGAAAAATTATGCACTTTTGGCTATTCGATTTAAAATTCGAGAACTCGTATGAGCTTGGGTAATCCTTCCAATTCGGCCCTAGTCGGGTCCATATCTTCACCTGGGGTCCGCACCTGGAATTAGTGAACTTAAGACAATTTCCAACGCGATTATTGTTTGGTTAGACAAAAATTGAATCAGTTAGAGTGATACAAAATCGGGCATGTGCCTACTATTTTTTACTACGGTCTGGAAAAGTGGGGGGGGGACAAACGATATGATATACCCCCACATTTTGAAAGTGGGGGGGACATGTTCCCCCCCCGTCCCCCACCTGTTGACGCCCATGTTTGAGATACCCAGCAAAGACAACATGTTGTTAGAAATTACTTCGATCTGTTGAATGTAACCTCCTCACCCCTTTCATAAATCTTCCAACTAGAATTGCGGAGAACTCGTTCCTCTAGTAGATCATATTTTTGTACGTCTGTCTGCTGATCAGACGGTCGGTAATGTTCTCTCTGGAAATCTGTTTTTGTGATATCAGCGATCATCTCCCGAATTTTTGCAGTATTGAGGCTCTTGAGTGAAAGGCAAGAAGCTCGGAATACCTGAATAGGTCAGAATCTAAAATTCCAATAACGTCAGTTCGTTCGTTTGTGAATTGAGTATACTGACTTCCAGTGTGTATTCCATGCATGATGTTAACGACGCTTTCAACACACTGAGTGATAAACTTAGCGCCATCCATGACACGCACTTCCACGAAGTGAGGCTCTCCTGGGGGAAAAAAAAAAATTCGGAATGAGCCGTGCCTGGTGACTGCTGCTAACAAAAAGTCAACCAGTCACAAAAACCGCCTCCATCGGAAGTATATGGATAGTCCTTCTCTCAAAATCGTCAAAAATTGGAGACGTATAGATCTACTTCTCAATACGACCACTAGGTAGGCGAAATCAGCAATATTACAAGGATCGCTCATCTCAAACCAATCCTTCTCAAAGAAAAGATGGGATACTCTGAACTCCTCAATAAAAAGGGGCAAGTCTACCCCTGTGATCGATCACTTGTTCTCCAATAATTCTGACCATACTGACAGTGCCGACATCACTAATGTCAATGGTTTTTCAACCATTGGTTGTAAACTCAGTGAACAAATTATTGGTAACTGTGACCCTAAGCAGTTCATGAATCCAGTATTCCCAACTCCATATTCCTCGCTCCTGTCACTAGCGATGAGGTTTGGAGGGAGATTAACTCACTCAAAGACTCAGAATCTCATGGCATCGATCGGGATCCCTCCGAGAGTCATTAAGAGTGTATCTCATGTTATTTCTCCCATCCTTTGCCATATTTTCAACACGGTTATCAAGGAGGGTATCTACCCTGATTCCTTGGAAGTGGCTAATTTAAGTTGATCCCTATATCTACAAAAAGGGTGACAGTCAGCTCCCTTAGAACTACCAGCCGATTTGTTTGCTTCCTTGTTTGAATAAATCCTCGAGCGTGTCATTGAGAAACGTCTTTGGAAATTTTGGAATGACCGACGACACTCTGTAAGTTGAATAACAATTTAGGAAGGGCCACAAGACAAGTTATGCTCTCCCTGAAACTGTAAATGCTATGCGTTCGCACTTGGACAGAGGTAAAAAATGCTGAGCGTTTACCTTGACCTTAGTGAAGCGTTCGATACGGTTAATGACGAAATCCTGCTTCAAAAGCTTCACACCTATGGCATACGCGGAAACGTCCTTGACCTCATATACAATTATCTTTCCAATTTGTCAGTGCAAACGCGTCCTCTCAGACTGCATGGACGTTAATAAATGTTGGCCATCCCCTAGGCTCTGCTCTCGGATTCTTGTTTTTTTTTTCTCTAATCTATGTTAACGACATAAACAACGCTAAGATGGTTAACGAGCATTCCGTCCCTTTGACCTTGAAGATTCCAGATTTGATGTACAGCCGTACGAATCATACTAGGTACTTTGGGCTCCTCGTTGACGATAAGTTGTCTTGTTAACGCCATGTTATGTAACCTAACGTAGCCTTAGTATACCAAGGCATTTTTATCGTCGATCTTCGATTCGTACCGCTGTGGCCTTCAGGATGTATTATACTAAAATTGGCTATGGTATCGAAACATACGGTACGACTGGCTCTTCCGTTTCTCAATCAGCTGCAAATTTGCAAGATAGAATCCTGAAGATAATGACATTCAAGCATTACCGTTCCCCCAATCAATGCTCTACAGTCTACACAGTAGGCCTAGCTCAGGCATACTCAAAGTTGAAATATTAACAAATTCAAGATGTGTGTTTTCACCTACAAATATGTCACCAACGATTTTGCCAAATATTTTTCGTAATCTCATTCACCCCGCAGCTGACCCTAGCTCCTCTCGTTGTACTAGAAACAACTCTATCCATGGTAAGTTCTTACGATTAGTAATTGTTGTGAATTATGGAAGAACCTTCCCAATGGAATCAAACGCGCTAAGTCGTTTCGCGAATCAGAATCACCTCACTTCCGTATATTAGAATTCCCATCCGTATTGTGTTTATATTAAGTTCTCTACCTTAGGTTGTTAGCTCCGATATGCATACTGTGCTTCTCTAGCATCCTGTATATACGTTTCACGTACATTGTATGTACCTGTATTTGTATGCACGAAATAAATAAATAAATAAATAAATAAATAATAAATAAATAAATAAATAATAAATAAATAAATAAATAAATAATAAATAAATAAATAAATAAATCACTGTTTATTACATTTTTACCACAGTAATGAGCATTGCTGACAAGATACAATAGATGTGGAATCGCGGATACATCCACAATGCAATATAATGCTTGCTTCGAAGTGAGGAGTATAAAGTTACGAGAACTGACCCGAGTCTTACACGTTGATATGGCCAAACAGCCATGTACGTATTTCCCATAGCCGATGCATGCACTTATGCTGATATATATTGCAATAGCGTTACTTTTGGTATTGCTGAATCCCAGCAGTCGCAATCCAGAGACAACACGCTTCATATGGACACCCCCAAGACTACCAATCACAATGACGATAGTTTTACAAGTGCATCCGGCCCGTGTCGAATCGGTTATTATACGTTCAGTGGCTGGTATTTCCGAAACTTAGACCCGTAGGTTCTTTCAATAAAATCATCGAATGGGCAAGATATTTAATTTAGGAATGATTTCATAGTACGCTGATCACACATCAACCATCGGTTTTCCGATGCTCAATGTAATTGGAATTTACATGTGAGGGAGCGCCAAACATATCACCAGTGGTGATTCTATTGTTATGAATGGATACGTCAGGTTACACACATACACTGATATACTATGACACGTACAAAACTATCCACTGTTGGGGAAGACTTGATGATATGCATTCACACCGCCCGAGCTGAGTGGCAACCCTGGCAACCCATGGCAACCCTGGCGTTGATGGCAACTGACAAGAGTTCTTCGACTGTCATTGAGCCATGACATTCGTATAGTCGATCTGACCCCAACTTTTAACTTAGGGTCATATGACTCCATGTCAGTTTTTCACTCAATTAATCATTATGTGATCAATGTAGTCTGGTTGACCCGTTTTAGAATCAAATTGACGGACAAGCTAATCTCCTAATCTAGTACAACAAACGGCAAACTGGAGATAAGCGCACTATCAATCATTACGGCCACCTGTTTTTAGCTCAAACCAGCTGGGTTGAGTTATTGTGACTCGCCTGTCATTCTATCTATCTATCTATCTATCTATCTATCTATCTATCTATCTATCTATCTATCATCTATCTATCTATCTATCTATTCCGTCAACATTTGGCTTATTTTGGCCTGTGTTCGCTCGGCCTGGATGGATGTTGACCAAAATTGGACACAATGTTCATCGGCCACTGAGACATCTTTAACCTCAAGAAGGTCAAAGTCAAAGGTCTTTAATGGGGCACAATGGACCAGTGTGTGCAAAGTTTCAAAATGTATCTCCTCCTACAGAGTGCATCAGATTTTCTAGAGAAAAACATGTCATAATTCTCCTTGGGTGGTGCTACTATATATTTTTTATGGGCAAGTGGGACATCCATAGCTGCAAGGTCCCAGTCAAAAGTCATTATAGGGCATAATGGTCCATTATGTGTAAATCTACAAATTGCCTCTTCTGTTACAAAAACAATGGATTATTGCCAAATTGCATCCTAATATTTCTTGAGCAGTGCCTTTATAGCATATGTTTGCCAAATTTAGATGCTAAGTCATTTGAGGTAATTTAAGGGTATGTTTTTTATCCTGATTATGACATTTTCCCATGATTCTTTGCAGCTGAATATCGATATCTGCTCAGCATGTCTGCCAGTGAACTACCTCTAGCGAAGGTTATGTCTAGGCCTGTGGTTTTCATAGACATGGAAAATTGCTAGGAGGGGCGTTCCATACAGTCGAGGAGTTTAAGTCTCTCAGAATCTATCTCATGTTATATGTTTAGCTCATTTCCAAGCTTGGAGGAGATCTCCCTGCTCCTTGGAAACTGAGCATATCTATCTGAAATATGTCTGTAGATTACACAGTGTGAAATGACTTTTGCGCTGCCACTTTATCCTTGTGGTGTTCTGGGTAACGCATCATATGTGGCCCGTTTGGCAGGAGCAGGGTATCGAATTAATTCTTTAGTGTGTTTGTGTTGACAAATTCATGAGCCTATTGTCCCCAGGCTGCTAGGCTTCTGTTTATAAACTTCTCAAATTACTGAATGGTAGTATGGGTGTTCTTAGTTCACTTGGCAGCTGTTGTAGAGCTGGGTTGATTAACCCATTCTAATTGTATGTTGTACCATCCAAACTGTAAGCTGTCTTCATTGATTTGTCTAGAAGAAGGTTTTTTTTTTTTTTTTTTTTTTTAAAGGAACATTACATTATGGGATTGTGCTGTAAGGATCAAAACAATGTAGAGATATACTACTACTAGCGAATACTGACTATTTTTTTTTTTACTATTGTTTTTTAATCAAGAGAGTGGCTACGAGTTCAATGTTGTGAAGACATTTAAAGATGTAAGTGTATTCCGGTAATGACTTTTCTACATGGCATATTGCAGTGCACTTTGATAATAAAGATTCATTGTTATCTTGGAAAAATCCGAGTGCCAATTTAACTGTGGTATATTTTATTACTTCCAATTTTCCAGATGGTGTGAAGTCGAAATTTGCAGTAGTCAGATTTGTGGGAGCTTGGTCAAAAATTTGATGAGAAGTCAATTACGACTGTTCAAATTTAAGCCAAGTTTACAGTTGTCCCTTTCCCTATTTTGAAAGCAACTAATTTCTGTTTAATATTTATGAGATTGAATAAAAAAAAAACATAGTGGCAATTAATGTTGACCTTTTTGTAGTCTGTCTATTTGCAAGACATAACAAATGGTATGTAAGTGTTAGTTTGTTACACTTGGTATGGAGGCTTAGCTACCAACCTGCTTAGATATGTTGTAAGTTTTTTCATTATGCATGGTGGCCATGAGCCTTGTTTTAAACGTCGATATATTTACAATATTTGACTGGTCAGTGTGAAGCATTGCAATTCTGGCTGTCTGGAAATTAGAAGTTAGTCAAATTGGAAATATATCAGTGTCTAAGTAAGACCAGACGAGGTGACCATAACATTCAGAATAGGAAATACAACGCTTGTTTTGGTTTACAGTTCATAAGTAGGGTCACGAGGGTGTGATTGGCAAAGTGACACATATACCGTTGCCAGAAAAATGCTGACAATTTTTGGAAGTTCCCTTGTCAAAAGTACAATCGAAACCTTCCAACCGGGAGTCCAGGACTTGACGAAATTCCCCGATACTCATCAATACTAACAGAGTGAAAATGACATTAAATGGTTTCATTATTAAAGAGTAGTGACAGTTTAAAAAATAGCCATAATGATAATCACTGTGGGAAAAAACATTGTCTGTACTTGTGTGTGATTGTGAAGACAGATTTAGTTGTGAGCATGAGTACTCACAAATTTCCCCGACACTTTTCAACATCAACACACTGAAATATTTGCAATATTTCGCTGGCCTTGACTGGTCAGTAGTGAAGGCCACTACAAAAATACGATTCTGGAGGTCTGGAAACCAGACGTTAGTTCAAATTTGAAAATATCAGTGTTTAAGTAAGTGTGACCATAACATTCAAATAAGACATACAAAGTCTGTTCTCGTTTACAATCAAAGTTCACAAGGGTATTATTGGCAAACATATAATGTCGCCAAAACACTGCTGAACAATTTTGCAAGTCACCTCGTCAAAGGTTCAAAGGAAACTTTTTAACAGAATCCCAGGCCGTGCCAAATTTCCCGATTAATGATCAATAATAACACGTAGAAAATAACATTGAATGATTTGTTTATTCAAAAGGAGTACTTGTGTGTACTTGTGATTGTAAGTTGGGCAGATTTAGTTGTGTGAGCATGAGCACTTGCAAATTCGCCCTTACTCTTCACCATTCAAATGGTCAACAAACTAGATGATTTTTTGTAATCACTGAATATTGATACTCAGTTGTACTGAGTTGTTAGCATATTCTTGAACTAATGAGCGAGACTAGCTGAATTGGAGTTATTAAGTCGATACAGAAGTGGAAACAATTTACATTCCTTATATACTGTTACTGTTTCCCTAAATTTCAACTTTGTGGTAGTTGTTTCAAACTTTTCAACAGTGGTGGATTTTTCCGACGGGAGGGGGGGGGGGGAAAGGTCCTTGTTGAGGGGTCTACGTTCCCCGACGAGGTGGTCCAGGATCAACCATTTTCAAGTTTCACCTTATCCCCCACGTCCAAACAATGCAGTTGGAAATAGTTTATAAGGGCAATAGGCTTTCGCCGGAGTACCCATCAGGGTCCCCTGCATCCTCCACCCCCCGGCTCCCGCTGGCGACCAAAACCCTGGCTGGCGCCACCCTGGCTGGCGTCAACTAACCTTGCTTTTTCAACCACCAATCATCGTTATCCTATTAATATTCATGTCACATATTGGACAGTCAGCCAGCCTATAAATAAATATCTTACAAAAGTTTTGCTGCATTAGGTGGTTCATTCCATTCGTTTAGTAAGGGGCCACAACTAGACTTGCAGTTCGAAGCTTCACTGACCACTAAGAGTTATGACCACTCTTCTTCATTGGTCGTATATTTCCATGGCCAGATCCCTATCGTGGGACAATCCATTTTAGTATGGGTGGCACAGCAAGCCTTAGAGACAGTTGTTATGGTCAGAGTTGTTCAACTCAAAGTACCAGTATTATCAGTGCGTGTTTTGTAAATATATGGTCAAGGGTGCTCATTGAAGCCAGTGAAGTGGCTGAAGTATGCTATTCGCATATCTGCGGTCGAGAAGTTGATATCGACCCTAAAAGTAATAAATAGACAAATGTTTGTAAATAGGTGCATGGTTGGTTAGTTGGTTAAGTTGTAAGTGAAATGAATCATACATACATACACATGTGTATTGGGTTGGGAATATCTTAAAAATGGGATAATCGATAAATAGGAGTATCTCTTAAGCCAAATGGAAGCATGACAGCAATCTTTGGTGATCCTGCATGAAAGTAGAAAAAACAGGTATGGAGTTCCATTAAGCATGGGGGTTGCTCATGTGGTGAGGTGAACCCTATTTTATTAATACTCGTCATGGTCATCAAGGTCCGACAGAAAAAAAAAAAACACAGAGCAAAGTTTAAAAAACCGTGTCAGCACAGCAGATATATAATGATGGACAATTATCTTAAGTTCTATTAGTTATTTGGGTTGCACATTGGTTGAAGATGACCATGGTTTTTGGTGTCAGGTCGAGGTCATTGAAGATCACCATAGGGAACTTTTATATTTGGCCAACGGAATAGTTTCAGAGCAATGTTTGTAATCTATATATTATCGTGAGGGATGTCGACCAAAACGTGTGGTCGGACATCGAAAACAATGGTCTTGAAATGATCTCCTCCCCAATATCTTCAATTTGAGTTTCTTAAAAGTTTACATGTAATGGTCTTTGGTAGAGGGCCATTGGGGGAGGTGTTAGGAATTTTGTGTCATGGCTAGTTTGGGCCCTTGGGCTAAGTATAGGAGGAAATCCGCAAAATCTTGTATCTCTTACCAAATTTTGTTGCACAGTTGCTGAGTGTATTTGATCAGAATGATGATCTAATAGTCGCCCCCCCCCCCCCTACCTTCAGGTGCCAGGATTTAGGACCCGAGGTTTCATGTGTGGAATTACACAAAATATTTCCCCTCTTACAAATTTTGGGCACAATGCTAAATCCGTGTAATTGATCTCTACACCTACTAAGGGGTGCAGGAATTTTTGGTTCACGGTCCCCCACTTGGGCCAGGGGCCCATTTTATGGAAGTCAACAAGGGCAGGAAAGAATCTCCTCCCAAGGCTTTCATTGATTTTCTTAATCGTTACATGTAATGGACCTCGGGTAGAGGTATTGGTGGTGATGCAGGAATTGTGGACACAGGCCCAGTGAGTTCGGGCCCTAGGGCCATTATATGACAACTACCACACAATCTTTGTATCTCCTACAAATTTTGTTGCACCAGTGCTGATGTTCAGCATAACGAAGGTTAGTAGCCGTACCTTCGGGGTGCCCAGGGATATTTTGAGCCCCAAGGTCCAGTTTAGGCCTTGGGCCCATTATTTGAATGTTCATTGACGCCAGGCATCCTTGCCATATGAGGATCAAGTCAAAAGTCGTTACGGCACAATAAGCCTTGTTATTAACTTCATTCTTGACTTTTGATCCTGCAATTTTCACATAATTGTATATATTCGTTTGGATCCTTTGTGCGGTTTGAGCTACACATCATTGGTGTTCTAGTTTGATGGACTCATTGATTCCTTGGCGAAGCCATAAGGAATCTATGCAGCTCACGGTTGCGTGTGTGTGTATTTGTGTGGTGTGTGTGTGTGTATGTGTGTGGGTGAGTGACACTTCCTGTTCACTCATATCTAACAAACACACGCATGTATTATGTTCATATCAGGTAGGTAGGTTTCACCACATGGGAGGGATGACCCCCAGTGGGGGGTTGTTTGGTACCAATCGTGGTCGGTCAAGGTCCATGAGAGGTCAACTTTGAAAAGTTTTCCCGCACATATCTACTGAAACGCAAGCAGGTATGAAATTCATATTTGATAGGTAGGTTTAACCCATGGCGGGGATGACCCCTATGTTTTTTGGTGTAGGTCAAGTCATTTAGGGTCATCATATGGCTACTTATATCTTGGCAACGAAACTTTTGGAGTGCTGTCGGAAGGAAAGTTTTGTCGTCTGGTTAAATACATCTGGTGACCGACTTTGACCTCATTTAACCTTTTGACCTTCTGACCCTCATTTGCACCTCTGACCTAGTGATGTTGCCTGCTTTTTTTGTATAGGCGGGAGCGTCCCTTGTTAAGACAACAAAAAAGTCAATGAACCTACATACTAAGATACAATTATCACAAGCTATCTCAATAATGTGGAAGGTCAAGACAGCTAAAATCGGTCATATATCATCGGCAACGAACTTTTGGAGGACTGTCATAATGGAAAGTTTCGTCGTCTGGGTGAAATACATTTGGTTACCTACTTTGACTCATTTGACCTATTGACCTTTTGACCTCATTTGACCTTTTGACCTTATGATTTTGCATGCTTTTATGTGTTTGCCAGAAGCGACTTGTTAAGACGAACGAAAAAGTCAGTGACACTACCGTACTACGATAATCTTTATCAAAAGATCTCAAAGATGTGGCAAGGTAAGACAGTTAAAACACTGGAATGTGGTTAAATTTGGCATTTGACATTCTGCTCCTCAGCATGATATTAATGAATGCAAGTCTATATCAAGTTCAAATTTAAGTGTGTGCTTGGCTGATTGGACACATGTGAAGAATAACCCTATTGTTTTGGTATCAGGTCAAGGTCATTCAGGTACCATAGGACAACCTTATATCTTGCAAACGAGTCATGTACAGAGTGAGAAACAAGTAAGCACCCAAACAAATATTTTCCCCAGTGAAGAACAGGAAAAATTTTGAATGTCATTTATGTTATTCGTGATATGTTTGAGTAGACAGCCCCAAATATTCCGCTAGGACAAGACAGTACAAATTCTGAATTTGGTCATTTTATATGAGCCAGTGACCAGCCTATATGATCCTCTGACCAGTAGTGGTGTTGCTACGGGTGGGGTGGAAATTTGGTCTTGCAGCAACCCCCCCCCCCCCCCCGGTTTCATAGGCAGCTTATGAAAATTTAAAAATGTAGCCCTGTTTGAAACCTGCATCACTGCAATTATGAAAATTCCAATGGCAAGCAGAAAACGCCTCTTCTGGCGTATACCTCCTCTCATTCAGTTAGCTATATTTTCGACCACCAAAGTGTTGTGTTGCCCTCTTCGTAAAATCTGGGGTTTGCTTCCATCCCCCCTCCTCTCCCCTTCCCCAATACAAGTATTCCCCCGTGAAACAAGACAGTACAAATTCTTCAATTTGTCATTTTATTATTATTCGATATGTCTGCATATTGGACTAGCACCATGGACCAGCCTAGTAGGATGTATGTACCTCCTGATCAGTAGTGGACAAGTGTGCTATGGGTGGCGTGGGAATTGCACGGCAGATACGCCTCTTTCTTCCATGCCCCCCCCCCCCCCCCAGGTTTCATAGGCCGCCTATGAAAATGGAAAAATGTAGCCCTAGTTGAAGCCGGCATCACTGGATTCATTGACAAATTCCAATTGCAAGGCGATACGTTTCTATGCGTATACGTTTATACGATATATGGATATCATGGGAGGGTAGACAAACTGGCAGTTTTTCCATATGCGTATATTATATTTCTCGAGGGGAGAATGCAAAGTTTGTTGCTTTGACATTAATGAAAACGGTGGGATATGATCTTCAGAAATTTCCATTAACTAGGTATTACAGCCGAAAATGACACCAGGAAATGTCCTGCTAATTCAATTAGAACACCTCTGTAGCCCAGCCATATCGTCTTCAACACTGGTCTGGTGTTGGTTTGTGGGTAGACTATAATAAGCCTTCAGTTGCAATGGGTCAACATTCCAATCTCAAAAGGATTTAATCTCTACCCAAAAGGGGGGGGGGGGGGCTTTGGTGTGGTGACTGCAAAAGAAGTGAGAAGTAACAAACACACATAAATCGATTTAGACGGCCGTGTCAGAATCAGTGTGAAATGGGTAATGGCATGGCCAGGCCTCAGAGGATTGAGAGGGCGGTGAGGTAGGTTAATCCAATATTCTCTGTGTGCACTCCGTCTATGATTATCTGATTGTTACTTCCCTGCTGGGAATGCGAAAAAGCACACTCCCGGTTGGGAATTACTTGACAGGCAGGAGTGACCATTGGGTATTATTACCTGTGATTCATATGACAATACCTAATGAGGGGAAACTGTGGGGTGGGTAGAGCAGTAGTGGAGGAAAGAGAAAGCAAGGGTCAAGGTGGCTTCTGAAAGTAATGGAAGGGCACAACAATTTATGGCATTTTTTGCTATTGAGCAAAAAGTGAGGGCATTACCCGTACCATGAGCAAAAAGGTGAGGGCAGTACCCTGTTTCCCCAGCAGAAATGGGCAGGGGTTAAGTCTATAAAGTACTCTCTTTGCCCAGTGCTCTGTATCTGGTGTGCCGGTCACTGATGTGACTATTGGGAAAATTGATTGCCAGGATAATAAAATGTTAAAACAATGGCCAGAAGTCATACTGGATCAACATTAATGAGCACCCAATAATTCAGGGAAATGTTCAAAATGGGCTTATGCTATACTAGAAATCACACAAAGATTTGTCTGTTCTATTTTCTATTGGATTATTATGTGCAGCCAGCTATATTGGTTATGGGAGGTGCTGCATGGGTGGGTCATATAGAAGAGACATTCCTCAACCAACAATGTAGGAGCAGAATATGTTGATTTGAAAAGCCTTTTGAAAAGTTGGACCCTAAAAATAGCAATTAGACATTTGATGGACTGGGAAAATGGCTACTGATACAAGTATGAACAGATTATGCACTTTCAATGGCCTGACCCAACCACGTACCCCAGACACGTGAGTCATTGCACTTAACAAAAAAATTTGATGCACCCCTCAGTCAACTTGTGCCTGAAAAACAATAATGAAAAATGATACACCCACAGTCACTTTGGAAAGTCCACAGACTACTCTGCTGACGAATTGAAACGATTGACTGGCAATGACGTACCCCAGTACATTATTACATCACCGCAACACTGTAAGCGTTCGGTGATATTATGGTGTTGGCCTTGCCCGCGTCTCCGCCGCCGCCGCCGCTCGGTCCCGCCGCCGGGGCCGCCGCCGCGCCGGAAATATTAGGCGTTAGCGCTTCATTCCTTAACACTTATCGATGACGCAAAAACATTGTACACAAGTCCGTATGAGTAAAATCTTAGATAAGTTCGAAACTGGCGATATCGTATATTTGTTGCCTCTGATTGCAGGTTTTCGCACAATTTTCAAGTTCGGCGATTACACGAAAAGTGGTGGTTGTGGGAGTTGTTGGAGCGAAAAAACATGGCGACAAATCCAAGGTCATCGAGGTAAAAGTTTGCATTCCTTGGCCAGTAGACTAATTATACCATAAGGATGTGATATTTCAACTTCATTAGGATTTCATGGAAACTTGGTGATAGGGGCCAACTATCAGTGCCGATGAATTTTCCCATGTGGCCGAGGAGGTCAATGGAGTATCTTGACATGACAATGTGCATATAGTTGGCCCAATAAGAATTAGGATAAATTTATAAATTGGTTGGATTCTCACGGAAATTGGTGAGTAGGACCTTGAAACAGTCCGAAAATTTATTCATTGCGTTGCAATAATGAAGGTGATTATGTGTGTTATTGTTACTAAAATAGCAATTAATTCGATAAAGGCCAATATTTCTCAACTTTAGGGATTTGACGAAACTTGTGAATAGGACTACTACCAGTCTGATATGATTTATCCAATAGCCTCAAGAACTGAGGCAAATTTGTGGGGACTCATTTGCAATTAGTTGTCATGATCAGTAAAAATGATGAGTTAATACTTTTTTGGAACCTACATTGGACCATGTTCAGGGAATGCAATATGCTTCTAGGACTGGATGAATCACATGGAGGGTTACAATCTTCATAAAAACAGCCATGTCATTGAACGTGTCTTAAAGGTCATTAGGGGTCAAAAGAAAGCTCTTCAGTACCGGGATTTTTCGGCAATCGCATGGGTGTGTCATCCCGAATGCAAAATGCTTCCTAGGAGTGGATGATCAGCATGGAGAGTAAACAACGCTCATAAAAACTGTCAATTCATTAAAGGTCATTCGGGGTACTTAGGGGTCTCAAAAAAAAACGTGTTTTTGGCTATAATGGAGAATTGAATATCGCGAAGGCTGGAGATCACCTGTGCTAAATTGTTGACCTGCATGGTGTGGACTCTGAACCTGAATTGTACCTGGTCGGGTGTCAGGGTTTAAGGTCGAATCTTGAAGAATGTGCTTTAAGGGAGTTACGGGGCAAAAAAGTAGGAACTGGTTATTTGGCTATGTGATGAGGCTTTGTGGTGCTGTAAGGCGGGAATTCAAAATCCCCGGAGTGTTCGATCAGACACTTTACTTTGGTAGTTACAAGGGGTCAAAGTTACAATTTTATACCTTTTTCGCAATACATGGACATGTCATTGGAATGCAAGTATGCTTCTAGGAGTGGAGATCCATGGATTGTAACAATTTTCATAAAAACCCGCAGGTCATGGAAAGTATTAAAGGTCACTTAGGGGCAAAAAACGATTTAGTAATTTGGGCCAGGCAATAGATCACGGGTGGGTTCACAGAAGCAACAATGCTCATAGGCGTGAGTATCACAGGAGAAGTAACAATTATCGTAAAAACGCATATCATTTAAAGGTCATCGGGTCCACTAGGGTCAAAACTGTTTTTATGGCTATAATCGAAAATTGAATATTGCGAAGTGGAGGTTCACCATTGTGATTAGAATGTGGACTGCTGTGTGTGACCTTGACTGATTTGATTGTCGGGTGTCATGTGGTTTAAGGTCGACGGAAATCTTGAATAATGTGCTTATTTAAGGAGTTACGGGCAAAAAAAATAGAAAATGGTTATTTGGATATTGATGAGTTTGTGTGTTTATGGAGAGAAACAACTCCCGCTTCGGATGGACACTACTTTGGTAGTACAAGGGGTCAAAGTTTTCAATTTTATACCTTTTCGCAATAACATTGGAGCAGGGGCATGGGATGCGCCAATATTGTGGATCTAGGATGGGATGCATCACATGGAAGGTAAAAATTTTCAAAAAAACCGCCATGTCATGAAGGTCATTGAAGGTCACTTAGGGGTCCAAAAACTGATTTTAGTCTTTTTTCGGAAAAAGCACTGGGGTGTTCATCAAGGAATGAAAATTGCTCCTAGGAGTGGATGTATCACATGGAGAGTAACAATTTCCCATAAAAAAACGTCCTATCATTAAAGGTCATTCGGGGTCGATTGGGTAAAAAACTGTTTATTGGCTATGATCGGAGAAATGAATATCTGCGAGGCTGGAATGGTCACCATTGTGATAGAATTGTTGACTGCATGTGTGTGACCTATGACATAAATTGACCTCTCTGTCGGGTGCCATGTGGTTAAAGGTCATCTTGAATAAATGTGCGTATTTAACGGACGACCTTGTCGGGGCGTAGGGGTGGCCTCATACAATTAACAGTGCATTAGGAATGACCATTACCTGTAACACGTTGTCGCTTCACAAGCATATAAAGTCTTCTTCCACCGAATATTTGTCGGTTTCATGTTCACCAAATTCTTGAAGAAGAGATGCAGGGGTATATACGTCTGGCGGTTTACCCGCCCGACACTTTCTAGTTGGATTAACGACATATGGTACAATGACCAAAAATGTGAGACACCATGCTATTGGACATGACTGTACCACCTACAAAGACTCGCCTTGTCCAGGGTAGGGGAGGGATGCCATTGATAATATATAGGCCTGTATGCCACTTCCCTTTTCCACACATATACCCTAAAAAAAGATATTTTACATTTTAATGATGGTGTTGTCCGATTCAAAGACAGACTGCCACAGTCATTCATTACTGATTTGACCACACCAGTCACTTATGAGTATTGAATGTTGCTAAAGTGATCCTATCATTTAGCCTAGCCTGCAGTCTGCTGATAGTGTTACGGTCGCTGGGATTCCCACACTGAATGGAAAACATTGGCCCTCGCTGGTTATGACTCGTGAACTTACCTTCACTCTTAAGATATATTTACTACCAGGTTAATTTTTCGTATTTCTTTTCCAATGACCTCAGATGACGTTTTGACCTTGGTCAAAAAGCAACAAAATTCATTCTATGCGCTGAGTAATAGTGCAGGGGATCGTTTTGTGTCAAGTGGTTTGAGTTGGCACACCATCTTGAGGGTTTGGATATAAGTGAGTAAGGGGAACATGTCAGGAAAAAAAAGGAAAGAATCACTACGCAGAGTGCGTTCTTGTTTTGCATATTGAGTGTCTCTAAAGGGGTGTTTGATGTAGCTGTTGCTAAGAGCAGTCATTGAGTTATTTCTGGTTCCACTGCCCTCTACGGCTCGAGCGGTTTGGATGTCTTTATTTCCCATATCTGAAGGGAGATTTTACGCGAGATGCAATAAATAATGTGCATACGCCTATATCAGTATAAGGCGCTCCACGTCGAAAACCAACTCAAAGCGCTGTCATTATACTACACCTGACCATTGAACCACGACATGCCACGTAGGAAGGATGAACTACTTCTTACTAATCACTCACTCACTCACCACTCACTCACTCACTCACTCACTCACTCACTGACTAACTACTTAACTTACTTACTTACTTACTACTTAGTTAAACTCACTGGACAAAGTATTTCTCGTTCAGTGGGCAGTATAGCCG
Organism: Sclerodactyla briareus; assembly: GCA_026419785.1. NCBI lineage: Eukaryota > Metazoa > Echinodermata > Holothuroidea > Dendrochirotida > Sclerodactylidae > Sclerodactyla > Sclerodactyla briareus. Next base: position 56,177 of record JAODTK010003165.1, on the reverse strand, counting down.
TAAGTCGTAGGTATTAGAGAGTGGGAAAGTTGGCACCCACCCTGGAAAAGTAAGAGGAACCAACCAGAAGGGAATAGATTGAGAGGATATTATTATATATATATTAGGAACATGAAATAACACAAAAGGGGGAAAAATATATTACACAGAAGAGTGGCAATCAGGGAAGGGATCTGTTCATCTCTTCACGTCAGGATTAGGACACGTTTCCCTCAAAATCTCAGGTACCGATTCTCCTATGTATATGGGTTAGATGCCTCTCCTGACAATACAGGACTAATACCGCGTACACAATTAATCTCTGCGATTTAGATACTTATAATAGAAAATCATCACCGACTTGGCAAGTCGATCGAAGCAAGCCATAGCGCCTAAGGCGTGATTTCCACCACATGTGCACTACAGCTTGTAGAAACATTGGTATGACTTCGACCATATATGCGATTGAATTAATGAAAAGCACCCCGGTTCGAGTGCCGATTGGAAGGATGACATATGGTTTTGAATAGGAAAGTCACAAGCACCTAATCAGTCAAGGCGGATTTGCGAGTTTGGGAAATATTGCTATTAGATTACAAGCCAAGGTAATACAAACAAAGTTCTGAGGAACTCGAGAATGCGAAGTCCCGCCAGTAAACAGAAAGCAGGATACAATTACAAGGGTTCTCCGGCAGCTCGGGATAAACAACTAAAACAAAAGATGGGCATGGGCTCGATACGTATCCTATGTATCAGGGGAGGTGTGGCATTGGACTGACGCAAACATATAGTGAAGTTCCTGACTTTAAATGTAGATAGCTTAACATGATACGATGTTGTCCCTTTACTCGAGCACCTAACGAGGTAAGGAGCCATTTTTTCATACGGAACACCATTTCCAAAACACCGACATTTGGCAGCACTCAATATTAGAGCAGAGTCATTCAGATCCCTGTAAACACAAAACGTTTTAAAAACATTTTAACATCGTTGCGCTGATTGTTTCGCAGAAGTTTTGTTGAGAACACAAAGGTTAGACAAGTTTCCAGAACGTGTCACAAAACGTTTGGAAGTACGATTTAATTAAAAACATTTCCCAAAATTTCTGGAAAGTGTTGACTAAAAGGGTTTTTGGTTGGCAAAGATTTGCGCCCCAACACGGGATTCAAGTTATGTTAGTGTGTCGAAGTATTAATAATATCGTTTTGTTCCTATGGTGCTAGAAGTCCTAATTTGAAATGCGATGAAATGTTTCTAGAAATTTTCCCAAAAATTTCTGGGAGGGTATGGAAACGGTCCGAACATTCGTGTTACTCAACTGGAAAACGTTTCAGAAAACATATATAAGAAACATGTTCCGAAAACGTTTCGTGTTTGATGGGATGCCACAATTAGAGATTGTTTCCCACAATATTAATTACGGCGAATGGAATGTCTGAAGTCAGTTTTTATTTCACTAGTCAGCAACCTCAAGTTATCAGTCTCATTGAAGCAATACCTGCAGGTGAGTTGTGCAATTGCTGCCAGGGGCGGGGGCGGCGTCAGGGTTTTACAATAGGGGCGGGGTGGCGCAGATTTGGCCAATGGATGTCTGACCATGGGGAGGGGTCTAAGAGGAGGGGGGTCCCCCCCCCCTCGCGATTTTTTGAGTCATAATATGCTAGATGCAAAAATGGTTGACACATTTGATACATTGTAAGTGTCTCTACGTCAACGAGTTTTGACGAAAAATCCATAAATTTCTAGAAATAATTTAAACATGCAGGACAATTGTTCCAGGCATGTCATATTTTCATGCGATAAACCTGACAAAAAAAGAACCCGAGATGATGAAACTGTACCTACGTTAGTACAGGTAGGCAGGGCTTACTTTTTTAGGAAAACAAGAACGCAACTCTGGTAGCGATCTTGCCTTTTTTCCTGGAAATGTTCCCCTTACTCAGTAATCACACCCTCAAGATGTGTGTTGCCACATCAAACCACACCTGACACAAAACGATCACCCGCAATATTTACTCAGCGCATGAGATGAGACTCTTGGTGCTTTTGGACCAGGTCAAAAAGTCATCTGAGGGCAATTGAAATGAAATACTGAAAAAATAAAAAAAACATGGGACGTAAGTATGTCTTGAAGAGTGAAGGTAAGTCACGAGTCATGCCAAGCGAGGGGTCCAATGTTTTCCATTCATTGGGACGTCCAGCGACCGTAACAATAAGGCAGCAGAATGCAGGCAGGCTAAATGAGAGATCCTTTAGCAAAATTCATACTCATCAGTGATGGGTTGGTCAAAGCAGATAGATGAATGAAGTGGCAGTTTTGCAATCGGCCGACCAAAATCATTAACAAATGTGAAAAAATATCTTATTAGGGGAATATGTGTGGGGAAAGAGAAGTGCATACAGGCCATATATTATGATTGCATCCCTCCACTACCCTGGACAACGCGCGAGTCAATTTGTAGGTACAGTCAGTGTCCATAGAATGGGGTGGTACACAGGTTAGTATTGAACCATATGTAAGTAATCACTAATGCGACTGAGGGGTAAGTATTGCCAGCAGCGGTTTTCAATTTGTCAGCAGAGTAGTCTGTGCTTCAAAGGGACTGTGGGGTGATCCATTTTTCATTATTTTTAAGGGCACAAGTGAATGAGGGGCGCATCATTTTGTTGGAAGTGCAATGACTCCACCTTGTTGGGGTACAAGGGGGGGTCATGCAATTGACAACGTGCATAACTGTTCAGAGACTTGTAATCAAGAGCATTTACCAGCCATCAAATGTCATATGTTGTTATTTTAGGGTCAAACTTTTCACAAGGCTTTCAAATCCCATGATTCTCTCTACATGGTGGGTGGACGGAATGTCTCATCCTATGACCCACCCATGCAGCACCTCCAAACAAATATATCTGGTGCAACGATAATAATACAAATAGATAATAGAACAGACAAGATCTTGTAAGTTTTAGTATATAGGAGCCCATGTAGACATTTCGGAATTATGGGGGCTCAGTTAATGTTTGATCCCGTATGAATTTGGCCAATTGGTAACTGTTATTATCCCTGGAATCCACTTTTCCCAAATAGTCACATCAAGTGACAGTCAACACCAGAGAGAGAGGCACTGGGAAGAGAGATACTTTATAGAATCAAACCCCTGCCCATTTCGGCCTGGGGTACAGGTATGCCCTCACTTTTAAATCATGTGACAGGTATGCCCTCAACTTTTTGCTCAATAGCAAAAAAATGCAACAAACTGTTGTGCCCTCTTACTTTCAGAAGGTTGTTCCTTGACCTGCTTTTGTTCTCCCCAATCACTGCTTCTACTACACCACAGTGAACCCCTCCATTAGGCTCTTGGTCTTGGAATCACAGGGATATACCAATGGTCCCGTCCGCCTGTCAAGTCCATTCACCAACCGGGGAAGGTGTTTTCGGCATTTCCAGTAGGGAAGTGTAAACAATCAGATACTCAGTAGACTGAGTGCACACAGAGAATAATGGATAACCCCCTTCTCATCCTCTGGAGCATTGACAGGGGCCAGGTACCATTCAACACTGAATGTCTGACAGGCAGTTAAAGTTATAGGTGTGTGCTTACTTCTCCCTTTTGCGTCTCACACACACGCTGAGAGATTAAATCCTTTTGAGGATGGGATGTTTGACCAGTCAAAACTGAAGGTTCTTTATAGTAGACAACACCAATGCAGGACAGTGGGAGAGGATAATGGCTGCGGCACATGTGTTCTAAATGAATCAGAGGGACCATTTCCTGGGTGCATGCTGCTTGTAATAACTAGTTCAAATGGGAAATTTGAAGATTCATAATCACCGTTTTCAATTAATGTAAGCAACAACTTGGCTTTCTCCCCTTCGAGTACAATATTAATATACGGCATATGGAAGAAACAAGAAATGGCAGTTGTCTACCCCTTCCCATTCGATATCCAAGCATCGCTATAGAAGTATACGCCCAGCGAAACGGATGTGCCTTTCAAGTAGGAATTTGTCAATGAATTGCAGTGTGCAGGCTTCAAAAGGGCAATTTCAATATATAGGCTGTATATGAAATGGGGGAGAGGGGGGGGGGGGGTGGTGCATTAAGAAAGAGGCGAATGTGCCTTTGCCCATTCCCACGCCAACCATAGCAAACTGACACTACTGAATCAGGAGGTACATACCAGACATACATAGGCTGGTCACTGGTGCTAGTCCCCTTCAGACATATAGGAATAATAATAAACATGACAATTGAAGAATGTATGTATTAAATGGGAAATTTCAACACAAACACCGATTGGTTGGTTCGAAGAATGTAAAACACTAAAAATGAGAGGAGGTATACGCCAGAAGAGGCGTTTTGATTTGCAATTAGGAATGTCAATTTGTCAATAAATGCAGTGATGCAGACTTCAAACAGGGCTACATTTTAAATTTTCTAAGCTGCCTATGAACTGGGGGTGGGGTGAGTGCCAAGACCAAATGCCACCCCCACCCGTCGCAACACGCATACTGCGTCAGGAATGGTACAGTTATAGGTGGTCACTGGGGCTAATAATAAAATGACAATTCAAGAATTTGTACTGTCTTGTTAGGGGCATATTGGTGCTAGTCAGTACTCAAACATTCAGGAATAAAAATAAAATGACAATTCAAGCAATTTGTACTGTGTTAACGGGAAAGATTCATTTGTTGGTTGGCTATATGCTGTTCTCACTCTGTACAATGACTCGTTGCAGAGATATAAGATTTGTCCTATGGTGACATGGAAGACTTGACTGATAGCAAAAAAACAATAGAGTTATTCTTCATCATGTTACAATCCACACACTTAATCTGAACTGATAGATACTTGCATTCATTAGAATATCAGTGCTGAGGAGCAGAGTCAAATGCCAAATTGATCCACATTCCAGTGTTTAGATGTATTGACCTTCCACCTTCATTGAGATAACTTGTGATAAGAGTATAGTAGATGGGTAGTGTATTGCTTTTTCGTTTGTCTTAACAAGACGCTCCGGCCAAACACATAAAAAGATGCCAAATCACCAGGTCAAAAGGTCAAATGAGGTCAAAAGTATAGGTCAAATGAGGTCAAAGTTGTCCCAGAGCTGTATTTCACCCAGACGAACGACACTTTCCATTATGACGTCCTCAAATGTTCCGTTGCGAAGCTATGACGATTTTGCGGTCTTGACTCCACATCATTGAGATAGTGTGATAAAGAGATCGTAGGTATTGGTAGTGTCATTGACTTTTTTGTTTGTCTTAACAGACGCTTCCCGCCCAATACAAACAAGGCAAAATCACTAGGTCAGAGGTCAAGTGAGGTCAGAAGGTCAAAAGCTCAAAGGAGGTCAAGTCGGTCCACAGATGTATTTCAACCAGAACGACAAAAATTTCCCAGCACGACAGCACTCTAAAATGTTTCGTGCCCGAGATATAAGATTGCCAATGAGACCTAAAGGACCTTGACCTCACACCAAAACCAATAGGGGTGCATCCGCCAGGGTTAAAACTACCTACCAAATATGAAGTTATACCTGTTGCGAATCATTTAATATCGTGCGAAAACACTTTTCAAAGTTTTACCTCTCATGACGTGACGGACATCGATTGGTTACCAAAAACAATCGGGGTCATCCCTCCATGGGTGACACTTATCTACCTGATATGAACATAATAACATGCTTGCGTTGTTAGATATCGGTGCGAAAGAAAAAGTGTCACACACACCAACACACCAACATACACACACACACACGCCAACTATACACACAACATACACACACACACGCACACGCGTGACTGCCATAGATTTCACTTTTGGTCGCCAAGGAATAAAAATGCATTGTACTTGTATGTAAAAGATGGTGTAGTGGTAAAATAAATGCAAGCAAAAAAGGACCAGTTGTAGTTAATTTTTTCGTAATTCCAATTAGAATCACTTAGGAAAGCCATTGAGAAGCAGTCTCAATAAGAATATCACATATATACAGTGCCAAAAAACTGAATATTTCACTCCTTCCAGCGTACACTCTAAAAATTTGCTGCCGAAGTTTGCAAGTAAATTGAGTCCGTTCAACTATATTAACAATGGTGGCTATATGACCACAGTGTTCTCAATCAAAACAGTAAACATAATTACATTTGCGAACGCTAGATTACAGCAACAGTTGGGTATCGATTTGAGTTTCGATGAGAACGAAAAGAAAATAACCAAGTTGGATTAACGTTTTTGGACACTTCACCCCACCCCGACGCGGAGAAAAAGTGTGCATTAAACATCATTCTGGCGATTTTATTTTGGCCCCAAACTATAGGGGGCAGCCGCCCTGACTGCCCCCCCCCAATGTGGCGACGCACATGATCGTTCTAACATTAGGAATATTAGTGCTAAGCGCGCCGTTCTGTGAGAATGCCAGCACATTTCATTTGGTACGAGTTTGTGTGGGTTTTTGTAGTGCGAAGTTGATCGGTGTGAGGTGGACCCCAGACCCGTACCTAGACCCGACTGACAAAGACAAAACCATAGAAAATCGTCAAAACCACAGTTGTGTATTGTTTCGGCGGGTCCGAGTTGGGTCGGGCGGGGCGCGGTGTGCGGCGGGCTGCCTTTTTGTTTCCTTTTTTTTTAAAAAAAAAAGGTCGCCTGCCAAAAATTGCGGTGTGACGAATTGAAGAATAAGAACAAATGCAACTTCGAGGACAGATCTGAAGATTGGTTGGTCGATGATTTAAGTTGTCCTCACTTGAGAAGGCGGATAAGTGTAAGAGAAATAAAGATCATGGGGTATAAGGGTCTTAACGATATTGCGCTCATTATAGTGCCGATCAGTTCCGTTCCACCATTGATGTACATCACCGTCCTCTAAGGTCCAACAACTCGTAATGATTTATTTCTTGGAGGTGAAGCACTCAATACTTATGAATACCGCTTCTTTATGTGCTGCCAAAAAATTGGACGAACTGCCCATTGAATGTTAGAATGCACATTCCGGAAATCTTCTAAAGTCTTATCACAGCAATTCTACTGAATGTTATTGTTTGTATATTGTCATGTTCTGAATTGTCCTTCGTATTTCAAACTCCTCCAATTTTTAGGTTTTTTTTATTTATATATATTAATTGAAAGTTTTTATGGTGGGCTTTCAATGACTCCAGTGTTTGGCTGAATTTTAGGCAGTTTCTGTATACGTCTTATGTTCTTTGTTTATAATGTTCATCTGTAATTTATTCGGCAAGGGCCCTCAGTAGATTAGCTTCCTAGCTAACTAGGTTTACCCTTGAAGGTTTATATAAAAAAAATAATATCTGTATTTGGTGGCTATTTCAAAACAACATGTGTCATCCGGTCTGATCAGATTTACACCGAAGTAGGTGAAAAATCTAAATAGCTCTTCTAGTACAAGACGAAGACAATTATGAAAGAAAGGAAAAAAAAATGCCACTCTGTTCTATGACTAGTGATGCCCACTGTTACCTTCAATCATTGCTCGCCTGCACGCACTGATAATATCTACCGTTACTTCAAACACACTGACTGATTGGAGATTCACTGACTCATGATAATGCTACTAAGGAATAAACTGTCAAATGGGAGACTTTACGATGAATAAACAGTGATATCGGAATTTGTAAATACAGACGAGGGCAGCCGAGTTCGTTATTAAAGCCAAATTCAGAGTCGAGATGTTTATGAACCAGTGAAGTCGACCTGCTGTATTTATTCTCTATTCCTACAACCCGCAAATGAGGGAATTACCCAAACGATTATAGTAGAGATATCTACTATCTCTAGATCGATATGTGTATCTCTAAACAGTAAATAGGAAGTAAGGCTAACTATCGCGGTTCGTTCGCGAGGGTGGTTTAAATCGTATTGCGTACCTAAACAAAGTGTGCTGCAGTGCGTGCTGTGCCGTACTACCACGGAGACGCAATTACAAAACCCGCTCCCTGGCCGAACGGAGGGTTCTGTGGCTCTGGAACAAGTCAATGAGCGGCGTGCTCGCCCGTTGTATCATGAGCGATTATATAACTGGACAGGCAACGCGCTCAAAATATGGTAGCCAATTTGAAAATGTCCCCCAACCGGACTGAACACCGCGACCACCATTCGAGTGCGTTTTAAAGTGTCTGACCAGCACGGTAGAGCTTACTGTACCGGGAAAAAAAGAACCCGAATTTCCCTGGACACGGACTGACACGCGGATTACATTTTCGTGCCGGGTTGAATGTTTGAGCAAATACGCTGTGTTACTCTTTCGGGGACATCTTTCAGTAGCGGTCTGAAGACAATGGAAAATTGCGCGTACTGCATTTCATTTTTACACACCGGCGTCAGCCCAGAATTTAGGGCAGTTATAGCGTTAGATTGCCGGGCCTAGTTTGTATTCCGTTGAGGGACCTAGGCCCATGGAGGCTATTATGCCAAAGGCACAATAGATTGAGCATATTGAAACCTTTTCCCATTACTGATCAAACTGACTTGCCAGCCCGGACAACCCAAGTTCTCCAAGGTCATTGCAACGCACACAGAAAATTCAGCGGACTCACCCAATTTGCAACTGACTTATTTCTCAATAGTTCCTCATACCTTACAAAAAGTTACATGAAACTGATGGGAAACGGTTTCTCTTTCCGAATATGTCATCGTTTTCCGGTAATATAAAACAGCGATTTGTGGTTCAAAATGCGTCATATTTAGGACGGACCGTCTGAAAATTTGTCTGAAGTGTTCGTTTAATTAAGTCTCCATACCTACAGTGTTGCGCACTGTGTGGAGCCATATAGGGGGTTGGTCCACAAGTAAATGATTATACTTTTTCGCTTATAACGCTGTAAATGACGGAGGTGAAGCGATTGGTAACTGGTAGAAGTTTTACCGACAACAGCGCTGAGCTGTTGATCTTTTCATGCCGCGTGAAAACCTAAGAGATGGGATGAAGGGTATCGAGTAGGAAGGAGATGACTCGAATAAACACTGGAAATTCGTTGGTGTTACACAGTAATTTAACTCAAAATGCCTTTTTAGGAGTTAAAAATGACGGAGGATAAAACTTGGATTAACCAGGAAATATTTATGTATAAACAAGAAGAACAACCTCTTCATCTTCCACTGTTCGTGTGAACCTAGTTCTGACCAGCATTCTGGTTTAAGTATCCGAAACCATTTGAGAAAATGTAAAAACGCGGGTTATTTCAGCGCGAGTTTCGAAAAGGTTTCCAATATGCGTTGCCTCTTCCAGTTAATATAATAGCTCCATGGTTTAGACAGTACGCCCTCTGAAGGCGCGTATATAAGCAACAAAAAATGATATTTGCCTATGACTGAAGCCGGATCGTGCCGTGTAAACATAACTTCCAAAGGCCACGCAACCTTACATTTGCGTTAAAAAGCATTGCGTTTACTTGAGACGCAGCAAATCGAGCAATATTCGATTGTTGTGTTACTGGACCAGCTGACTGTTATTGCAAAAATAAGCTGTCGGCTACTTGATGGGATTAGCAATCAGAAATCCTGGATTCGCAATAACGGATAGTGGGGTTGTAGAATATATCAAATCACCTACACTTGAGAACAAACAACGTTATACTTCTACAGGACACCTGCTCGGGATGCTATGAGGTATGCTAAAGAAGTAATACCAGAATCCAGTGAATTACCAAGGGTGGGGGGGGGGGTCAGAACCCACTCCCCAAGTGGACAATACATTTTTAACACAAAAAACTAGTTTTTTGCAGTTCAGGAGGTTTAAAAATGAAAAAGCTCAAACCATTTATGCTGGTTGAGCTATGGTGATCTACATGTCTTCACTCGCCACTAGCTATCGTCTGTATGCAATTGTTATTTTGGCTACAAAAAAAAAATTGTTCGGCTTTAAGGATGTTGGCCAAACTGTGAAAACATTGATCATTGACTGGCGAGGCATCATTGACCCTGGGGTCGAGTCAAAAGGTCATTAAAGGGGTATAATAGGCACTGTGTTGAAGAAATAACCACATGCTACTTCTAAAACTCCAATAAAAATTGTGGGATATCAAATTGTTCTTGGGCAGTGATTTTTCAGCTTGGTCCACAGATTTCAAAATTGTTGGATGCATCGAGGTACAGCAACGCCGGAATTGTTCGAGGGGATTCAGCCGTTTTGATACGATAGCTTTTCCTTGATACCACTAGGCTACTTTTGGTTTACAATCGCGGCGAGCATGAAGTGTCATTGATATTGCAGTGGTATACGTATACGTAGGACTCGGACAAATGCGCGATTTTGAGGACAAAAAAAACGCAGCGCACTTTGAAAAAAAAGCAAAAAAAGCGCGATCGTATTTGTAAGAATTATCATAGCGAAACTGGCCGCAATCAGGCCATTTGTTTACTAAACGATGTGATAAAAAATGAAAGAAATAATACTCCTTTAAGTTGTTCTATTTAGCACAACAATTAATACAAACAACACGAGTACTGCGTTGAACTGGCCTAACCTTGGGAACTATTCAAACACCAATTTATTTAGTTCTTAATTGGTTTGAAAAACCCAAATTTACTGGAAAACGCAATGACTCGCAAAAAGCGCAATTGGCGCCGCAAAAAAACCGCGCGATCGCGCATTTGTCCGAGCTCTACGTACACAGCTGCTAATTTTCCGTACCAGATGGGTAATAGTATTCCAGCGAGTGGTTTAGTTAATAAGAAACGCGAGGGGGGGGGGGGGTGGGGGGGGGTGAACCCTTGGTCCATGAAACATGATAATTTGCCAAGGAACCACAACCTAGATCGCGCCAACGGAACAAATGTCTCCCGGCTCGTCGCGGATTTTCAAAGGTCTCAATTACACTGAATCGATGTGGAAATCATCTGGTGTGGAAGAGCCCAAGGATAATACAGACTGGCAAGGAATAGATGATAGATAGGTAAGGTAGATAGTAGGTAGGGAGGTAGTAGGGGTGCAGTGGCGTAGGTACGGGGGAGCGTGGGGGCGCGCCCCCCCCCCCCCCATGAAAGTCCGTCGCCCCCTCCCCCCCCACACTGAGAATTTGAGTGTCTGGGTTTTTTCCTATGTGACCAAAATCACAAATCCTCTCACAATACGGTCATGTTGCCGCATGTAAACACGAGAAGCGGGGCCAAATTTGGACATCAGTATTCTGAAATAATTCTCCGCTACGCGCGAATAAGTATCTTTGTGTCCAGGTGTCCCTCATAAGTCAATCTGCGCAAAAGATGGAAATGCCTGATATTTTGGTAACCATCATAATCAGGACGTACAGGACAATTCAACTTGAGCAGGAGTTGATATACTTTGTAGAATACAGTGCACTGAGTGGCAGTATAGGCGTTGGTTTTGTCAGTGGGGGGGGGGGGGGGGGATTTCAGTGATGTGATTAATGAGAACGCCATCTCCCATGATTTATTATGAAATCCAAGTAATGGTGTTAAGTAGGTAGGCAAGAGTATCTGTTCCGTGAAAGGGGAGGAGAGAGAAGACTAAAAATTCGAGCAAAATAGAACCCAAAACGAATGTGTGGAAACCTGGACTAGTCGAATAGGGAAAACGACCGGACGTTGTGCTCGAACCTGAACCTGAATTTGGAACCGAGTAGCCGAATAGCGCGCTCCGCGCGAGTCGCGTTTCTTGTTGTATATCAACGGGCGGGCGAAGCTCCAATGATTTCGGTTAGTTATGGGATGGTCACCATATGCTTTATGAATACAATTGAGCATGACTTCAGCGCAACTGACTTCAACCAGTTGAGAAATGATCTCCCATACAGGGGCCGTATCAGCGGAGACACATCAAATGCACATAAAGTTACCGCCACACTAAATATGTGGGCCCGCTTTGATGATATATGAAAAAATTGGTTTTTAGATTAGATTATGTCCAGGGTGGCGCCAGCGGGGGGGGGGGGGGGGGGGGGGGAGGGGGCGGTACCACTACAACCCCGTCGGGGAATCTTCCCCCTCCGCGGGAATTTTTTTCCGAGGGCAGCTTTATTACCCCAAACAGAATAATTATTTCCAACCTTATTTATAGCGAAAATTCAGAAATTTCATATAATTAAAGAAAAGTTTGCGGAGCGCTCATAAGAATGTGCCAGGATTCCTCGGTCAAGTTCGAAATCAGCGTATCCATTCTCCTATCTTACTACAGATATACAATCGTCGTATATGGATAGGATACAACAAGCCCTTATGAATTATTTCGAATGTCCCCTGCAAGCGATTGAAGTCATGATCTGTGGGAGGAGGATCGTTCTGTCGTTTGCCACTCTTTTGCCTTGTGTTAAGTGGCGGTGGCCCCAACCGACTCCAATTATGACGCACAAGCAATATCATAACTCGTAGTCGACCGAGTAAAGCTGTATGTATGTGGGGTTTTCTACGGGAGCTACCAGTCGCGCCGTGTTTCGGTGTTTAGTAAATTATTTACAGTATATATACACATGTCTCCGTAATGATTAGCGTAAGTATTTATGGGGCGCGACCTAGAGTACTGCATCAAAAAACGCACAAAAAAGGGCGTCTCGAATTTTCTTGGAATCGACTCAAGAAACGGATGATAATCACGAATTTGCGGAAGGGAAAGGAGGCAATGGACATAAAAAGCTGGAAATCCTGGAAGGTTAAAAATCCACTATACGCCTACCAGAAAAACGTTTGGACTATTGACCAAAGCGATATCGCAAAGTTGATGGGGTAGCGGATCGTGATATGTAATAAGCCCCGTAACCCCAACCCCCAGCATGGTCTTCCAGAGCGGTCCTGGTTTCAGGTTTATCTGCCCACCAAATTTGCATCACGACCACCTGAAAGTGCCAAAATTTCTCGGAGTTACTATAGGATCATGCAGGTGAAACGCAAAATAATTCCCGAAGCGGACTGGATGTTTAGGTGTCTATATTGCACCCAGTTGTATCAACGCCCGCCTGCAAAAGCCAAAAAATCAGAGGGGACTGGAGTATACTCAGTCTTGGAACAGAATATGTGTTTCGGTGTTCTATATCGCACCAAAGTGCATAACAGCTGCCGGAAATGATTTTTTTTCACAAGATGCTTATGAGAATAATATGAGTTGAAGCGTGGACAAAGCAAAACGTGAAAGCAGTACCTCAAATATTTATCTATACAGAGTGACTATTCTAATTCGCCAATAGTATTAGTGGCGTTTTCGTCGGCTACCAAACGTGGATCGCAAGGAAATTTACTCTGGCAACTCTTTTTTTTCATGCCACCATTAATGACGAAAAATGTGGCGATGCACCATGCATCCGCTCCTTGAATAGGTCAGGAAGTGCCATTTCCTGCAAAAGGGAGGTCCTAATTTGCTGACATTTCTTGTGCGATCGTGCCACGATGGTGGCGCTCCGCTCTTAGATGGTGACATGTTTCCCCCCTAGAAATGGGTCAATGGTTCCCCCCCCCACCCGCCCAGCCGCCCCCTACTACAAAACTCCTGACTACGCCACTGGTAGGGTAGGATAGGTAGGTAGATAGATAGATTAGATGGATTCCTCAATAAAAGGAAATTAAAACTCTGCATAAAATAATAAGACGAATAATAAAGCACAGATAAACATTATGAAAACAGGTCAGTTTGAAATACCAAAAAGGCTAAACGAAACACGTATGGTATACGCGTTTAAAAAGTTAACAAAATGTAAGAGATGGTGGGTAGGGAGATAAAATACCTGGTAAACTATCTGAACTGTGAAGCCTAACTGTAGTGACTATGAATGGGAGCGCGATATTGTCTGTACGAGGACCTACGCTCAATATTGCATACGATGGAGAGAGTTCATCAATGTTGAAAATTACATGGATGGCCGGGGTCATTCCACAGTGATTTCAATTTTGTTCTCAACCTAACTCATAGGAGCGAGTTAGTAAAGACATGACAAGAGCTCAGCAACATCTGCCTGCACGATTGATAATGTCATCAATTATTTTGTTGATTTGTTTGTCACAGTTACCAGCCCAACGGACAGTATTGATCAAGATGGTAAAGATTTAAACGAGTCATGAAAAGATGGCAAGTAGGTCTGGATCAACATTAGTAGTCAGGAGTACGTATAAGAGTACAGAAGGGTGGGATGGAGACAGCACCTATGCAAATTTGATGCAATATTTGACCCCAGTGGGCCTATTTTCTACTTTTGAATTATGCCTATCCCAGACTAACGCTGGACCACGACCCCCCAGACAAAGTTTACCAACTGCAAAAATATAATACACTAAAACTACAAATATAACCTCATCCACATTCAAATTACGGGATTGAATGCAGTGACCGCCTCGACCGCATCGTTAGACTGATTTTAGTGGAATTTTCGTGAGTGGTTTCGGAGTTGGGTGGTAAACACGGTTCGGATTTGTAACTTGGCAAGAGATTCACGAATAAGTTGTTAGTACATAGCCTATTTGATGTATTGATTGTGTTGTGTTTCGGTCGCAGATTACAAAACACACGCCAAAACACACACAAGCCGCTATTCAGAAGTCAAAGCAGTTTAAACTATAATGTCGTGGATGCATTTTCGCTTGAAGTTACGAGATGTGGGATGAGATTGATTCAACATACCACTAATTTATAATTATCCTCAAAACCCATCGTTTTGAGTAAACACAATTTGACATACTCCTATTTACTTAACATGGTTACACAGTGATTCTTTTTCAATGTGGCCTATACCCCGGGCCCCTTTGGAAAAGCCAGTTCGTGGGCACAACTGTGCGCAGCCTCACCATGAAAGGTTCAGGGAATAGCGAAGATCCCCTTCCCCATAGCAATATCGTTACGGGCTCATTTTTTTAAACTGTCATCACTATTTGAAAGCGCAACCAATTCATCCCATGCTTCGGATTGTATTGTTGATAGATGGGGGGGAATATGTTTTGTGTTGGCAGGATTGTAATGGTCGGCAAGGAGTTCTTCACATATCACAGTATCATTCATTATCAACTCATTAAACTCTAACTCCGAAAGGACTTATCGTGAGTGAGAAAAAACCTCTCAAGTTAGGAAAATGCCACTCAGAGCAGCATAACCTTTTGTGTTCGTATGGGGTATCAGCCCTTTGCTTGTGTGTCCGAGCCTTATCGCCCCTCGACCCAATACCATTCAAGATCCCCTGAAAAGGTCGCTGGCCTCTAGGACCTTCCATTACTGTGAAGGTCTGATGAACACGAATCCTCCCTTGAAAGTATCCCGCCTTTTTCTACCTCCATGCGACCGAGTTGGAATTTCATCGCTTATTATGGGGTTACCCTCCGCACCCGGATGTAGGACAAAGACCTATTTATAGGCTCTTATAAATAGTGATAATTATGTAATTATTTTTGTGGTAAAAGCCTGAACCCGCTGTACTTCATTGAGTGGCTAAGCATGTAGAATCATATAATAATAATATACAATATTATTATTTTGTGATAATTGACAAACTTCCAAATAATATAGGCACAACTGGCATCAGGTCAGGACCAGTGCGCCGATATAGGCTAGCTGAGCACTCCCATGCGGGGCTGCAGGAAGATCGGCCTCGTTCGTGGACTGGATTTCGTCTGCCACTAAAAATGTCTGAACTGTTTTTGTGACATTTTCATGTACTCCACATTTGACGCTATGAGAAAATTAGAAGAATCATCGTTGTGCGTGTTCCTTGAAACGGTGATGTGTTTCTGATGGGGAATTCCCAATTAGATATGAAGTCAATTTTACCGAGTTGGGTACGGCTGAAAAGGCGCATGCGCACTCGGAAGTTTGGGGAGGGGGTCCAAATCACGGTTGAGCTGCTTCCATGTGACTGATGTGAGCTAAAATGGAGGCCCCTATGAAACTTAGGGGTTGCGACCCCTCCCCCAAGTTGTGCCCTTTGGTGCGGGTTACCTAATACATTTTGTTCAGCCTGGTAATTGCATTCGTTTAATAGGGTACCGTACCATACGAGTCTGGCTCAATCGCGGTCTCTGTCTGCAGCAGCGCCGCTATGGGGGAGGGGGGGCGGGGGGTGGGGCATGCACCTCCTACACTCCCCTCACTTCCCTAATTAGCTGCACTCGGAGAGACGGCAAGTTTGATTTTCTTGTCGAAGCTCACGTTAGCGAAGCTCATGCATGTGTACGTCTCTTAACAGTGAAGGTCCGATAACAAGAACGCTGCACTGCGTAGCGGATTCCGTGCCTTTTTTTCTGGAGGGGGTGCTGGGATCGACAAGGGGGGGGGGGGGGTTTTTTATTTCAAAACATTAATAGTGAGTCAATCGGATTGTCTGGTCTCAAGTCACAGCCCTTGTAGAGGTGTACCTTTTCATGACCTTTCGCTAAAACGTCAATAATTTGAGTCATGAACATCGTTGAAGGGTAGTGTAATTGCAAATTTTGGTTTGTCTCTGCAAGACGAATGTAGTCTCTGCAAGACGAATCCAGTCGTCGCCAAAAGTCCACGAAGGTCAACAAAAGGAAGAAAGTCAAATGAGGTCAAATTAGGTCAAATGAGATCATCTGATGTAATCACATAGATGACAAACATTTCATTAGGAATCCCCCTAACCTGTTTAGTCATGCAAAATATCCTAGAAGATCACTTTTCGACCGACCCTTTGACCTTCCCGGATTAATTCAGGTAATATTACTATATTTCACATCCTGCTATTCTATCTTATCCTAAAATAAAGTCAGAGTTAGAGCTCTCTTAGAGGTGTGCTCTTCCATGACCTTTCTTGAGTTATGAGCATCGGTAGAAGGGAGTTAGTAGACTTGTACTTTTTGGGAGACAAATCCAGTCGTCGCAAAAAAGTCCCCAAGTCGAAAGGTCAAGAGGTCTCATGAGGTCAAATGATGTCATCAGGTGTATTTCGCATAGACGAACAAAACTTTTTAGGACATCCCCCTAATATGTTTCGTTAATGGAATACCCATAGGATATTACGTTTCTACCTTTCCACCTCCCGGATTAATTAGGTAAATCACTATATTTCCAACCCTACTAATCTTCCTTATCATAAAATTATGCCACAGTTTGACAAACGGACACTAAGTTAGAGCTGCTTGAAGAAATTCACTGTTTGGCCTCTACTGATCCCAAATGAAATTTGACCTCTCCCAAAAGCAATAGGGAACATCTACTGCAAGACGGGTATACATCAAACCAAATGAGTACAGTCCAACTTTGCGTCTTCCACTTATGTGTATACAAGCCAGCGTCACAGCCCCCCCCCCTTCCTCCACACACACAACGCGTGGCCGCTTAGATTCCTCTGTCTTCGACAAGAAATAAAAAAGGAACCCTGCACTTAGTAAGTGTTCTCGTTTTTTTTACCCACAATGCGACATAGTCAATTAGTAATAATTATCCTCTGAGAATGACTATAACGAGTGTTTTATTCATGGATCTGGAGTGTTATGATAAAAGTCGATGAAACGTATCGGGGGAGGGCGTATCGTGGTGGAATTTTGTATAGAAAATCCGAAGTTGGTACTTATGAACATATAGATTGTTAAAGTTTTCGAATCTCTAATAAAGCCTCATTGTTTTGTCTATAGGGCAGGTTATAGATATTTTTTAGTAATTTAATATATTGTCGAGTGTTGATTTATTACCCCACAGTAGGAGATATAACTAAGATAGGAGAGTACTATAGTGTGTTATATAGATTAAAAATATGCTTTGGGAGAAATGTCTTCAGCCGATTCATGATACCCTTTGACCTCGAAATTCGTTTGCTACCGCTGTTTGTGCTCTTTCCAATTTAGAGCTACATCTGTCGTCATCCCTAAGAACATTGTACCAGAAGAGGCTTTTGTTCATACCCACCTAATTCGACTTCAAAGCCACTTGTATAAGAAATTTGCTATCAAAGACCTTATTTTTAATATTTAGAGACGATTTATTTGAATTTAACCAATCAGATATATGTTTTAATTCACGTGCGGGCGGGCGTTTTAGAAGAATCGTTTCCATGCTCGCGAACGGGCGGGCGGGCGGGCGTTTTCTCGAGTCACGCACCTCTTCTCATGCACTTTTAGTGTGTATATGCGCTATATAAGAACCGATGAAGCCTACTATTATTATTATTATTATTATTATTATTATTATTATTATATTATATTATATTATTATTATTATTATATTATTATTATTCTTATGATTATCTATCAAACATCTGGACGTATACTAGGGTTTAACCTAAACACCGGTGTAATTTCTGAAAACCATTGTCTAAATGTCAACGATTACGGCCCACTATTACTTCATAATTGACAGGTTATGGAGATTCAATTAGCAAAATACGTGGACATATCAATGGTTTATAAAGATAGATTGTCGTCAATTAAAAATGAATTGTGAGCCAATTACTGCACCCAGAAAATGACACCAAATAGTATATTTCACGCATTTTCCGTCAAAAAAAATGGGAGAATAAAAGGTAGAAACGTATTTGTTCAAATTTATTTGTGCTGCACATTACAATTTTGTCGTGACGTCATGCAAAATTCGCCGTCGCTTGTTAGCAGGAGGCTAGCAGACGACAATCCATCTTGAAACATGTAAATATGGTTCAAATAGGTGTCTGGCAATTAAAAATAGAGACATCTGTATAAAAAGTGCATCCCTAGGTTGAAACAGGTATGAATGTTGTTTGGAACATTATTGAACATAAAAAAAAAAAAAAAAACAAATGTCCAACTCTCCAGTTTATCGGGCTACACACCCGGTAAGATGCAAGCGAAATCCCGGGAAGCGATTACGAAATACCACGCGGACAGGGCGTGCGGGCGGAAAAAATCGCTACATGACCGATTCGAGAAAACGCCCCGCCCCCCGCTCGCCCGGCGTGCATGGGAAACGACGATTAAGAGTCTCTGGAAAACTATCGCGTTGGCAAGGGGCTGTAGTATCATCTGCAAATGAAAAAGAATGCAGCTTTGTTGAGGGAGTATGTATCACATTAAAGTAGTACATAGGGCGCAAGAGATAATAATCGAACCGTGAGGCACACCAATATACAGGTCTGGTCCAAGATGAGTCTTACGAAACCCAAAAAATGGGGCGATTATGAAGGTAACTTTTGAACTAATCTGAGACGCCATACCTTGTACACCACGAGCTTATAATTTATTAATTAAAGTTGGATTGTCGTCTGCGAGGATTACAGCGAAACAAGCGACGGCGAATTTTGCCTGACGTCACGGCAAAATATCGTAATGTGCAGCCACAACTCGGTTATCGGAATCACATACTTTCAGTATTATTATACCAATTTTATTCGGACGGAAACAATGCGTGAAATATACTATTTTGGTTTCAATATCTAAATTGCTGGGTGCAGTATATTGTTTACACGATTCATTTTAATTGACGAAATCATCTTTAAAAGTTTATTTAGTTATTTATTTATTGACTTATTTAGGTATTTATTGACATTCATGAATGATTGGTAAAAGATCGGTTAGCAGGGAGCTAATCTAACCCCGAGGTCAAAATAATAACCCATTTTTATTTATATTTGAAAAATTACATATAAGAATCCCATTGAAAAGGGTAAAATATTGGATAAAGTGACACTGTATGATGATTGCGTCGAATGCTTCAGATAGGTCAATAAAAAATGGCAGGAAACTGTTGACCTGTTCGTTTTGCTAAATGAAAATTATATCAACAAGAATCTAGGGCAGCCATAAGTTCAAGGTTATTTCGGAAGCCATAGCTAATGGTTGGAATGAAGGCGGTTATGATTAAATATGAATTGATAGAGTCTATCAGGAACCAGACGCCCATATATATCCATAATTGAATACAAGTAGGATCACCAGATTTCTTGAAAAACCGAAAATTTTGAGTGCCCGCTCGGAGGAACAGTCCTGACATGATTCAGAGGTCCCACTATTAGCTATGCATTCGAAGACGTTATTTGCACCACTATAACCGTAACTGAATTTTGTCTCTTTTTTTCCATCATATAGGCAAACACATTTCTACTTCTAGTTATGGAGGGGACTGCTTCACGTTGCGATTTATGCCAAATCGCAACTATTGGCCCGTCCGGATATCATATGCTGGAGGCGTTGAAATCTGGGCGATAGTGAGGGCAATGAGTAGCAGTATAGTTCCAGGGAAGTCTTGATGGTTCTAGGTATTATATTAGGCCACAAGTTCGCAGAAAGAGGATTACCTTGCACACACCCCATGTTGTCTGATACCTAGGTGCTGGGCCTCGTATAGCTCAAACAGAGGTGCCTTTAAGGAACTACACAATGAGTGGATGTGTCCATGAGAAAGGTTTATCTACTGACAAGGCCGATGGGCCCGATCTCGCAGTGTTCGCACTGTATCCTAGCCCAATAGCCCAGAGTGTTATACATATATGAGGAAACCAAGTGCTCTGTCTACAGTGGATAATAGCTTTTTCATTGGCCAAAACTGGGACATATAATGATATAACAGCGCTATCGCGTTTGGGTGAT
Source organism: Sclerodactyla briareus (assembly GCA_026419785.1). Taxonomy (NCBI): domain Eukaryota; kingdom Metazoa; phylum Echinodermata; class Holothuroidea; order Dendrochirotida; family Sclerodactylidae; genus Sclerodactyla; species Sclerodactyla briareus. Next base: position 35,733 of record JAODTK010003165.1, on the reverse strand, counting down.
TGGTCTCCACTGATCATGCGCAATAACCTTGTGTACCAGACCGGGTTAGGTCGGCCAGTTGGGGAAAAACCAATATCCTGTTGCTTTGTCCGCTGATTTTTTTTGTTTTTTTGTAGGCATTGGGAAATAAAACTGAACGGAGGAAATTAATAGAAAAATTGTTCCGAGTCATAGCAAATGCATAGCAATGGCGTCTGGATCGGGTTTCCGAAGCATAAGCAGGAAGCTGAGCCTAATTTGACTCGAGATGCAACAAGATCCATGTCTGAAACATGTCTGGAATTTCGTGACCACATTCTGTCCAGCATCCATGCATTCGGCTCTATCATTGAACAATACGGAACAATTTGTCTGCTTGGCTGTTGGTTTTGCCAGATATTCAAGGGATGTATTGGATAGTTAAAGATGGATTGTCGTCTGCTAGCTTCCAGCGAATAAGCGGCGGCGAATTTTGCATGACGTCACGACAAAATATCGCAATGTGCAGCACAAATTAAATTTGAAGCGATACTTCTCTATCTTATTATTATACAAATTTATTTGGACGGAAAAAAAAATGCGTGACCTATACCATTTGGATTTTCAATTTATCTAAATTGCTGGGTGCAGTATATTGTTTACAAGATTCATTTTAATTGACGACAATCCATCTTTAAAGTTCTGTTTCGAGACAGCAAACCCAAATTTTCCTGGATTTTTTGTTACACCCTGGTGAATGAGTGCCATCTTGGTGTTTTAAATAGGCTACCGCAGCATTATTAAAACACAATGTACGAACACGTGTTCCCTCGATGTGTAAGCTTTGGCTAATCGATTTTAGGGCAAAGAAAATGACTGAGAGTTTCAATACATTGACGTGAGACATCTTCCCTCGGGACTCCACCTACAATTCACCTACAATGCGTGCCCCATCAGAGAAACAAAAGTTTCCAAGCCTGTAATATACGCATCTGTTCTGTTAGTGAGGGTGGGTGGGTGGTTGTTGTAATGCAATTGAAGGCGGTGGGCAAGTTCACCTCCCACACTTGAGCTCTACACGGAAGTTCTAACATAACATTACAATGCTCTTGAAGTCTCTCGAACCCAGTTATTTTGTCAAGTTTTAATGAGTGTTTAAAAAGGGGCCCATGCCTCACTCCGTGAAAAAGGGAGACAAACAGCCCGATAAGTTGGACCTATTCTCGTAAAGTGTTATTGGTTCGGCCTTCGAAAACCCACGCATCTCTTCAGTATGTTTGATATGCGGCATTGAATGGGTTTGATAGTCACAGTTCGAAACCTAAATAAGGTAGTGTTTGACTTGGCATCAGAACTAAATTAGTGGGGTGTATGATTACCCCAAGTCTGTGAGGACTCTCTTCACACACTGCAATGAAGTAGAGCACAATTTTTTTTATGCAATGTTCAGCAATGTAGCTTGAAGGCTTGGATACAACGAGGTTATATCGTGGAGAAGGCAAACTGTATAGGCCAAACCCCATTTCCCCCCGATACGAGTTCCATGTGGTGGAGTTATTGGCCTCCAAAGTTTGGTCCATTATGCAGAGAAATGGGGAGAATCCCAATTACGTAATAATGCATGATAGACGTCAACTTGGACAACCCGGGAAGTTTGTCATGTATTTCATTGTTTCATTTTGTTGACATTTCAGCAGAAGTGATGTTGCCTTTCTCTCACCAAAGTAACATTCAAATACCTACCAACCCACTAGAGCAATCCTCTCCCATGGGAATAAATGCTTTCGCGGGTTGAAAGTAATGCGTGAATTTCAATGGAAAACATTTATTGTTTGCAGGGTTGTACAAGTATGACATCATTTATATTGCGTGATGGGATGCTCTTCGATTCTTGTGCAGTGCACATGAACAAACTTCAAAGGACTGTAACTCCGTAACGGGAGGTCGTATGAAGTATGAACTTCGGGTTTGGACTGGCGCATTCAGTTTTCCATTCAGTACTTAGCCTCTTTATAATTCTACAGTTGTCTTTCAATTGAGCAGGCGTGAACTCGTGTGCGGAGGTCAGCCACAGTGTATATCATGATCTCGTTAAAAATTCGGTGGGCGGAAGTAACGCCATTTGAAAGGCAAGTGAATTGATATAATTGACCACTCCAATAAAATTGTAGATATTTTCTACTGGTTTGGCAAACTGAGACCGAATATATGCATCCTTGAAATCTATTCGTGGGATCCATTGACGCCAGAAAGCCTTTGCTGCAAAATGTTCTGCATTAAGGTTAGCACAGACGTTGAGTGTCCATTTTTAAATTATGATATTGGACTTGCTCAAATCTTTGAGGTTATAAGGATCATACGGAATCTGCCATCCTCCCTCGGACAGCAGGAAATAGGAGATCTGAAATCTCCTAGGCAATGGGTTGTGGGTTCAATGACCCGTTTGCTGACTAGATCTGCAATTCCATCTTTAAACACTGTCTCTTGCCAGTGGTATCTTCAGGCGTATACGAAAAGTTACCTGAATATTCATGGGCTTGGAACTTCTATTGCGTAGCAACCACATAAACTAATATGATTGGGAACGAGGTGATACTCCTCCTATTATGGATGAAGTGTTGTTTCAGTCTAGGCCAGCCTTAGCGACGACCGTGTAGTGAGGAGACACTCTAATTGGACTTGCCGCCGGGGGCTCCGGTTCAGTGTTTAACGAAACTGTTCTTATTTCCAGCACGGTACCTGCCCCGTCTGCCTAAGAATGGTCTCCCTCGACCGAAGTCTTGGGGTCTTCCACGCTGGCTGTCACCCCACTGTGAGTAGCGTTTACCGGGTTTTAGAAGTAGGAATGATTTTGCTGAATCGTCACGAGGATCATGGTGGTGATTGGGGTAGCTCTTGAGCACAAGCACTTGTACGTGTCCTTCATGTCAGGCTCAATCATATCACGACGCAAGGCATTGATTGATACATTGGCGGGGCACAATAGAGCCAAAGCGTCGGGAGGCGAGTAAGCGCGCGCGACTTGCCCAGCAACTGGCTGGAACGAGGTGAGGATTATTGCCGTGGTGATTTTGACACTTGGCGGTACTCGGCGTAAAGCTTTTTTAGATCATCATCGGCCATTTCTTCCTTTGTCGAGCTTTCCAAGAGGAAAAGGATCTGCGCCTGTAGGCTACATGGTAGCCCGGGCCTTATCATTGTCCAAGACTATTCTACCATAATAGCATATGAAAGCTAATTGTCTTCCAAGTCAGAGACCGTCACAGTGGAGGTCTCATCAGACTCAATCTCCTGCAGAACAATCGCACGGTATATCGCATCATCAATAGCAACCTCATCACTGGCTCACGCTGCTTATGCAGTGGCGCAGTGGCTTCGTCAGTAGCCGTATTTTTTTAGAACCGTGTCTATGCATCACGTGCAGGTCTGTTAGCAGTTAGCACGTTATTTGGTTCACAATCATGTTGGGGGCAGAATCGAATCCAGGAGGCCTTGCCCTGGAGTCAGACTAATCATAGGTAAGATCGTCATACATTTTTGTTCTCATTTTATGTTCTTCGTTTTTCTTTTTCCAGGCCAATGAGTCTCGGTTCTGGTTAATAAAATTTCAGTCAGGCCAGGCCGAGCAGAAAGCGACTCGCTTAGAAAGGTGAATTCGGCTGGGACGTTATAACTCGCCGATATAATTGGTAGAAAGTTAGCGTACTTGCTCAGTGAGCGAAGTTCTGAGTAAGCTGTAAGAAGTGGCGTAATTGTGATATACAAAAGACATTTTGGCCTGTGATGAATGTGGAATGGCCTAGGCTAGGACTAGGCTAAGGAAGCGCTGGCTCCGTGTCAAATGAGGTTGAGTCTGACTGTAGTCGTCAAGCAGCAAACTCACTTTTGGGATGCACATTAGGCTAGCAAAACAGTTAAAATATCTACTCAATACAAAGAGAGAAATAGGCATCCGGCAGACTGCCAAGATTGAGCTGGGAGAAACAGTCGATAATAAATAAACAATAGGCGTGGCAGGAGAGTGAAAATGAACTGAAACGGTTGTGTTTGTACGTAACCTACAGTGTTGGCACTCGGAGTGATTATTCGAGCGCCAACAAACAATACTGCGCTGGCGCCCTAGAAGAGACGGGTACAATTACACGAAGAAAGACGTACTTTCTCCGTGCGGTCAGGGGAAGTATGAAGCTCGTTTAGCTGCGGAGGCTGATCGTGTCACAAGAATGTTAGACACGCCTTAATCTAATAGGACTCATGAGAGTGTTACCCAACTGAATCTACTGATTAGTGTGTCAAACATTCTGTGACGCCGTCATACTCGGTCTTGCCCTCATATCAGCCCGTAGTGAAGCGTGGCGTCATGTAGCAGAATCACGAAATCATTCTGATCTCACAAGCTATGGGGACTAGTCTCTGATATCAGGATTAGTTGATGGTTAGATTACTTGTCAGCGATTTACGGTAATACTGTTGAAACGAACAGGTGGCTGCAGTTTTTACTGCCATATCGTACATATTATACCCCCTAAATGTACGATGTGACTGTCACTCTGGTAGAAATTGCTTCCGAGCAAATAGCGTCCAGTTGAGCCCCAAATCAAGATATTCCCTTTTTTATAACACTGGGCTGGCAAGATCAGAGTTCGCTAAAGACACTGCGAGGTAGACGAAGACTGGATCTTAGTCTTAGTCATGACAACCTGTAGGCCCACGGATTCGCCTCCCGAGTCCCGACTAAGTTTTTTGAAAGGCGTCAACCAGAGATCCAACAAACTCGGCAAGTATGCAGCCTTAGCTGCGAATCCAGTCAGGAACTCTGACTCCACCGAATGAGACCTCGCGCTGGTACGATCCAGTTTATACACGTGTTGAAGAGTATAACCACCGTCTCACTACACTCCCGTGCGACGGGAAAGGAGCCAGAGACTCCACGAACTCAACTTCACGCTCCCAGTATACAGAGAAGATACCAGTGTACAAACGGGTTGGCCACACCCGCTGCCTACAATTTAACGAGTGCCTCCCTACACCCGAATCGAATGGGCTTGCAAGAATCGATAGGCCACAAGGAACCCCTACCGAGCCCCCCCGCATCCTCTCAAGACAGGAACACGGACACGGAAAAGCCAAGACGCGACACGCGGACTCATGGAGTAAAACACACGACTGCTCAGGACGCTGATGCGCCAGCAGCTGACAACGGTTCCTAGCTGTTCAGATGATCATAGCAAAGACTTGCTAGGTACTGAGGGGAGTGTACCCCTCTGTGTTGTGCAGCCCCGAGTAGCAATTTTCTCTTTCCAGTTGGAATTAGAAGTCCCATTTTCCCAGTCCGTTTTTGATGACACCAGTGCTCCAACAGAGTATTAGAGTCTGCAACTCGATGGCAACCTGACTACCAGATCAAGCAATTTTTCTGGATGTATGTAATGCCACTGACCCCGGAGACTTTCCTGCAACATCTTCATCCCAATTCCTCCTCCCAGGGCTTTGGGCTCAGCCTCGTACAAATCCTCACAAATACCCAGTCCCAACGGTAACCTCACTCGATTCCTCGGTCAGATCCTGCCTCATTCTGCCTTGACAGCTGGACACCGCACTACGGAGACCGATTTGCGGAGTCCTCTGATCGCTTTGTAAGCCAGCTGCCGGAAAGGGCATCTCCACGAACTCATAAGGCGTTAGAGAACCTCCGCCTCTCGACATTGGCCATGCGCCGATGCTGCCTAGAAATCTTACCACGAGCCTGTTCTGGCGACTCCGCTCGATGGATTGTTCCCTTAGTTGCCCCGGTCCTTCTAGAACGCTCCAGGATGCACTCCCCTGCTGTCACTCGAGTTTACAGTGGCTTTGAAAGTCTGTACTACTCTGCTCGGGGTCAACATTCGCCCCCACCAGCTTGTCAGCATCCACTGTGGCTAGTTTCGGATCCAATTGGCTTACATCAACATTTTTGAATGCCGACGTAGCTATTCCTTTGAGATTTTGATGAAGCCTGAGCGTAATGACCAGCAACTGTATATTTGTGAGGAACGGTGCACTCCGAAGACCATGCAGTTTGAAACCAGTAACACCATCATTGAGTACCAATTCCAGCGCCTCAACAGATACTGGAACTCAAGACCAGCAATTCCCAAGGCCCCGTTTCTTGCAAGTCGAGTAGCGCAAGACTGCTGTCGTCCCTGCTGTCACATCCATGCGGGCCAAACGCTTCTTTCACCAAGTCATCGCTTATCTCTGTCGGACTTACACTGCGACAAGAGCACACAGTGACCCCACGTGCGGGTCATCCGTAGTCGCATTTGTTAATCAGTGTTACTTGTGTCACCAAGGGAAAGAGGTTTGCCACGCAACGTCACCCCTGCGTACGCCGACCATTGTCGCGGCCAGACCAGTGGTTGGCACAATTGGTAGAGACTCGGCCTTTCAAACCCGGTAGACCGGGTTCGATTCCCGGTCGGGTCATACCAAGACTTAAAAAATGGAACCTGTTGCCTCCCGCGGCGCTCAGCACGAGGGATTAGCAGAGACAAACGAGGGGTAGGCATTTGCAAGTTGCCGTCTTCGTGTGATTACCCCCACCCCACAGTTTAGGTACCTCCCAAAGAGGCGTGCCTGTACCCGTTGAAAGATTCGAGCTGGCATAAGTTGCACTAATCCAGGCTTCATCCTTGCTGCTTGGGCCTTGAATAGGATCGATCATCTTCTCGGCAAGTAATCAACACCATAATTATTTTTTTTAACGTCATACGTGTAGCCGAACGACACTGATCGCGCCTGAACCCGCTAGCGCACCCATGGATATCTACAACAACACCAATGCCCAGCCTACTAAGTCGCTTGACAACAGGCAAACGGGCATTCTCGTGCAGTGAGAAGATGTTCCATGAACCAAACCGGACCACCCGCCTCAAATTAAGCCGGAGCGACCGGTGTGGGGAGGTGGATGACACCCCGGGCACCAACCACGAGACTACGAACGTCGGTTCTTCCTTCTCCTTCTCCGGACTCAGGTTCCCGATGGGCTTCCTTCAGACCTCTTTATTGTACTTCTCTCCTCCCCTTTTCTTGCTTCGACCTGAAGAGTTCCCATCTAGCTAGAGGAAATTCTTTCAAAACTGTCACATATAGAGGACACGGAACCTTCTCCAGTGATTCCACGTCTCCCTGTCACCTTTCATCGACAAGTTCCGTTGTACTTACTGGTCCCAAGACTTTCATAACTGGAATCGCTTGTCTTTTAAAATCAAGGCCTATTTCTGTACGCACCTTTTTCTTTCCAACTCCAAGGATGTTGTACCCAGTAACAACCTGACTGCCCGGAGAATTGTACACCCCGTGAACCTCTGGCGCTTAGCCCTCGACGATGTCTGTGATATTTTAGGTTGGTTTTGTTATCGACACTTTCCGACTGTAACTTCTCCTGTTCTCTTCCGCTCCGCACTAAATCTATCCACAAGATTCGAGCACAATATATATGTGTCGGCGATTAGATCGTTGATTACTCTCGATGTTGAAGGATTGAAACAATCTTCCTTCATAAACATTTTTCACAATCCCCATGAACGTCATACTTGCTGCATTGTTGGTGTTCCTCTTCAGTCTTGCCTTGCGCTTGAGTGAGTCTCCGACGTCGTACCTATCAAACACTACTCTTCCTTCTGGGTAGGGTTCGTCTTCTCTCAAAGTCGGGTCAGAATCAATTAATCAGGGCACCTGATATCTCCTTAAATTCTCGTTAAATCGACCGAGTTCCGACCGTAAACATTCTTTATATCTCAGCACCCCGTAACACATCTTTTCGATGTGCATTTCACACTCCTGAACTCTCAACTGGTTTTGTTCTACTCCAGGTGATCGCATTCAAGTAGTGTTTCGGAAGTGCTATGCCGGATGTGTTCCTGCTATAAAGCAGAGATCTGAGGAAGCTGTTCCCAAATAGAGGGGGCTACCACTCCTCAGTAATATAACGCATGGTCGAATAATATACCACATATTTGTTTTTATGGAGGCAATCACCGTTGGTTCAATCGTCATCCCGCGCATCATGAGTGAATGAGGCTGAATACGAGGTGACCAAAGTCAAACGACCCGTTTAAAAAACAGGCTAGCGGAATGCGCGATGGTGCTCGCCTCCATTAAACCTGTCTCCAGCTGGCCATGGTGAGTTGCCAGGTGTTTGTCCGCTCGGATTGGGAATCAAGAGTTTGTAACCAGAATGGACGTCGGTATCCATTGACAGTCACAACATTTGGGTCTGATGCACCATTAGCGATGGATGCGGTGGTTAGGGCTTCATCTTCGTCCACAAAAGTGACAGGGGACTGGCCCGGGCATGGGCTACTGGGTCTACTCGCCTGCAGAACTGATACCCTAGGTCAAGCGGTACTGCCTCTCGTAGTTCTGCTGATTTACGTGAAAACTGGCACAGTCACCACAATGTTTCACTCCGTGAGGGGCCTCCAGCTCCAGGATGGAAGCAAAACCCAAGGCCTACCCCAGTGTGATCAGGGCTCAAATAAATTTAACCAAGCTGGTAACTCCGTCGTACTATAAATATTACTTCCTGTGCTAGAGTCCCGAGTGAGCATGTTCAATTGTCAATGTCCACTGCGTAACTCCTGAGGGGAGTGGTGAAAACTCCGTCCCCACTTTGGACTACCGATTTCTTCAGAGGTAATGTTTACTGGATATACTACTAAGTGGTTGGAATTAGAAGCCGCAGTTGTAGTCGTTGGAATCAGATATAGACCGGCGGGCCAGATCGCCCAGATTGTATACACAAGTGACCCCCCGCAATGGGGCCCGTGTGCTTGATCTGTTCAATAGCGTTAATTAAAACTATATGAAGCCACTCCGGCCACACCTAAGACGATAGGGGCGTTGCAACGATCGATATTTTTGGTTCCGGCCGAATAATAACCAGCCACATGGTCATGCCGGCTGAATCTCCCTGTCAATTTGATCAAGGACGTCACTCGCTATTTGCCAACCATTATGATGTGAAATGCTATTCCCTAGTTTTGATAATCAAATATCCCTTTGACGTTGAGCTAAACGATTTATCGACGACTTTTATCGTTTTCCGATATGACGTCATCCATGAATGTGGGTCGTTTTAAACACTCCCGAGTTTGAGAAGGATATTGTGTTTTTTAATGTTCCATTATTTATGACATTTTTACACTACGCCCCTATTCATTCATGGTTAAGCCTGAAATCTAAGAAGATCGGTAGACTAGAACGATAAAAAATCGTTGATGTGACCGGCCCTTAACAGTCGTTATCAGTGGCGCGACAAAGGAATCACCAGCGTTGAGTTCTTGTTCAAAGATTACGAACGAGCAAAGGACCCTACCAGCTATTCGAGGCTTCGCAAGGGTGCGGTCCTGGAAGGAAACGGCACTTTTTGTCAGCTGCTAATCTTTCCACGAAATGGGGCAATGGTCCTGCGGTTCATTAATGCCAGTGGGGTAACTACTAACTACACGCAGACAGCAAATACTTGCGATTGCCTAACCCACGATTGTCTCTGCTCCGATCCCTCGTGCTCAGCGCGCAGCGGTAAGGCCACAAGTTACAATTTGAAAATCTTCGTTCAACCGACCGGTGTTCGAAACCAGGTTGGCCTCCCAGGGGCGTGAATACCAATTTGCCAAGGGGGTGTGAACTTTCGGGACCGACGAGATTTCTGACTTTTTGAGTTGACTATTTTGCAATTTCCAAGTTTTGTTTTTCTGCGACCGTGGTGAAGTTCACGACGAGGAGAGGAAGGGGGGGGGGGGAGGGGTAGGTGGCCAATCTTTCCGTAGGTGGCTTCCGTACAATTGTCCATTTGTTACAGTTTTTATGGATTTCTTCGTTCACGAACATACATCTTTTCGGAGTCTATTCAAGTTCCTTAAAAATCGGTCCTCTACTCGACAAGTATACTATAAACAAAGAAAGAATTATATGATAGACATCTGACGATACACGCCCACTACAGACGAGTTGCGTCCAGTCACAATGCAAAAAATAAGGGAACAAACGTACAGTCATTGAAGATGACTTGGCTAGTTTAATCAAAATCCGAAACGGCGGTGCAGTGTACTTGGGCTGAAAAGGATTTTCATTGGCCGATGGTATTACTTCTTTCTCTTTTACGTTTTGGCTGCATGTCGGTAGGTTGGCTGCACCTACACGGGGTTCCCTAATCGTTTCTCCACCGATATTTCCCTCTACACCTCGGCGATAGTTTTCATCACAGCGCCCTCAATTTGGTGGAGCACATCCATGTGAACAAGTGGGAGGGATGATGGGCCTTGCCCAGAAACGGGACTGTGTGAAATTGTTAAAGTCAATAGGAGCATAGCCAAAAAGTGGGGGTTATATTACCTCAATCCCCGCGGTGTGCGTCCATGCTCTCATTTCACGCCAGACATCTTTTAACATTCATGTCAGGGGGTGTTACACAGTTGATAGAGCGTCGGCGTGCCCAGGGGCGTAAGTATGACGGGGGGGGGTGGGGTGTGACCACCCCCGACGAGAGATATTGAAAAAGTCGGTCAAGTAGCGGCAAAAAATAGGTCCCTGATCGGCCAAAGACGATTTTCAAGGAACCTGATAGACCCTCGAAGATGGATATTAGTTTCGTGAACGACGAATCCATGAAAACGTACAAAAAAATGGACCGTTGTACGAAAGCCCTCACGGGACAGATTCGGCACCTACCCAACCCCCCCACCCCCCACCCCCCACCCCGCCCTCCTCGCCGTGAACGTCAACACGGTAGCAGGAAAAAACGTGGGAAAACTTTCAAAATAGTCATAATAAAATCGGTCTGAGACGAAAATCTTGTCGGTCCCACAAGTTCACACCCCCCTTGGAAAATTGTGTATTACGACCATGGGAGTGCCGCCTGGGTTGCGAACACCATTTTTGGTTATGTGACATTCCCTAAAATAATTACTTTGTGTTATGTCATGGGTTGGCGTGGGGGGGGGTGGACCCGATTCATCCAAGTGGGTTTTTTTTCGTGACTTGATTTCGAACACGGTTTCGCAATTCATGAATATCCAGTTTGCTCAAAAGTATGTACGGTACTGCATGAAATTGAAAATATGGTGAAGGCTACTTTCTTCTTATTACTTCTTCACTGGTACATTTTCGTAATGTCGTTTTGCATGCGAGGGGGGTGAGGGGGGTGGTGAGGGGGGGGGGGAGTGAGCTTGTTTGTTATTAGTGTGAACGCTATTCGGTTGAATATAGGCTCAGACTTTCTCCGGGGATCCTCACGGTCACATCCTAATCGGATGTAATCTTACTAGAATATTTTCTTTTGACGTTTCAAGGTACAAAAATTAATTTTTGGGTCTTCTACCAGGGGCCTACTCTAGTGGGCCGACTGAGCTACTAACATTAAGACTTCCAAATCAATGGGTTCAAACCCTTGGATTGAGTACGTGCAGAATCAGTGAAGGCAATATATGTTCACTGAATCATTGACTGACCTATAGCGTGCCGGGTGAGTCGGTTTTGTTTAATCGCGGCTCAGCAAAACCATCACACGCTATGGGCATCTAATTGGCGACCTACTCGCGAACGTTAAGATATTGCCTATAATATTCATGACCTGACTCACAGAAATTAACAGCCATGTCGACCATGTGGGTGGACTGGGACTTAGTAGCGGTGAACCTGAAATATTTCTACAGCTATTAAGGGACCGAGGATACATTTCCATTGGACAGCATTGTCGGGATTGTACCTTGTACTTCTCTAACTCACTTCCACCTATCTAAGGCGCATCCAGTAATAATTCCCCATAAGTTAGTTGTGATTGACACAGTCCATGGTCCGTTATAGATCTGATTGATGCAATACAGTAAGAGGAGCCGCGAAGAAGCAGTAGAACAGTTATCGATGTTAAGGCGTCTTGGACAAGACTATGACCGACCAGGTGTACTGAATAGATTGGCTTATATTTACGTTCGGGGTTTCACTAACAGTCCTGCATCAAAATCATTCGCCTCAAGTAATCTTTGCTCATGGATCCCAATAGGGACCCGGACCCGGGATATAGTAGCTGCTGAAGCAGAGAGATATGTGAAAAAGCCGTTCCTAAAAGAGGGGGCTATCGCTCTTTAGTATATATACCACGGTTGAGTATTACCAAAATATCGTCTGCAGGACTTCGTTGACAAATCCTAAAAAAGGGGATTGCTAATTACGATTCAGGTGACGTAATGTTGATCATCAGTAGCAAACGGGCGTTGATAAATGGATGGGGAGCAACATGAATAGATTCCGCGGAAAATCGCCCCATAATATTGCTCATGATATTACAGAAGACTTTCAAATTAAATCAACCTTTTATCAACCACCGACAACGATATTTTTCGAAGAATGATGCCTTTGAAGGCCAAAAATTGACCGAAGAGCCCCTGTTTCGGCTATGCGCAGGCGTATTGCGTTTGTTTGGTATCGTCCGCGGAAGTTTCGGAAAAATGGGGAATTACAAAAAATGTCCATCTAACGTATGCCAACACTAGGTTGGAGGTTGTGAAACTTCCAGATCAGACCAATAGATATTTACCGCAGCTGTCCGTTTCCCGGAAATTAGTGAAAGAGAGACTCTCCGATTGCGCAATCACGTTGACGTTGCAAAATTTGCACCGCCCACCTAGTACCGCCCATGATACAGCTCGACAGCGAGCAGAACGAAGTCGCACAGGCGTTTGTTTAGGCCAATCACCGATTTGGTTGAAGGGCCACCCTGCACATCTGAGTGAATGAGGCTGATACTATTCAAACGCCTGTTTCAACCAAGCCCGAACATGCTGTACTCATTAAGCTCCTATACCAAACCGAAGTCAGTGTGGAACCATATTGCTAAACCTTGAAGCGCCCTCATTGTAGTAGTGTTATAGGGACATGTGATTCGGGCGACATAGTTCGCATTTCGTCAGAAATCAGATATGTTCCTGGACAGCCTCCTACAATTCGAGCTTCACATTTTTTGCTCTAGTTCACTCCATGATGTCATAATTCACGCCTAGATGGTGATTTCTGCCAGACGCAATTCGATTGTATATTTGTCCGTTAGTCATGTTGTTTCTCGTGCTTTCCGTCATAGATCTCTGATTTCCCTCGTTTTCTGAACGGGTAACACTCACTGAATATGTTGCAGAATCTTCCCCATATTACCATCGTTACTATGGAGCAAGACGGTATTTACGGGGGTTCTAGGTCGAAGAAATTCGCGTAGAGGGTTAAAACAAACTTACTGTGTTTAACGATGTTACACACAAAGGGCTCCTCCTCACTTCGAGTTTGTGGTTCTCTGAACGGGAAATTGAACAGGGCACCCAATACGCACTCTAATGTCCTCTCCAGTTTAATATAATACTCCATGTTTCAACAGGCTAGGCATATAGGGGCGACGCGATTTTTCGCGTAGCGGGCACTGCCGTGCAGTGTGGACAGGCCTTAAAGGCAAAGTCCAGCTAAATGAACTCTGTTTGGTGGTATAATGTTAAGAAAAACATTCAACATAGACTTGGTTCCAGGTTTATAGAATGTTGGGTGGAAAGATATGGCTTCCTTCAAATTTCATATGATTTGGTGAATGGCAACACTGGCAACTTTTATGAGTCATATCTACCAATTCGGCCTATAAGGGAAAGTCAAGGGGGGGGACATATTCTCAACATTTCCCTTCAGAAGTGGAAATTATGACGTCATCAATTTTGCCATTCGCAACATTGCAAATTAGCAGTGATAAATTGATAATCTTTAAAATATTTAAAAACTTTAAACCGGAACATGCTATGAACATGATGAAACAAAGTTTTGATTTGCAAGATTTTCAATGCACAATCATATGACATTTAAATATTTTAGCTGGAATTGTCCTCAAACTTACAAGTCGAGTTCATGTAGCGCCTAGATTGTGAAACTGTTATGGTGCATGATTGGCCTTATGGAAGGGTATTTATAGAGGTATGAAAATTGAGAAGGTGCGCAAATATGATACCCAGACCGCAAGTATGCGTAGTGATTCCCTGATTCACAGACGATCAGAAGTTCCCTTTACGCTATTCCTCTGAGATGTTTCAGTGCCGAGGAGTCGGGGTCGAATATGAAATTTATTAGTGTTTCAGAAGTGTTTCACCGTTTACCAGAGGACGTACATAACTGGAGATAGCAGTGTTTACGAAGAATCGACCCAGGAGGTCAAAAGGTCAGTAGGTCAAATGAGGACAAAGTAGATCATCAGATGTAGTTCAGAGTGCTAGACGAACACAACTTTTCATTACAACATTGCACGTTGCCAAGGAATTGAATAATAGAAGGATAGCCCTCGTAGTGACCTTGCATGCAATGACTTGACTGGCACTAAGACCAATAGGGGTCTCCTCTCACCAACAGTAGCATAACCAAGGCCGAATGGAACTCGAATACTATTTGCGTTCGTTAAATATCGTGCTGACAGGGGGGGTCATAAAGCACGACACACACACAACCAACAACACGCACCCGGACATGACATAGATACTTTTGCTTCCGGCAAGGATAAAAACGGACTGTCCGAACAGCAACCAACACGAATAAAGCAAGGATATCACTACGCAGAGTTGAGTTCTTGATAGGCCGGATGGAACCAACGCAAGTTCATAATGTTTACATTCTCCCACTCTCGTGCACACCAGCGGAGATTTCGAATTCGCTTGGTGAAGTTGGTGCCCGATTCCCCAATGTCACTTTAACGGCCAAGGCTAATCAGAGGTAAGGGAACAAAACAATCTATTGGCAACATTTCTCTTGTATCGTTGCCGTCATCGGTTACTTGAATTAGGCCTAGGCTATATTGATGAAGCGGACATAGGCTAGGCCTAGGGGCCTAGCCTATGTGCTCTTATCCACTTTAGTACCAGTTTCGCAGAATCTATTCAGCTTGAACTTGAAGTTGAACTGTTGCAGGTCAGGTATGGTAAAGCCACAGGTCCCCTCAAATCTATGAGTATATAGCCTATACAAACTCCAAGGTTCGACTATTTCTGCCATTGTCTACAGTTAGGCAGCCTGCGTTTATCCGATTCAAACTCGAATTTGAGCTTATTCCACCATCATTGGAGGAAACAGTTGCCCCACTTGGAGGATCTACATTGTAAAAATAGCGCGAAAAAGTTTTTGTCAAAAATGTCAGTCTTGGGTGTGAGGGGATGTTCCTGGTATCAAGACATTCGGTGTCCAGTGAAAAGTAACAGGGGGTTAATGCACGATTCGGTAACAGAAAACACCTTGCACTTTTGCAGCTGGCCCAATTCAGGAAGGCAAAATGCTGGATTGTCTATAAATCCTGCGATCGTGATTGGTCAATGGTATGTCACTGATATTGCGTATATGCCAACAATGAAAAACAAACAGACATCGTGCCATACTTTGACTTTCTCTGGACACCGAGATGTCTTGAGACAAAAATTCACTTACACACCAAGACTATCTATGACAAGTTTTGAAGAAAAAAATACTGCAGAGCTGATTTTACAACCAGATCTTCCAGGTGAGGCAACTGTTTCCTCAAAGATGGGGGAATAAGCTCAAAATTTGAGTTTCATCAGATAATAAACGCAGGTGCCTAACGTTAGTCAATAGAACCTTTTCGCATTAGCATGTGTGCTGTTGCACTGTGGGATAGTTTTGACGCATGGCTGGATACTTCAGGGGGCAGTGTGTGTTAGCAGTACGGAAAAAAACTTGTGAGTATCTTCCTCAGCGCTTGTGCATATTCTCTCAAAATGTAGTATGTTGCCCGATAATTTTACTGTACATCGTTATCATGAAAATTGTGGCCAAAAATGTGCTATTCCTCGCCAGAAAAATCAATTTTGTCTGCTGAAATTCATTTGGCCTACCATAGATTGCCTACTTTGCCCCCTGAGCTAGACGACAATGCATTTCGAGAAGGCTAATGGCAGAAGAGTCAAACATTGGAATTGTATAGGCTATATACTAAGAACATGAGGGGCCTGGGTGAAACAACCGAATTCGCGTGTACCTAACTCCGAGTGGTCGCACAACTATTCAAATTGTTCCATCCTCGGATCATCAAAAATAGCTCTACTTCATAGAAGGCTAGTCACAAGCTTCACTCACCAGTGAAAATAAACAATATTGAGCAGCTGACTATGATTTTATCAAATGTTTAAAACACTGTGTCTGGAAATTTTTGGCAAAATACGAAACGCTGATAATTTGTGCACAAAGTCAATGCAATTCTCCGTTAGCAAAATAAGCCAAATATAGTCGTAATGCAAGCCCACAGACACTGTCCACAAGAAATGTACGGATGCCTACACACACTTCTTGTTTACAGTGAACCCAGTGGATCATCACATGCAGTCATGAATAGGGTAGATGTATAGTGCACATTAGTACCGTACATACTTTTTTCTGGTCCAGCGCGTACGCCGAGAAAGCATGCAATGTTAGGAAAGTTACCGCGAGATCTCCGTCATATGGATTGACAAAATTGATGGTTCCTTTCTCCACGTTAGCGAGGCAAGAAACATGTAATGTTCTGACTGATTATGTAGTTATGTAGTGGTCATATGGAAGAATATTGCTCACTCATATGTCCGGTCAACTTCTCTGTACATGTATGTGGCCTAACACAAACTCATTTGTCCTGCGCCCATTTTCACACTAGATGTATTGTCTGCGTTCGCCCGCGTTTAGTGGACACCCGTCACTGATGTACATTTAAGCAAGAAACTAAACTCTGTGCAAAGTCAATGTGACAGTCTTCTTGAATCGCGTATCTAACTTTTCAGATGGTTCATGTACTATTTTCTTCTCATTCATCACAAGGGGAGATAATTTCATAAATGTTTTGTACCTGTGCAAAAAAAATAGACACACGCACGATAAAAGAAGGGAGTATATAATAATTCAACTGCAAACGCTTAGGTAAGCCCGCGTCGGGGTAACAAATAATGTTAGGCCATGGGCGTACATGCACTGAGGTAATGGCGAATCCATAATTCTGAATTTTCCCATCTAATTAAATTTCAATGCCAGGATATCTTGGACAGCTAACAGTCCATGCCTAGGCCTCGGCAGGTCATTTTAATGTAGTTAAGGAAATGCGTTTCTAGTATGACAAAACTGCAGGAGTAGCCTTCTGACTAGTTGAACTTTGCAAACATTGAACTGGCACACATATGAATCATGTTGCACTTGCAGTATTGTACTTGGTCATAGAACAGTTTCAAAATTATTCGTGAGCCGACTAGTTCTCAATAGAGAACTAACAATACTTCCTTCTAGTAACCCACTGAATACACAGTTTTCCCAAGATATCGTGGACTAGAGCAAACAGTCATCAGCAAATAACTTGATGGTAGCGTTGATGCTGTTTAATATCATTAGTATACGTAGTAGGGCGAACATGTACAGTCGGCCCAGGTGATGTTGGCTGGGTTGATTGTAGGTTGAAATGATGTTTCCAACTTTTGCCTATTGTTATGTTCATATCAGTAGGTGTGGTTTAGAGGGACTCTTGCTGAGACCTTCCAGTTACAAGCAGTTCTCGGGTTGAATTTCATCAGCCCAACTCGTCCTGCCAAGGTCAAGCGTAGCAAGAGTCAATATCCTTTCGTAGAGCCTCGTACAATCAGCTTGCTTGATTTCCAACATGCTGAAGCGTCTGATGAGGCCTGGAACCTTGAAACCAAACTCAAAGAATATGGCCACAATCCAGTGCAAACACCAACTAGTGATTATCACTGCCATAGGGGGACTTATTGAAGAGTCGAGTTGAAGATGATGATAAAGAATTTACAACATCACTAGAAAACAACCCCAGGACCACTTAATTCCTGCATAGTGAGACTAACTGGGATGCATTCCAATCTGACTGTTTCGGCCAAAATGACCCATGAAGACATCGGGCATCAACAAAACATGTCTATAAGTCATTCACTGATGATGATCTGTGCGCATAGTTAGTCTGTAAGTCCACGAGATCAGCGAACGTATAGCCAATAGGTCTTAATAGAGTAGAAACAATCTTGAGTCAGGCATGCCCTTTCTATCATGCTGAAGGAGGCCAGGCATAAATGTGAGGGAGCTTGCGACACTGGTTGACGGCGATGATCTTTGTCGAACAAACTGGCAAGTTTCATTATTGGTCTCTGGTTCCACGCCAAAGTTGTTCAAGTGGGGGTGTTCAGATTCTAGGGGATGATTTTATTAGTATGTTATGGTTAACATCTGTTATCTATCTTTGTAATATGACATCACAATTAGTGAGTCCTAGAGTCTCTCAGGGAGGAGAATATTTGATTTCCAGGGAATGGTAATGAGCATTTTGTTCAGGTGAATAGGCCCCCCCCGGTCGCCCCCCCCCCCCCCCCCCCCCATGGCTATTTTCAAGGGTTCGCATCTGTTCAGATCTTTTAACTTACAGGAAGAAGAAAGAAGAATGCAGATATTGGCCGCCCTGAGGTTTTCTCTTCCACTCGACAGACTCAGAAGACCCTGTGACCATGGCACACAAGGGCCTGGACCGTTGTGCAACACTGTTGGCCAATATCATGGATGACCCCCAAGGTAAGCATAGATGTAGAGGACTTTTTCTCACAGGGCAAAATGGTAAATTTTGAGAGTTGGGAAATTTTGACTGACCACGAATTGTGTCACTGGGGTCAAAGTTCCTGGTCTTCGTGTATTTTGAGATGTTTCCTGTCAAAGCATTCTGTGCAATTTGCTGCAATGATAACTGTTGTTTGACTAAAAAGCATAGAATCAGCAGAAAACTGGTGTTAAAATCAAATTGTTTTAAATGAGCTTTATAGAAATGCAGGAGATAGGACCCGGGTTAGCGGGAGATATCAACGAAATGCAGCAGACACCCCTCAGTGCATGGTGATGACTTGGCAAGATGGCCTCATCAGCAGTTTCTAGAGTATAACCTGCAGCAAAACTGCATTCGGCAGTGTAACAAGAGGTGCTCTCGTCAGGGATGTGCTCACGCTGAGCGGCACTGGCAGTGGTGCCGGTAATATGACAACCAATTTCCTGTGTCACGTACTCGACTTACTTCATATGCACTTTGCACTCCACCCCACGCCATTGAACATCTGGACTCGTTTCACAGATAGTCCGGGGTTCTGGCAACCCATCATCCTTCAATGAGAAGGACTATAGGGTACTTACAGCTGGGTGCATAGTGCAATATGGGGTAAGTATCTTAAGCTCACAGATACACAAACCATTGAGTTTTGTGAATTATACCTGACACTCATGACAATTAGCCCAATTTGCTCGGCACTCTGTAATTGTTTTACACCAAATACTGTGCATAACAGTCCGCTTTCCAGCATGACAAATTCACCCCCGACACTGAATTTTCTAGAGCTCTTTGTTTGGTGCATTACAATACTGAACAACATGCACAGCCATAATGTCTCCCGTGAGCTGTGAGTATGTCCACCTGCATTGTTAATGAGATCTAAACTTGGGACAGCTGCATCTTAGCTGCAGCCATGGGGAGGGGTGTGTGGTTGGGGTCAGTCATGATCCCTCAATCTTCGGAGGAGTCCTCCATGCATAATTTTTTTTTTTCCACACCCAAAACGTTCCTCATGACTGCCTTGGAGCACTTGAGCTTTCAAAATCAACCAGTGGTTTGCAACTTGGCTGCAGCCAGTTTCTCAATGGCGTCTGTGCTTTTACATTGCGAGCCAAGCAAAGCCAATGAAAAACTTGAGTGCAAACAACAGCCAAACAGTTGCAGCTTCTACACTGCAACCCCCCCCGCCCTCCTAGCCCACAAACATCTTGATGCAAGCTTCTGTAGTTCATGATGTTGACCCATTCAACATTTTTGAACTGCTCAGTGGAAACGTTTTACAGTCATTGGCTTTAGGGTACCTTTAGTCTTTTGTTTTAAGGCTTTAGGTATGTATGAAATGTTTTGATATTCTTTATGTTCGTTGTCGTTATTCATCACTTAACACTGTTTGTTATTTGTGCAGGGGACCCTGGGGAGAACACTGGCATGTCAGTGACAGGGCTCCTGGTTAGAATAATGCCAATAAAAATAAATGGCCTCCGTGGAAGTAAATAACGTAAATGAACATTGTTGCCATTCGCTTGCTTGTATTCACCAACAAATATAATATAAAAAAAAAGCATACATTCTAATGCTCAAACCTTGGTCACTCGAATCGCAGAATGCTGAATAAATAATACCTTTTGGAACATTACAGGTTGGTGGAGATGGTACACCTTTGATCCTGATAAATTTAACAACAGTGAAAAGGCTCCACTTAGTATATTCAAATTGTGAATAATTTGCATAAATTATGCAATTTTCGAAGTTTTGTGAAATGGCCAATAACAATTGGAATGATTGCAGTTAGGGTGCTTGTAGAGATTTTTTGGTAATTTTGGGGTTCAGTGAATCAAATAACATCTGAAGACGAGGTCAAAAGGTCAAGGTCAAGTCTTAAGAAAATGTGCTATTTTTAGGAGTTTACGGGCCAAAGAAATGAAAACCGTCAATTTTTGGAATGTGATAGAGCTCTGTGAGCTACAGCTACATAGACGAACCAACTCCCGCTCGATCTGACACCCGGTCTTCAAGTTACGAGGGGCCAAAGGTCGATTTGGATACCTTTTTGGACGATAGAATAGGGCGTGTGTATCTGATTACATAATATTTTTGGTGCTTGTGGCTTACAATCGAGGCACGCATTTTTCAATAAAAAAAACCGGTCATGGTCATCAAAAGTCACTTATGGGCCAAAAACTGTCGAATAAAACATTTCCTGCAACACCTCTAGAGACTGTATGCTACTATTTAAGAATGGTACAGTCTTGGGGCACTCTAGTTGACATGCATGATGCTGACAACACTATTATTGAAGTATGCTGATAACAAGATGCTGCAGAACTATCTCTATTGGGAGTTTTACTCATTTCAACCCCTGTGGTATGTTATTTTCATTAAATTTGCTATTCCTCTCTGTACAGACAGAGATTTCATTATTGTCAAAACCTGCCTTGAGGCTTTGTATTACCTTGAGGCCTAATTGTCCACTTCTGCCTGTTATCACCTCGTCTGGGCCCCCTACACTGACCTGACCATAAATATAAACACACAGCATGCTGACCCAGGAAAAACTGTGCTGAATTTATATTGACTCGAGCCTCTCTTAAAGCAGCGTTAAGATTACCCTATATTATTGTACTCAGTGTCATATATGCAGACCAGGACTGCACATACTTAGGAAGGTTGGAATAGACTGTCCCCAAGAACAATTTAAAGCCACTAAAATGAGAAATTATTTCAATTTTGCTGAACTACTTGTTTGCCAAATGGTTGGGTTGTCGCACTCGCAGGAGCTTAGTGTTCAGTGGCATGTCTGCATTCCATTGTTATGGGAATGCACTCTTGAGGGTGAGGGCAAGGCAGCCTTGAGAAAATGTAATTCTTGAAGACTTTGCCGGGCTGAAGCCAGGGGCAAGTCAATGAGTCATGTTACAGAAATGTATCACAAGATAATTTGGCAGTTAGCCCCCCTCCCCTCCTGCCATCCCCTCAGACCCCCTCTTTTCTGTGATGCTCAACTGATGGTCTGAAGCAGATTTTGGAAACCAAAATAATTGTTATATATATTTATTTGCATGGTTATTTCCAAATTCCTATTTTTGCTGGTTATTTCAAATTTATTCGTTCTCCATAATTTGAGGGTATGGGCTACATTAGTCCCCAAAATGGTAACATCGACTTGAGTCACTGGGGGTTATGCAGTGTGTTTAATAAATTGTTCCATTCATGCAAATGTTCAAGTTTGTTGGAATCCCATGAAATGTATTGAGTGGTTCACTATTGGTCCTGAGATAATTAAAGTGAGAAAATGGTCAATGGAAGTTGAATATTGTGTCTAATTCACATAATTTATTCACATTTCCCAAAACTTATACTCCTTCGTTAGACATGGTTGATGATTAGTCCTTCTATTTGAAATTGTCACTGATTAGTAGGCTGTTTCTGTTAAATGCTAATACCAATCAACACCTGTAATGCCTTGTTATCGAACCCTCCACTCATTGGGGCAGGGACCTAGAAGAACTTTTAGGCACCCTCAAGTCCTCAACTATGAGGGTAATATGGTTTTGTCTTCTCCTTCGCTTCAAACCACATCCGCCAAGTCCACCAGACGATTTTCCGCATCTGCGTTAGCACCGTCCATTGTCCATTGAACCGCACTGAACCCTCGTTTGAAAATGGGGATCGCCACTTGACTGTGGTCTATGTAATTGTATTGAATTTTCAATTTAATGACTTTTTGTCCGGTCTCACGAAACGTGTGAAGACGTGACTACAGTACTCCAGTCCCAACAAAGTGGAAGATATTTGTATAATTTTCTAATATTATAAACTATGCACCTTTTCTCTCTGGAACAGATGAGGGGAAGAAAGTCAGGCTAGGGCATCCTCTGTCAATAGCGCAAAGACAGGAAGAAAAAGAAAGCTGGTCCCGCCTCTCCCTCCACCACGAGGAGCAAGACGAGGAGGAAGACGGTCCCTGTCAAGGCTGGGGATGGGGCCGACAGGATGCTTCTGATGGACCAGTGAGAACACAGAAACAGGGTAAAGGTGAATAATTTAGTACATCTGTACTTCAACTGACATTAAGAAGGCACCAGTGCTTCTTGAACTCGCATGTTATATAAATCCCAGACGTAGCTCGCTTGTTAAAGGATTTAAACAGTAAATGTTCTATGCTCATATTGGTAAATGAGGTTTTCTTGTTTCTCATGTATAAAATAGGAGAACCGTATCGAAATATCAGAAGTATTTCCAGTGGTTGCTTGACCAATGTATTTCAAGTGCCTGTCCACCTTTGAGATATTCAACAGGAGAAGAAACATCATTGTTACCAAAAATGAATTCCCATCATTCGATACCCTCTTCATTAGATTTAACATCCAGGATCGCCCTCTATATTACACCGACTCACATTGGAAATGGTGATCAATTGTTAAATTTCCTAAGAGGGCCCCGCTGCTGGTTGCAAAAGGTGTATATAATTTGCCATAGAAATCCATCACATGGAGTTCAACCTATATATCTCATTCCAACATCCCAATATTAGCCTTGTTTCATCATTACAGAAGAGTAACTTTGTGAGTGGAATAAAGCAGAGCTTCAACTACCCACAATCTATTCATTTTAATGTATACAAACGCATCTACCTGGTACCCCCTACTGCCCCCCTACCTGCCCCCTACTGACCTTTTCAGTCCAGTAGTAACCCTGACCATATTCCATTGATTCTTTTTTATTCAGCGTTCGAACCACCTACCACCCGTAGCTGATGTCCTCTACCCCCCAAGGCAAGATGGGATCGATAGGTGGCCACTGTAGATTACATTCAGGTGAACAACCAGTCATATTCCAGGGGACCTCGCCCGTCGGTCAACCCAATCAAAAAGAGCAAACCAGCCCCTTTGCAGTTTTTCAGCAGCCCAGCGTGTTCCACCATGGCCCAACCACAAGAACCTAGATATAGGACATAATCAACATCATGGTCCACCGGGCACCATGACCCAGCCAGCCGTTACCCTGGCATTGCACAGCTTCCTGCCCACGATCGGTACTCTGACCAGATGATCCCAGAACGGGAGACAGATCAACGGAAAGAAACCGCTAGTCCTTGTCGGGGCTCGATCCAGGAGGGGAGGGGGAGATTTGTAGGGTATGGCAGTGAAACTGACATTTGGTCCAAAGAGGAGTTAAATCAGGGTATAGCCCAGGGAATCGAGGGTATGAGGAAAAAACATAGGGACGGAGGGTGAGGGTCAATCAAACCCTTCAGCGCCCAACCTTGGAACTGATTATGCACGGCAAGCTGGTGCTGCTGCATCGTTGGGAACTAGAGGCATACTCTGAGTCCCCCCGGTACAACAGGGGTTATAGTGGTGTTTATCCTCCTCGAACCGGTCCATGGGAGCCAAAAAGGCTTCTGTGGAGAGCCAGCAATCAGTGCCGTGGCAACATACGATGCACCCACAGTGGACGGAGACACTGCGAAGCACGTGCTCCGTGACCTGGTGAACACTCTCAAGTACATGAACCAGAAGGACACTGCTGCCATGGATGCAAGGTTGCTCTGTCCTGGCTACCAGGGCAAAATCCTGACCACAGCAGATTAGCAGATGTGAGTGCGGCATGTCTGTGACCTCTGACTTGGTTGCAAGATTGAAGAGGCTGAACGTCCAATGACCTCCAGTCAAGCTTGGGGCGGGGAGGGAGAGCTGGGAATGACCATTTGCCTGAGAAATTAGGTGTTGGTGACGGCCCCTGCAGTGGCAACAGGGAGGCGACGTTCTAGGAGAGAACAAAATGAATATCTCGCAGAGAGGCATCTCACGGATTGTGTGGAATCCAAGAATAAGTCGCAGCAGACTGATGATGAACTGGGCAACAGGAATCGACTTCCGCCGGAGCTGTTAGCCTCAAAACAGGAATGATGAAAGAGGGACATCTGTAGAGGGCCAAATGGGCCAAAATGGAGAAAACATGCCCGAATAAGAGGTGTGGTCAAAAAAAATGGTTTGGTAAATGAGGGATGACACCATACGGCCACGTCGCCTGCGGCTATTGTGTCGTCACAAGAGAATGAGAAGAGTGACCAGAATAGAGAACCGAAAAGTCCAGATAGGACAGAGGAAGGAAGAAGAAGAGGGCTTGGTAAATCGAGAGTGGTAAGATACAGGTGGGGGCAGACAAGAGACCCCTATGGGAACAACGAGGGTCCTCAGATACCTTGTTATGGAGCTGAAAGCTGCTGCTGGCACTGGGCAAAGAGGTGGGTAGGATCTGCTGCATCTATCATAGTTCAGCTGTTTGTTCTGTCTGTCTGTCTGTCTGTCTGTCTGTCTGTCTGTCTGTCTGTCTGTCTGTCTGTTTCTCTTCTGAGACAGCTTTGATTTATTAATATTGACTGCAATTATGATGGGCTGCGGCAACTAGCCTTGGTGAGGACGAATTTAAAGGTTCAAAGGTCATTTAGGCATCAATTGTATACTAAAACTCAGTCATACCAAAGGGCCTTGGAAATGATTCTCTAAACCTTCTATCCTCATGTGTGGTGTTTCGCATGGGCAATGAGCTGCTACAAGGAAATGTGGGTCAGATTGGGCCCCCATGTGGAGATGTTGGGGCAGTTGGCTAAATGCCCTCACAAACGGTCTCCCCAAAGAGATTCTAGCCAATGAAAATCCACAGGCCACCTGTTGACAAACATCCCATCAGGAGTCAATAAATGAACAACAAGAGGTTCTGATGTTGATTTGAATTCTACAGGCTCAGGAAGCAATGTAAGGCTCATCAAGGAACACTGGCCGTATTGATCGTGGATGAGCACTGGCGATAACTGGTATTCTTTACTGACTAGTTGTCAGGATGATACCAAGGCCAGAACGGGTTTGTTTTAAACCAATCCCAACCTGCTCCGGGGCCCGCCCCATTTCACGTCACCACGAGAGGAGGATCAGTCGAGCTCCAGGACCCGACGACTTCCCCCGGAACCTGGAGGAGGGAAGGTTCGAGCTCACCAGAATGCTGCCTCATGTCCGACAGACGAGTCCTGATACAAACCCGAACCCCACTGCATCACAGCGGACAACTATGAAAACAAAGACAAAAACAAATCACGATGCAGGTGGTAAAGCCACCTGGGGGAAAAACGTCCAGTGACTGCTGGATTTCGAACCCAGAATATTTGACTCGAGAAGTGTCACTGATACCATTCCACCACTCTTCCGCTACCAAGAATGGTCGAGGGGTAATGGAGTAGCCAGAATTCTAGTGGAGAAAAATATTGCAGTCTTCAGGGCAATATTCTAGTGTGCACCAATTTGCCCTTTCGGTGTTTTTGTATGTAAGAATATATGGCCTTTGTGGGATAAGATATTGTGTATTCATTTTCCCAAAGGGTTTATTGCACCTTGGGAGTGGTTAGAGTGGCACAGCAGATCAGTGACGTTTTCCGAACAAAGAGTTCTAGTTCGATAGTTCCAGCATTCCCTGGGTGACGTTTTTCCTTTGGTGGCCTGTGGTTTGCAGTGGGCAAGGTCCTGGTCTCCACATCATGGGTTCTGTTGTGATGCAGTGCACGAGTGGGTTCCTGGGGCCCGTTTTGAAGTATTTTGCCCTCAGCTGTGGGCAGCCACATTGGATATGAATTTTTCTTGCTCCGCCAGGTTCCAGGAAAGTGGTCGGATCCTGTAGTACACTGAACGTCCTTTTGGATTGGGAAGTAAAAATGGACGATCTCAGATCAGGTGGGATTGGAGTTGGTTACACTCATGCCTCGATATCATCTGAAAACCATTAAAAAAGGGCGGGTGAGTTAGTCCCAGTTAAGGGGTTCCTTGATGAGTCTTGATCGGACTTGTAGAGATGAAAAGGTGACCTTGACCTCAGTTGACCGTAGTTCCTCTCGCTTTCTCGTTATCGGAGATCTTGAGGTGGAGAGGCTGTTCACCGAGAAGATACTACAATTCACCCTTGATGAGCTGCCAGTGTCACCTGGGACCTGGACACGCAGACAGAGATAGCGATGGCGATGCAGCCGCTGCGTCGGAGACGCCAGCCTGCGAAGGAAACCCGCATCGCCACTTGCAGGCGAAGAATCACAAAGACAAGATGCAGGCAAAAACCCCGAGCTCTGAAGGTAGGGGGGTGCTAAAGGATAGCCTACGGTACAGGCAGCTTCGCTTGCTCCAGTAGTGTTTCTAGTGGTACCGAGATCTAGACTTCAAGGTCTACAAAAAGAGCTCTCAAGAAGCTCTGAAGGTTCAGCTGAGAAAACTTCAGTCCAGTTCTGCTTCAACACCTATTGGCAGGTTTGTTATAATATCTAATTTCAAATGGGCAAATATGCCTATTGGTGCAGGAACCTATTGTATTTGGGTGACCGGGGTCTTCTGCGAAATGTGTGAAGTAGTTAAATTTGTCAATTTAGGCTTGTGAACATGCATGATAAAATCACCTCACCGGATATGGATCAAGACTGTAATTGGTATGTGGGTTTCCCATAACGTACATGATTTCTATAATTCTGGTTCAGGAAAAAAGTCATGTGAGGTCAACAGAGCTCAAAATCTAGTACGATCAAGTGAAAAGTTGTTAGGTCATGATATGTGGCGATTGATCATTTGGTCATTTCCAGTTTGTGAACACAATAACTTGTACAGGCTGAGTGCACATGCAACACTCAGACCTGGAATGGTTCCCCTAATGGAATTTATTGATCCTTTTGTTCAAGGTCAGTCGAAAGTCATCCAAGTCATTGTCTGGAAATCTTGTGGACATGATACAGATCCTGTGAATATTGGTATGTAGCTGTTTTACTGAGGGAATATGGTGAAGGAAAAGGTGTTGTATTCGTGGTGTAGACATGGGAGATGTTGGTAATAAAATGGGAAAATTGTGGGAAACAGGTTATATTCAGTGAATTTCAGCTTGAACAGTGATAACTGACCATGTCTGCTCTTGACCATGTCTTTCTCATAATGAGTAATGTCCCTGTTAATTTTAGGTCAGCGGGAGAGGTCATGTGGGTCTAAGCTAAAAAACCTTGTAAAAACAATATTTCTGTATGCAAGCATAGCTGAACCCCTTCAATGCAAGCTATTTCTCACAGATACTTTCTTTCACAGTGTGGCCCATTTCCAGATTAGAACATCGCAGTCATTTTTTTTTTTTTTCACCAAATCTGACAAAGAGAATTCTCAAAAATAATGATAACAAAATTCAGTGTAGTGGAGTGATGAATCCAACTCTACAGAAATAAGTTAATGAATGAAACAAAAGAAAAATGGTATGTACAATATGCAGTAGATGAGAAGAATTTAACATTGTGAATACCTCAGAACAGGTAGTTTGTCAGCCCATGTACTCATTTTGAAAACCATTCTGCAATCTTTGTGACTGGAAAGTTGCCCTTGAATGGGGGTGCTTCATAAAACACTCACTAAATTTAAACTGCTAAGAACTGCTTTGTAGTTAGTTTCCCATGGTATGTGCAGCGGCGAGGCCCAGTGGTGGTGCAAGGCCTTTCACAGACGGGGGGTCGAGTTCCTGATGGGGTTCCTACAGGTTCCCCAATGAGCCTCACATACCCCCTAGGTCCAAAACCTGCCCATTTTTTTTTTGTTTTCATTTTTCTTAGCTTTTTTTGTCTTATAATAAACGAAAAATTAAATACACAAAATACACAGATCACATACAACTCAATCAGGCGTTCAGGTATTCCCTGATAAACTGCCAAGGGGGAATGATGGGTACTGGGAGAGTATTTGCGTATGAGAGCACACCACTTAACTGCTCACACTAATGCAAAACAGTGGTAGACGGCAAGAACGATCATCATCCCCTACAGAATTGTACCACTAATCTCTTGGCTTTCGAAGGTATCATAAGGATTGCATATCAATCTGATATCTGCCAATATTGTATAGTCGAGAAGAAGGTAGGAGGATGGATATGCTGATTCTTAGCTCAAGCAAGGTTATGGGCAATATCATAAAAAGCTTATAGGGAGGGGAGCGGGGGGGGGGCCACCCTGGCGAGCCTTCTGCGGAAGTGGGACTATATGGTGTGCTAATGTGCCTTATCGCATTGAGACGGTTATTTTGGATTGGGAGCTCTAATCTATCTCTTCTTCCTTCACAGTCACGAAACTGCAAACATTAAATGCCAACCTCCAGGGACAGCTGGAGGCCACAATCAGGAGGAGTCTGGCGCCCTCAGGAGTACAGTCCCAAAAGCTAAATGCGAGTTGGAAGTTGGATACGCTCAATAACCCGGGTGCAGATATGGAGAAGGTTTGTCACTGAAGGTACAGTTTTTACTTGTCATAAGGTTTGTCTGCGTGCCGCTCTCTTGTTTGTGTTATAGTCAATTCGTAAATTAGCACGTTGGACCCATGTATGTAGAAAAAGTGAATTTTATAACCAATTCTGATACTAAAACACCCGCAACCAAATAAGGATAAGCGTGCGACACGCATCGCCTGGCGTGTAAGATAATGACACAAAGTTTACCTGCGCTGGCAATTTGGCACGGTTAGCTGTCGCAAACAGATACGCCATGTACAATGTGTTGCACGTGCACTTGTAGCTTGCACAGTGTATCGAACCCTCCTTGAAACGTTTTGCTGCCAATTTTAAGCATTATCATCACACTTTTTGTATGGAACAATGAGTAAAGTGATTTTGGGTATTTCACTGATTAGTAATAATAAACAATACTAGGGCTTTGTTCGAATTATTTAAACTGGGTGACATCATCATAGTCGGGGGAAAGCCCTCGGCGTGCATCAGGCTTTTTAACCTATTATGATGTCATCCCGGGTTTCCAAATCTGGAACAACGGCCCGAGTATATGTTTAGGTATCCCTGATTTGAAGGCTGGCCCATCGATCATTACTAAAGAGAAGCCATTCCAATTGTTCAGTGGGGTCCCTGGGGGAGTGCCTCGGGAATTGCAAGGTGGTGAACAGACACAGAGACTCATCGAACATCTAAACACCACAGGTTAATAGTGCAAAAAATCCGTCATCGATCATGATCTAAAGTGAAGCACATACAGGGTCCTTCTGAGAGAGCCCCAGATAACGTGCAATAGTGGTGAACCAAGGACACAGTATTTCTCTGCCAAAAAAAAAATTTTTATAATTACTTGCATAACGTATTCTTCTTTCCCTGAATGAGGACAAGCCAAAACGTAATTTATGCCTACCGAATAATAGTTCCATAGTGTGGTAAAAATCTGACCTAATGATAATTTTTTACGGTCAAACCAGCATGCTGGTAGAGCATTGGACTTGCGTGTCACTCTATCTATATATTCTATCTATTCCAGTGGTGTCAACAATGCCTTGTCCGCCCCCAAACCAGACATTCTGTGATGGATTTTGACCAAACTTGGACACAATGTTTATCGACCCATGGACAATGTTTGACTTTGTGAAGGTCAAGGTCAAAGGTCATTATAGGGGCAATAATGCCATTATGAGTATTAGTTAAAAATGTCCATTAGTTAACTATGTCATCAATGTTCTCTTTCAGATGGTTTGCAGAGTTTGGATTACAAACATCATATAATGTCATTAGCATTGAAACAGTAACATCTGATGGAATGCAGAGAAACAGTCAGTCTTTGAGGGATGTTGACCACACTTGGACCCCCCCAAATGTTCATCCACATTTGGGACATCTTTGGCCATGTGAAGGACATTAAGGACACAATAGGCCACGTGTGAAAGTGCAACTTTCTCTCTAATGTCCCATTTTTTTGATAAAGGTGACCAAACAGAGTAACAACGTGTATAGACTGCTGTTGACATCCGTAGCATATGAAAATCAATGTTAAAGCCTTACAGGAACCATTGGCCATTGTTTGAAACGCCTTCTGGGTTTATGATCTAAACAATGTCAATGTCTTGTTACCAGTTGTGCGGGTTGAGACAGCAACGTTGGTGCTCTAGTTTACATGAGTGACATTTTTGCATACAGTATTCATTCCGTTACGCGCCCAGGGCGCTTGCAAAAAAAAAGGTATTTCAGGATGGGCGCTTACGAGAGTATAACTTTACAACTGTTTTGTATTACGTTTTGGGTGTATTTTTGCCAGACTGACACTGTGTACAAAACAATCGTTATGCAGCCGTACTATACCAGTAACAGTTATATACCTTTGCATCTGCGCTAACCATTATAACACGCTTCAAACTACGAAGGGCTATGGTAATACGGATACGGAAAAGACCTGCATGCCCACCCAGCCAAATGCCTTGATCGGGCATTGATATGAAGCAAGAATTTGCTTGTGAAAGTGCGGAAATATGCTAAAACTATAAAATTAATCGGTTTGTTATCCAGTGTGAATTGTTGAATCACTCCAGTCATTCATGGAACTTGAGTACTGGTATGGCTACGCGAGTCACAGGCAAACATTTATCGGAGGAGAGGCGATGGCTTGAGCAATTCGGTTTTAACACCAGTTTGTTGTATGGTGTACGGCTCTATGCACTTGAATGATCAAGCAATAGTGCTTTGCTACTGCTGGCATGCAATCGGAAAATATTTTCAGGCTTTCGGCAGCGCATATCGACCTCATATTTACAAGAGTTTGCAAAAAGTTGGGTGGCGCTTACGGAGATGGGCGCTTAGCGGAATGAATACGGAATTGAATTCAATACTCCCCGTATCTCTCGTGTATTAAAAACCTATTACTTCCCCACTCCATCCCCCTCTATTCAGGATGAGTGCCACCTCCGTAGCCAGGCGGACTGGATGGCCGAAATGGCCTCCCTCAGTAAAAGGAGGTAAAAAAACAGCAGTAGGAATGATGAGAGAAGCATTGAGGGGGGAAGCTGGACCAGTCGAAGAGAGAGAGAGAATGACCTCCTCCAGCGGAACCTGATGAATCCAAAGAGAGTCGAGGAAGAGGGCAGGCCGGAAAGCAGAGGAAATCTAATCAGTAGAGATTGGATTTTTGGCTTTTTGATCCCTGACATAGTCGGAACTGCAGTTGAGTCAAATCGTTATTTCACTACTCAACTTACCCCATATTGCACTTCTTTGCACCACACACCCCGCGCCCTTGACACATTCTGGCAAATCTTTGACAGTATGTCCCCCCGGGCCTGGCAGCCCTATCGTCCTTATTATTTTGCCGTGAACGTTCAAGCTTCTATGAGGAATCTTGGCCTAAGAAATTTATCGAGCTTTTTCATCGCCAAAAAACACCCATCTGCTTTCAATCGGACATTCAGAATTCTGCTAGGAGCATTTTTCTTCCGACGTCCGTTATCAGGATATGTTTATCCTTAGCGGTTGCGTGATATTGGTTTGGATTTTTTCCCGCTCGATCCCGTTTTGCGTAAGTCCATATTTAGCCTAGGATGCTCCTAGCACAATAGGCGTGCATGGTTCCCCCGTATAGCCTAACACACGCGGGTGTGTGGGCTCCTTTTGCGATAGGTTCAGTAGGGCTGGACTGTTGTCCGGGGGCTTTCCCTAGCTGAAGCCCCTCCCTCCTCCTTGGGTTTTTCCCCTTCCCTCCCGGTCCTTCTCCCGGGGGGTGTGTCTTATCCGCGCGCGGCGCTAGGGAAGGTTAAGCAAGACGGGTGAGAGCGGGGGGAATATGGGGTGATACTTTGTCGTTAACTTGGGCTCTTGGAGTCTAAGTTAACTCATCTTATCATGAGTTCGTACCGGGCCGATTACTTGTATTTTGTATAGTCTTCTACTGCAATAACACTACGGTTAAGACATTTAGCATATCATGTCGGAAGTGATTCCTTCTTGTGATATTGCTATGTATACCGATCGTTATCGGCTGATGGTTTGTATTTTGTATATTCTGATTACTGCCAATACACTCGTACTTGACATTGCGTATGCATGTTGGAAGTGATTCCTATTGTGATATTGTTACTGGCCGTTATTGTATTTTTGTATAGCTTTACCGCCAATACACTGTATTTGACATATTCGCATATTACGTCGGAAATGATTCCCTAGCTGTGATATTACTATGGTATAACGTTCGTGATCGGCTGATGTTTTGTATTTTGTATAATTTTATACTGCAATACACTCGTATGATGAAATTACCACATATTATGTCGGAAGTGATTCCTATTTTGATATTGTTATTGTTACGTTCGGGACGGAAGGTATTACCCCATGAGATGAGGTATTTATGTAGCTGGGACTTTCCTCAGATAGGGGAAAGTGTGTGTTCGGCTACGGACCTTCCGGCCATTCGCTACCGGGACAGAGGAACGCTGGGAGGCGCCGCCTTGTCGACGAAGGACTACTACCGACGGCAGCCATGAGAGAAGACCCATGATAGGGGCGGCGCTCGAGAAGAGGGGACGTTCCCAGCTTGGCCCCTTCCGGGGGCCCGGGGGCAGGTGCTCGGTAGCACGGTGAGTCAACCAGCATAGAGCTTCTGGGGTCAGCAATCCCTTAAAGCCGGGGGGGCGGGCCGATGAAGGTGGCTCGTCTACCACGTCGAGGAAGGGCCGGGCTCTGCTGTCCTTCCCTCGGCGCTGACCCGAACGGGGTTGTCGTACACCTCAGGACGGTCTCCGGAGGTCCCGACCAGGAGGGGTCTGGGCCGACCCGGCGGGGCGGGCCGAAGTGGCTAGTCTTTGCCTTGGTCCAGGCCCAAAATGTAGGTCGGCGCTTGGCCCTGCAGCCGTGTTCGAACGGGGTGCTTTAAGCCGGACAGGCCCCCCCCCCCCCCCCCCCCCCCTGGAGGTCCCGACAGGAGAGGTCGGGGCGGCACGGCCCGGGCCCGAAACGGGGGGTGTGATTACAACTCGGGACGGCCCGGAGTCCGACAGGAGAGAGGTCGGGGCCGGGCCCGGCCGGGCCCGACCGGGGGGTCGGGTGGGGGGTGTGTCGTTACCACCTCAGGACGGCCCGGGAGGTCACGACAAGCTAGGTCGGGGACGGCCCAGCCGGGTCCGATCGGGGTGTGGTTACACGTCGAAGAGCCCGGAAGGTCCCGGACGAGTGCGGTCGGACCGGTACCGCGGCCGCGGATCCGGCGGGCGGTTTACGGTTCAGCATCAGACCAGCGCCAGGGAACCAGGGATCCAGGGGACCAGAGGAGATCGATCCCAAGCCCTGCAGGCACTGCCCTACATAGTGCACCTGTCAACATCTTCCTAGGAAGGTCTCTGCTCGGCTTCGGATAGCGGCTAGGCGGAGAAGTTTACATTGGATAGCCAAGCAGCGAGCCCTGCGGGGCGACGGGGCGATGTACGACAAGTTTCGCCGGTTTTTCAGACAGTTTAGGAGCGGGCGACGTTCCGGGGCCCGTACGGCTTCTTGACGCTCCCTTGTCCCCTCCCGGCATCCTCGTGTAGGGGGGTTAGGCGCGCGGCCCATCAGGAAATTAAGCTGTTGGGTACAGGGGAAGAGGCGGAGGGGGAGGAAGACGACAAGACGCTCCCGATACCGAGATCTATCGGGGAGGTCTCCGGGTGCTCGAGGCAGTCCCTCCGAACAGCCGTAGCGCCGGGGAGTCTCTCTTGGCCAGACATTGACGACTCAAGGGGAGCAGTGTGTTCTACGCCCAGGAGCGGTGAGGCTATACCCGACGGTAGTCCTCGGGGGTCGGAGGGACAGCATCCTGTTAGGTGCCTTGATTCCCCCGATCAACCTTAGGGCGGAGACTTAGTGCTGGCCGTTTTTTTTTTTCGGCGAATGGCGTTGTTGAAGGTCGCATCGCCAGAGGACTGTTCTCGGTTCCTCTCCGACCTGAGTTACTACGTTCGGGGACAGACTGCTACCCTGTCGCTATACAAGTGACTCTATCGCGTGTTGGTTCGGTGGCCCTCCTATCCTGGCCAGTCTGGGCAGACTTGAGCGCGGGTTGGGACTTAAGGACCGCGCATTGCACAGGGCCTGGGGTGACCAAGCCCATTCGTAAGAGTGCCTCAGTCAGCCACCATCGGGGCGGGGCTCCTAACAGGTATTTCGAAGAAAGTGCGGCTTAGCGTGGCTAAAAAAAAAAAGTCCTGGAGGGAGCCGCTAGGAAGGAATCTTCCACCACAGGTCTACGTCAGGATCGTCTATAGTCTCCTCACTTAGACTAGGGAGCCGACTCGTCACGCGGCGGTTTTTTTGCTTGCGGCGCCCAGGAGCGCACCCCTGCCTGCAGAGTCGGATCTCTTCCAAGAGAGATCAGCGGGCTTGCGGGGGCCACTGATGTGGAAGACTACTAGGGGTCGCAGGGCGAAGGACTCCTATCAGCCTGCCCCCCATTAGAGACAGCGAAAGCGAAAGTACAGCCGTTGCCAAGTCGAGGACCAGGGCCGTTTATTCCGGTCAGGGTCGGACTTCCCCACGCTTACTGCCCTTCCGTGGGAGAGAATAGCAGTTGGCTACTTCCCTGGGGTTTTTTTCTTTTGTACCGGCCCAATCTGCTCACTCCTAGCCGGGATTAGAGGGCCGCCGATCATAGAACAGCTTATGAAGATAGGCGGGGACTCAACGATCAGGAAACGGCCGGCTAGGACTGCCGTGAATTGGGCTGGCGGACTACGTCTTCGCCCTTGTTAGGCCTGTCCGGGACCTAGTAGCCAGTCTCGCGACGTACTCGTTCTCTGCTGAGTTAGATCTCGTCCAATCTTCTGCAGTTTACCAGTGACCCGGTTACTTTTTGGCGCAGTTATCACCTCACGTCGCACGCGCTTTCCCCGAAAGCAGCACGTTCGCTCGATCGACCGACCTGTCGTGAGAGACAGAACCATACGGCCCGTTTTATTTGAGAGCAACCGTCTCACCCCGAGGTAGCCGGGCTCTCTGCACCGTCTCCTGCCGTCTACTCCGTGGACCCATGGCTTACTTCGAATCAGTCATAACCTTACGTGGGACGCGCTTTCCCCGAAGCCAGCCCGTTCGCTCGATCGAACACGCCCTGTCCGCTGAGAGACAGAACCCCGGCCGTGTAAGGAGCAGATGGCCACCCGAGGTAGCCGTGCTCTCTGCAGCCGTTCTGCCGTCTACTCCGTGGACCCATGGCTTACTTCAACCCAGTCATCACCTTCACGTCGGACACGTTTTTCATGAAGCAGCACGGTTCACTCGACCGACCCGCCTGTTGCTGGAGAGACAGAACCGTCCGGCACATTTACGGAGCAACCGGCGTTACCCCGAGGTAGCCGTGCTCCCTACAGCCGG